>JAVIAB010000092.1:178004748-178342248 GCA_032433765.1 Megaustenia siamemsis
TGTTTTTTTTCCCACTAGAAAATATTAATGTCCAGATGGTTCATTCAAACAACAGCAAGTAGATAATGTGATTATTAAAAGCTAAACATTAATTAGAAATGAATAATCCTATGAAAATTAGTCATTCCACTATAAATGATCTACAAATTCAATTTGTGTTACTTTATAAAATGAACATATGGGAAAGAAAAATACATTTAATACACTAGGGTTTTTCAACTTCATGAGATACTGAGAAACAAATACTGAAAAACAACACCACATGTGAGTCTATTTAAGACATTTAATTGGCTGATTACAATTTCCCTTTCGCTAGCAATCAAAATGTAACAGATGCAACACAATATCACAGTTTCATAGATACTTGAAACAAACACATATAGACACAAGTCTTTATGCTTCCATTTGTTCTCCACACACTTAAAGGATCAATAGCCACTTATTTGAAAGCCAGTACTATATACATTTACATGGACAAGAAGACATCAGCTTGCACCTTTAACAGTTTTTTAAATATAAAATCTGAGGGCAGAAAAATGTAATCTGGGATGCTTTTGCAACATTTATCAACAGTAACTGTTCTAAGATCAATTTTGTTTAAGTAATAGAAGATAAGCAACCAAAAAAAAAAAAAAAATCACCCATCATATAAGGTGCAAATAACTGAATGGAAAGGTTCTGAAAAAAGGGTGTTTTATGCTCCGAATTTATATACCTGGAAATAATTTACAGACGGCAAAATGAATCCTATAAGCTGAATTAGGAAGATATGAAAGTCCTCAAGCATAGCACATGGAAGCTAGTACGGAGGTGGGTCGGTGTCTGAGGCTCCTCTCTGTGGAGGCATGTGTTTGAGCATGCTCCGTTTTGCTGAGGCAGGATTTAATCCCCTCTCTCTACCTGCGTGAGGAGCCGTCGAAGCCCTGCCTTGCATCATACTCATCCCACCCAGCTGGCCTAGATTAGGCCCATGAATGGCCACTGTGTTTGGAACAGTGATTGGGCTACATATCTGATGTGGACTGCTAGTAGTGGCAGCATGACCCCATGACCCTTCTCTGTGAGCTCCAGCAGACAAAGGTCTAGCACTCTGGCCTCCACATGCTTTGTCCACGGTTCCACCTAAGACTTTTTCTGTTGTACAAATAGTACTGTGATGCTTGTCATGTGCCTCATTAGCATTTCTTATCTCTTTCTGAACAGTTGAGGAGGCTTGCTCTCCATCTAGCTCTGGAGAACGAAGAGCCTGTAATATGGAACTTGGATCATCTCCAGTGCCTTCTGTTATCAAATTGAGTTGCTCCGTCAATGTAGCCAGAAGCAACTCCTGTACAAACACACTGCGTTGTGAGATGTCACTCTCACCTGCATTCGAACCAAGATCTGAGCCCAAGCTCTCAGCACACAACCTGCAAAAAATACAACATACATGTAAATAAATTCAAATGATCATACTGTGGGGATATCATAATTTAATGGCATTAAACTAATTAGTACTTAAAATCTTAGTGTATTTTACTATCTTTCAAGCCTTAACCAGCCCATAGGGCATTCATAGACTCAGATACTCTTTCCCTGTTTTCTTTCTAGCAGTCTCAATCCTTGCAAAGACCTTTTATCAAATCTCGCCATTTGTCTATTCTGTGCAAGCATCTTGATCTTATTGAGGGAGCCAATTCCTGCTGCCTTTGCTTCTCTGATCAATGATCTCAATGTTTCTCTGGGTGGCCTCTTTTCCTCCTACCTGCTGTTTCCCACTTAAAAGCTTGCTTTGCTATTTGGTTATTTTACAATGCTGCAATTTAATTTAAAGTTGGAAAAAATCTACCCTGTAGAATATCCCAAATGAACTAAACCCTGAATAGAAATCATACTTTGTTAGTAGAAACTGGGAGTCTGGTTTGGTTGCAGCGATGCTTGTCATTTCAGGTTGTGAAGGAGCTGAGCTACTTGTGACTGGTGGTTTCGGCTGCTCTGTCTGTCTTCTTGGCAGACGCTCCAACTGTTGCCTGCAAAGAAAATCTAAGCACTGTGAACAAATTGATTGGTTCACTGTTTGACTGACATGTATGACTGCTGTACTATGTTTTCTGCAAATAACTAAAGATAGTAGAAGATTAAATTTTATCCTACTGACAAAAACAGTTCAAAGTGTCTGTGTGAGTTAACAAATTGTGAGCAAATTTTGAAATTTGTAATCTGAAAAAAATATTAAACTCACAACAGAAAGCTTGGACTATATTAAGTAAGAAATTATCAATATCTCAGCATAGAAATGTGTGACAAAACCACAATTTTAACTTATTTTAAGATAAGTGATGCTACAACAGCAAGGCAACAATTTTTAATAAATATGTTCAACAACTGCCTTTAAGACCAGTATAATATGTACTCAGATTACAGGTTATAAGCTAGTAATAATTACCAAGCCCTCAAATGAGAGACCTTAAGAAAACATGAGACAGCAGGTTTCAACTCGCTTAATGAAAAGCAAGATGTGTGACTCCAGAAGCATGATGCTGAGAGGCTAGACACAATCCAATAGTCACTTCTTCTTAGATTACACACTTTAAACATAGAAGGATATTTTTGCTAAAAAAGCATTTAATACCAAACTGGAATGATAAAATGTACATCAGCAAATTCCAACACCATGAGTGTGACAAGACTTCAGACACACAATCATATCAAAAGTAACATTTTTCTTTAACATACATCATTTTTTTACAACAGGCAAAAACTTCTGGCATATACTGTGATCACTTACCTTGTGGACTGCAGCTGCATCTCTAGCTGTTGTAGCTGTGAGGAAACACTCTGTGCTGCGGCAGCACGATTACGCACACTTGACAACTGTGACAACAGTTCTGTTTGAATAAATGAAGACTTAAATTAATGACTTCAATGCTCTATGACTAAACTGATTACTTCAAGTCTTAATGACTAAACTAATGACCTCAATGTTCAGTAACAGGAAGCTTTGTAAATATCTCTGAAAGTCAATGAAGTGTCAATAATGTATATAAGGCTAATGAGCGTTCTTTCTCCGACTAACCCTCTAAAATCTTTAGTACAATTCCATAGCTGATCAACTGCTATATTGATATTATTTCTTAAAATGTGTAGAAAACAAGTTATATTATTAAAAATTTAACAAAAGTCATAAATACCACAAACTTGTCTATTGCATTCTATAATGTCATAAGTTACTGAAAAGTGGAGATAAAAAGATTTGGAGAATAATGAACAAATTAAGAGAAAGCTACATTTTTTTTGTATAACAAGAAAATATAAAGCATAAAGAATGATCTGTTCAAAACCTTTCTACAGAGGACAGAGACTATTTTTTTTACAGTACAGGATAGCCAGTCTCATACCCAACCCTCCTTAGTCACCTGTTACGACCATGCCTGGTAGGGAACAGCACTACAATTCTTTATTGGGCCCCGGCAGCGCACTTAAATTAGTGAATTATGAAAATTAATTCTCGAGTAATAATCACAACCAACCAAAACTAGACAAACCTGCAATTGGATCCATATTTTCACGACTGCTGGGTGAAAGACTTGTCAGCGTTGAGCCACCGGTACCAAAATGTTGCATGTGGGCACGACGTGTTCTAGAACCACCAACACCACGCCCTGGGTGTGGGATGCGCTGCACATGGCGAAGCCCAGCAGGTTCATCGTAAACTTGGTTAAGGAAACATGACTCATATACCTTATTGAAAATATGTGTTTCATTTAAATCAAATTTACGTGGGCCAAGCCACCCACAAGCAACTGATCTGATAGCTGACAGGACGGGCAATCAATAAATGTGCTGCTATCGCATGCCTATAAGTTGAGATAACAGTAAAGATAGTGCAGGAACAAAAATGTGATTTATGAACATGATACACAGTATCATCAGGAGTCATGCTGGTTGGCATAGGTTATCATCTCTCTCCACATCACTCTGTCCTTCAGGCAGGTCATAATTTCAGTCGGTGACCTTTTATCACTCCGTGTGGATAAGCTGTTCAATATTATTTCTCTGCTCTTCTTTCATTCATTATACCTGTTACAGTAATGCAAATGCCTTCTTTTCACATGACAAGCCCAGTAAATGTAGAATGTCTCTTCCGTATATTTTGATGAGATTCCTGGTTTCTCCAACTCAACATTCATTTGTATTTTTTTTTTTGCTATCCATGGAATTTGTAGCATTCTTCTAGTTAACCACATCTCAGCTGCCTCTTATACTTCTGAGATGACAGTAAAGCAAAGTCCTGCAACCTGAACATACAGTATCTCGTCCCTAGAAAGTATTTGTAATTTACCACTGGAAAAACAAAGCTCAGAAAAAATAAGCAACTAACAATCAAGATAATATGGAATGTGATAAGAGGTATTCAGACTGGGTTTATTTAAAAAAAAAAAAAAACCCCAACAAAAAGTTGTTCAGATGTGAAAAAGTTCTTTTCTTCATCCTTTTCTACTTCGGGTGATGAAGATGATAAAAAGTTCTGGTTCTTCCTCTTCTGGCAGCTTCAGTCATTGACGTCTTTGTAGAGTTTCCCTGAAGTTGTCATGCCAGCGTAGTCTGGATCTGCCTCTAGCTATGTCAACTCTTTCTTTCATAAACTTGTTTGTAGTGTTTCATCTGGTCACTTCGACAGCTTTTCTGAACATCTCACCTCTATGCTGACTTTCTTTTTTGACTTGTTACAACAATGTAAGTAAAAGTTTATTACCTTTCAAATATTTATTTTCCTTCTGTAACCAAGCACAGCTCAGAACTGCTTCTATTTATCATGGCAAGTTATGAAGTCATCATCTGATAAATCCTATCAACTGTTACGTTACTGATCTACTTAGCACCCTGAGCAACATTCAGTGATCATGATGTCTGTTCAAATTATGAAGTGTGTATAACAATTAGAAAAAAAACTACTGCAGGGGTAGTTTTAGTTCTGATGTTATTTGCTTAGAGAGTGTATATTTTTATGATTGTTTGCTCTTTTCTATTCTTTTGTTTATTTCTGTCTTACATTTTCTATCATTTATTATATGTGTGTGTGTGTGCTTACCATGGCTAATATCTTGGTGTGTGTCATGTTAGTCATATCTCATATCTTGGTGTGAGAGATGAGCCATGACTGGCACAGAAACACATTAAGATGAGTCATTCTTTAAATTACTGGAATGTAAATAAGGTGCCATCTTGGTGCGTCCCATGGCGTCATTCTATCCATCATCTCTAGGTGTGTGTCATGTTAGTCTTATCTCATATCTTGGTGTGTCCGTGTTAATCATGTCTCATATCTTTATGTGCGTCTGAGTTTAGTAATATCTCATAACTTAGTGTGTATCTGTGTTAGTCATGTGTCATATCTTTGTGTGTGCATGTCTGGGTTAGGGATATCTCACATCTTTGTGTGCATGTTTATGTTAGTCATATCTCATATCTTTGTGTGTGCATGTCTGTGTTTGACAAATCTCATATCCTTGTGTGTGCATGGCTGTGTAAGTCACATCTCATATCTTTGTGTGTGCACGCCTATGTTAGTCATATCTTATATCTTTGCGTGTATGTCTATGTTAGGTATGTGTCATATCTTTATGTGCATTTATATGTTATTCATGTGTCATATATCTTGATGTGTGTCGGTGTTAGCCATGTCTCGTATTCGCTGTGTACATGTCTGTGTTATTCACATCTCATATCTTTATGTGTGCATGTCTGTGTTAGTCACCTCTAGTGACTCGGGCAGATGGTGCTCGTAAACCCGGGAGGGCTGACCATCTAAGGGCAGAATCCCCCTACAGAAAAGACAATCTGCTGCCTTGCAGGAAGATTGGGGACAATCAAAGGCTAAGGAAAGCGAACCTGAATAAAATGCTGGCTGAAATCGGATGCACTGGGCCACTGGCGCAAAACACAGTGCAACGTATTAACGGGTGTTCAGTCAGAGTGGATCTGGCAGACTCTAAATGTGATGTTCTGTCTGTGGAGGCGATTATTCAACACACTTAACCTGACAGCTGACTTCATGTGGGAGTCTGGAATCCTACTCTTATTGAGTCCTGATCGCAGAGAGAGAGAGAGATTTATTATATGTTCAAGATAGTTATATTCCTGAACTCTAGGTTCTTTCCATCTACTTCAATATCTCTTTGCATATTTTGTGTTTTAAATTGCATATTTCATTACTCAGTATAATTTTTTGAAAAACTCCCATGGAAATACCATGAACACTGAGCTGATTGCTGCCTCCTATACAGCCATCAATATAGATGGATGAAGAAATCTCTAAGTTAAAACAGCTGCCCACAAATTTAATGTTTAATAGCCTCCTCTTTAGTTTGCAAGCATTCTCTCTCTCTCTCTCTGCGATCAAGACTCAATCAGAGTAGGATTCCAAACTCTCTCATGAAGTCAGCTGCCTGTTTAAGCGAATTGATTGCCCATATAGTTTCTTTTCCAGGGAGGTGGGCGTGGACCACATTGCTCTTCTCAGGTCCGTGTACTGGGGGCAATCCTGTACAACATGTTTTGTAGTCATATTGTCCAGTGTACAGTGGCATAGGTTGGCTGTACCTATTTTGAATTTGGTGAACATGTGATTTCTCATTCTATTGTGGCCAGTGTGTAGGCGAAATAAGATGATTTGATCCCTCCTTGATAGTTGGTGGTATCTGTCACTCTCGTTATGCTTTCACTATATTATAAGTAAAAGAACAACTTTTGTTATATCACAACACATGTCAATTTCCAATTTTAATCTGTTAAGTGATCAAGTTTCATAAATGAAAAAAAAAACTCTTAACCACTAGCTTCTTTTCACTTAGAGTTGATCCCAAAGACACAAACCTGCTGTAGCACCAGTTAGTTATCATTAGTGTAGTGGCATTATTGTCTAAATGTCTAGTTCCATCACATTGATCAAGTAATTCATGTATCCAATCAAGCAATTGTTATATTTGTGAACAAAATAAAGTCTCAAACAATTAACAGAAAAGGATATGAAATCTCTGGGTGTCCTGTGCTCAACAGTTAAATGAGATGCAAAGTCATCAGTCACATGATTTGGGTCACCTCCAGGTAAAGAGGCACAAATAGGACAAACCTAAACAAAAAATCAATAAAAAATAACAGGAGGAGAAAAAATATGTTGAGGATATTATCACATTCCTGGGGTTAACTGACAAGCTCTACATATACACATACAAAATATGTGAACAGACAGGTAGGTCTTATTTTTATACTAAAAAACCTGCAAAACATTTGAAAAATTTGCTGCTTCTTCTTCAGCTATTACTGTGCATTTAGACCAGCTTGGGTCATGAACAAGATGGTGTGTTTGAGGTTATTACCAGTAACCCCATAAATTGTCATGCTGGGTTGTTTATGTGGGCCATTTTTGTGTTCTTAGGGTGTTGAGAGTGCTGGAGTTTGTCTGGATGTTCCACGGTCACATGTTGCAAATTTGCTGAGTCCTAGCTTGTGTAGGTGTGCTCTGGGGCCACAGTTACCTGTTCTGAGTCTAAATACCTTGGTCTGCTCATTTATTTTTTAGACGGGTTGGTTTGACAGTTGAAAGCTCCCATCTTTGTGAGTTCAGCTGCTTTCTCATTTCTAGGGATGCCACAATGTGATGGTATCCACAGCAGAACTAACTCTGTCTTTCTAACAGCGAACATATGTTGTTCTTTATTTCTAGAATAAATCTGTCCTGTTTCAGGCGTAAAATTGCTTGCATGACTGACTTTGCATCAGTGAGGTTGATTATTTGTGGATTTTCTTTGTGTTGAAAGTTTGTAAGGCTGTGTGGAGTACAATTGCTTCTACTATAAATGTTGTGCACCTTTCACGGGCTGGAAGAGAAAATGTTTCTGTCTTTCCTCTTGGATAGATTATATAGAAGCCACTCCCTCCCTTCTTTGATGCTGCAGTTGTGAACTCATCCATGCTGTATATTTTTCCTGAAGCATAAGTGATATGGTTCTAATTTCAATGGGTAAAAAATGACAAACTGATCTGATGACCATCAAATCAGAACAAATGATCCATCTGATACACTTCATCTCATAAAAAGTATATGAAGGCAATGATTATCTCAATATAGTTCTAATCTTCCAATTTTCTCATCTGCAACCTCAGTCTGATATACTGTCATTATTTATTATCTCCATCTTGCCTGCCTTGTCAATGTTGCTTTTCCTATGGTATTTAGCAATGCTACCTGTTGCATTTATCAGGTGAATCGGTATGATACCTTTCAAAAAAGGTCTTTTCTTTTTAGGTCGTTAATGTTGTCATAAGGGTTATACCACTGATCAAACAAACTATTCAATATTCAGAAGATCTGTAGGAACATGTTAAAATACCTCGTTAAAATATAGAATAAAAACATGAGCAATTGTTGCAAAATCCACACTGTTATACAAATGACTATTTCCACACAATTGATCAAAATATTAAAATTATTGAGAAGCCACATGTAGTCACAACTGTCCTCAGTAAAGTGAAATGCTTCTGAACATGTGAATTAAATATATAATGGCATCTTAACAATTACAGTGTGCAGCTTTTGGTATCCAACTGCTGCAGTCTTGCTCAGCACTAACTGTATTTCACATCCTCTCCTAGAGAGCATTGTGTCATGGGTTATAGCACATTCCAACCTAAGCCGTTATGCCTAACACATCAGACTTATGGCATTTCTCAGTACCAGGTTTTCATTCCTGCTTTAACTCCTACTCACCTGGCCACACTTTATTTGTTTTCAGGACTCTGATAGGACTGTGGATTAGGGATTTTGATCATTCCTGATGTACAAATCCTTATGAAAGTCAGCTATGAGTCACTCATCATTTTTAGCTCATGCTTTCTAATGTCTTGAGCTACCAGCCTTTGGTAAGAGTTTACTATTTTCTCAAATTAGCCTGTTATCCACCATTAATTTTTTTTTTACCCTGGGCTAGATTTCTGTGGCCTATTTTATTTTTAAATAACCATTATATGACTGTACTGACGACAGCTTGTCAAGCACAAATATGGTACATTCTTTGACAACTAAAATGTTTATTCAGTAACATAAATGCTACAGATAAAAAGTATTATTAAAAATGGCACTAAAACATGATGGGTTATATAAACATTTCAGATGTTTGTTTTCCACTCAAATGACATTTCAGTTCTAATCTTGGAAAATTTGCAGCAAATATGGTTGAAGAAGTCCTGGGCCTAGTCTCTTCCCTTAATTCTTAAACTTAAAATTTTATAAGGGTGGTTTCAATTTGTGACAAGACACAAACAATAAAATTTCTAGCTTAAGTAAATATTTACGGATAAATGATATTGTTTAGTTGTTAATCCCTGTAACAAAAAAAGATCAAAGATTGTCAGAAACGAGTTTTAGTGAGTAATATTCAATTTTTAACAGTTTTTTTTTAATAGTTTTAAGATCCTGCCTAATCTAATCATTTTTAATATATAATAGAAGCATGTGCATTTTATCTTCCTGGAAAGACACAGATGAGAACTAAAGTATCAATGACAAAGAGCTGTTACCAAAGAAAGAGATAGGAAATATTGGAGATCTACAGCAGCGAACCTTCAACATGATATCACTTGATCATGGATCACATAGGACTTGTAGTGTTTTTCACCATCCATCTCTATTCTGGACAAGAATGATCTTATCCAATGAGTCTATGCCTGCCAACCTTATTTCTCTTATAAGTGTTCTTTTCAGTGTCTCTCTAGGTCTTCCTGTAGCAGGCTTTTAACCTATAATGTAACAGGTTTATGAACACAGGAAGGCGTGATCACACTAGTTGAACCGACTTCTCCCAGAAGCCTGCCCTGTACTGTATGCACTAGGACGACATGGTGAACACCACATCAACGCCCCCTATGCAACCCTACACGTGGTGGACGCAGGCCTTGCCTCGCCTGTGACGCTCCTTCACTGCCGATATGGACTGTCGGAAGTGTCGTAGGCAAGTCCCTCTTGCCCGCATTGACTTGACCGCTGCTCTGCTTTACTGGAGGAAGGACTTGCCACGCCTTGCCTCCGGTACGCCTTACACAGAAGATGCAGACAAACAGCTCACTCCATTTTGAGCCATCCCCTGCTTGACTTGAAGAACTCGTCTTACCGCTAAAGGCGGTCTGACTCTCCTTCGACCTTCCTCTGTGGATATCTGGACGGAAGCTCGTTGAGATCTGAGCCCTCGTGAATCCTACCCGCTGCTAGAACACCAGCCGGTTGCACTGGCCAACGACTTGACCACCTGTTACGACTTGACCACCTGTTGACCGTTAGCAGTACTTCGCGCTATTCAATCTATGGTTCAGGACAACCTAATCCGTTCGTCGTCAGGACAAGACAACAAGAACACAGCTAGCATTTCCAACATGTTTCAACACCATTGGAGTTAACAGTTAAACGTTTATTCTATCTATCTATTGACCTTTCGAGCCGTAACCGGCCCATAGGGCGTAGACCAAGATACACCTTCTCCTATATGAATTTTTGTTCTAGCAGTTTTCTTTTAAAGATATTTTATCAAATCTCGCCATCTGTCTCTGTTCTGTGCAAGCAGTTCTATCTCATTGAGGGAGCCGATTCCTGCTGCTCTTGCCTCTCTCATCAATGTTCTTCTCAGTGTCTCCCTGGGTCTTCCTCTTTTTCTTTTACCTGTTGTTTCCCATATGAGGGCTTGCTTTGCTATTCGATTTTTATCTCTTCTCATCACATGTCCAACGTATGACCATCGTCTTTTCTTTATTACTGAAGATATTAGTGGTTGATTGGCGATTTCTCTAATTTCCTCGTTTGTTTTGAATTCGTTCCATTCTATACCAAGTATTTTCCTTAGACATTTATTTTCGAATGCGTTCAACTTTGTTTCTATATCTCTTGTTGTTTTCCAGCTTTCACACGCATATGTAAGGGTTGATAGTACATTTGATTTGAATAGCCTAAGTTTTGTGTTTGTGCTAATGAGTTTTGATTTCCACAACTTTTCAAGGCTTCTGAAAGACATTGCTGCTTTAGCCAGTCTGATTCTAATTTCTTTGCTCGTATCCCCTTCTCGATCAATGTGACTTCCAAGATAGATGAAGTGATCGATCTCTTCTACTGGTTTGTTTTCCATGTATATTTTGTCACTTGTTGGAATTAAACTTTTCATGACTTTAGTCTTTTCATGATTGACCTCAAGCCCAATTTTGCTGGCTATTGATGATAGTTCATTTGTGTTTTCCTGCATCGTTTTTATCTGATTGCTGATGAGAACTATGTCATCAGCAAAGTCGAGGTCCTCCAAATGGTCTCCTTGGAACTTTAAACGTTTATTAAACACTAACAAATCCATTCCCAGAAATTTACAAAATGTCCACTGTCACTCTTATAGTGACCTCTCATTCCGACCTGACTCTCGCACTGACAACACGTTCAATGCTCCATAATATTTGTCTCCTCAACATGAGTGAGACCTGCAATAATACAACAGTCTCTGCACTTGTTTAGTGCCAGTGACACTCACAGTTAAATTAATTCCACCGTCTCTGTTCTATGCTAAGTATACACTCATAATGATTCAAAGTCTCTGTTCTACGCTAAGTGGAACACTCATAATAATTCACATATGTTCTAGGTGAAATTGAATACTCACAATGATACAAAGTCTCTGAGTTATCAGAAGCTACCAGCTTCATAGTCAATTCTCTCCATGACTACATCTACTCTAAGTCACTGAAGTTTCGGTGAGAACACTCACAATTTATATATACGTCCCTAGTCTATGCTACTTGAACACTCACAATAATTCACAACCTATTCTAGGTAAACTTGAATACTCACAATGATTCAAAGTCTCTGAGTTATCAGAAGCTACCAGCTTCATAGTCAATTCTCTCCATGACTATATCTAGTCTAATTCACTGAAGTTTCGGTGAGAACACTCACGATTAATATATACGTCTCTAAACATGTGGTGAGCTCTCCACGCTCTGCTAATGTCTCGATGGAATGATTGATATTCAATCTTCCGATGTAGGTGATTACACATATCTCCTAAATCTCATGATACTGTACCCACCTGATTCACAATCAAGTCCTTGCGATAATTGTAACACGACATTTATCTGTTATTCATAGTACAGCCCTACTGTGCCTAGCTTAATCTGGCATCACAACTAATCACATCTAACTGTCCAGTGTCCAGGAAACTCACACAACTAACTTGAGGGGCTGTCGCCCTCCAACTAACATAGCTACTAACTTTCTCACCAACCTAACTAGTTCACGGTACCGACTGTATTTCTACAGACGTCCGCATCTGAACACACTTCTGAATCGAAATGAATTCAACCCTCCTCTCACCAACCTGACTTGTGCACACTGATCTCTTAACAGTCACCTCTCAATTTTCTCCTTTGTTCACTAACCTCTGGCTTTTTCCCTGCCCCCCGTGATTCTTGCTTACTCACACCCTTCTCGAGCCCTTGAACACCTATCAGCTCTGCTTCCTAATTATCCCCCCTTTGTTTACATTCTGCCCTTCACTCACTAATTTCCTATCGCTGCTATCTCCTGTTTCAAACTTACTATTGCTATAGCCTGTTTCCACCATACCCCTTCTATACCCTTTTTCATTCCTCATTTTTTCCTGTATCACGTGTTTCTTCATATATGAGCCTGTTTTGAAATCCTTTCATCTCTTCTGCTCTCATACCTAACATATGCCCATCTTCTCTTAATAATTATAGATGAAATTGTTAGTTTTATATCACTAGATGTGACATCTTAAATAATGTATATTTTACAACTTGTACCTGACTGTGTTTAAGTTTCCTTCTTGGTTTTACATAATTAGTTCTAATGCTAATATGAGGAGGTGGGAGGATGATTTGCATTGTAGTATGTAGATGCTTGGGGAATTAAGATTATACTTTTGTTCAATCATTCATATAAAATAACCTCTGTTGAGATGAAGTGTGTTAGACAAATGATGGGAAACTGCCTGAGAGACAAGATCAGAAATAAAGAACTGAGAAAAAAGCTAGGAATAACCCCCGCCGTAGAAACAGATAAAATGGTTTGGCCACGTGACAAGGTAAAGTGGTCACAACACAACGAGCCATCAATAAACTTTGCGAGAGCACCAGACCCAAAGGTCGACCACGAAAAGAAATATTAGGGAAGATAAAAGCAGCAGAGACGAACAAAAGAGCAAAAGACTGCAAATTATATCTTCCCTCGACGCTGAAAGGCAAACAAAGGAAGAAAAAAGATTAATCTAAAATAGGCATATTCTGACCACTTCAGCTGAAGTATCCGAATGATCTGCTGCAACATGTTCATGGAGACTTGACTCTGAGTAGCCCATCCTGGAACAATGTGGGCAGGTGTATGCCTGAGGCTGTTCAGTAGTCAACGCTTCACCACCATAGAAAACATCTGCAATGTCCAATTTTTAAAAATAAGTCACTGGAATTATCAAATACACAACATTTTTATTTCTGAATATAAATCTTAAAAGAAGGTTCTTTAACGAGAGTATTAACTTCAAGATTAATTGCATTCAAAATGAGATCTCTATATTTCTTATGACTGTTTTCTCTGCCATCTGTCACACTTATTTATATTTTAAACTAAACATTTCTTGGTTTATTTTTATTCTCATGTTTTCCTGAGATCTCTATCCCAGCGTGCATTGTAATGGGAGCTATGATAGCTTATTGGGTAGTGAACTTAACTATTAAGGACAAAAGGTCGGTTCAATCCTGATGTATAGCTTCACCCAGCCTTAAATGGGTACCAGATTTTTCTGGGATGAAAGACAGCACTGACACAATATCACCATCACCCAAAAATTATGTGTCAAAGGTCTATACAAAATACAGGCACTAATACCATATTCTCTAAATGCCACCTTTTCATGTTTTGTAAGCAAATAAAATATTTCTGTCTCCTTTGTCAGAAATAATTCATTGATATTGGGTAATAAATCATTAAAATGTTAACTCTTTGTCTTTTTTTATTCTATATAAAAATGCCTTTCTTCTATCTATCTATTGTCCTTTTGGGCTGAAAACGGCACATAGAGCAGAAATTCTAGACCATGTCCAATGATCTTTGTTATTAAGTGTTCTTGCACAGAACCTTGTATCAGCTACACATCCCTGTTCTTGATGATCCTCGCAAGCTGATGCCTGCTGTTGTTGCTTATCACATCTTCCTTTTAGTGTTTCTCTAGGCTCAAAACTGATATTTCTTCTGACAGATTTCCTAAAATTCCCTTTTTGTTATCCATTCTTTTAATATTGCTTCTAGAGTCTAAAGATATGGACATTTTTGTTTCCCAGAATAAAAGGTAACTGTGGTAGATCTTGTGCTGTGAGTCTAATATTGTGATCACTCATTTATCTGAAGTTTTCCCAATGCCTACAATGCATGACTATCAATGCTGTGTTTCAATGAGATCATCAGTTTCTTGAACATTGAGTTTCATCCACACTCTACATCCTAGCAAGGCAGGTGATGAATATGTCCTTCCTACTATTGTATATATTAGTCAGTATATACTGTTTACTGTATGAAGTGAACAGTACAACATGCGGCTGCCTTGCAGGTATACTCGAGAGAGTAAAAGGCTAAGGGAGGGTACCCTGAAGTAAAACAACCCCACTGCCTTGTGGGTGAGACTTTTTAGTCAAAGGCTAGTGGAGCCAACCATAAACATATCGACAGAATGCAACAGAAAACCACCGTCATAATTTCTTTGTACAATCATGAATCGCCACAATAATAGAAATCACAACAATGTTAAGGGGGATTCCAGTGGAAAACCCTCATTCGGTAAGGAACATCAAGTGCTACAGGTGATACCCACTCGTCATTCTAAAGATAGGTACTTGTAATGTGAGAACACTCAGGCAGAAGGGAAAACTGGAAAACACCAAACAAAAAATTAAAAGAATGGGTTTACATTTATTGGGACTTTGCGAAACAAGATACACTGGAACAGGGGAGATATATTCTTCTTCTTCTTCTACCTTTTTAGCTCCCAGTGGAGCATAGGTCTTCAACAAACACTTTCCAAGTCGTTCTGTTTTTTGCCATTCTTTTAAGATCATTCCATGTCTTCCCCATCATCTTCGTCTCTGCTTCTATCTGTCTTCTCCAAGAATTCCTTGGTCTTCCTCTTTGTCTTTTCCCCTGGGGATTCCAAAAAAGGGCATGTTGTGTAATACTCTCAGTTGGCTTCCATAGTGTGTGTCCTATCCAGCGCCATTGTCTTCGCTGTATCTCTTTATCCACTGGTGTTTGACTGGTACATTTCCATAATTCTATGTTAGTGATTTTGTCCTGCCATTTCCATCCTTTTATTCTGCTAAGCATCCATTAATGAAACTCTGTATCTTCGTGATTGTCAATTTTGTTGTTCTCCATGTTTCACATCCATATAATAGAACCGCCTTAACATTTGAGTTGAAAATTTTTATTTTTGTATTTAACCTAATTTCTTTGGATTTCCATATGTTTCCCAGTGCAATGAAAGCTCCTCTTGCTTTTAATATCCTTATTTTGGTATCATTTTCTGTTCCTCCCTCTTTACCTATAATACTGCCCAGATATATGTAAGATTGTACATCTAATAGAGGTATTTGTCCTAGTTTTATCTAGTTATTGCCAACTGCATTAATTCTCATAATGTTGGTATTATCTCTATTAATCTTCAGTCCTAGCTGTTGTGATCTCTCCTCAAGTATGCTCATTTTATCCTGCATCTGTTGATGGCTGTGTGATACGAGAGCTATGTCATCAGCAAAGTCTAAATCATCAAGTTGTTTGGTCAGTAACCACATAATCCAATCTATGGTCAGTAGAAACAGAAATGGAGACAGAAGGCATCCCTGCCTTACTCCTGTTCTTATTTCAAATGCTTCTGTAAGCTGTCCTTCATGCACTACACTACATTTCGTTCCTTCATACATTGTTTTTATCAGGTTAATAAACTTAATGGGGATTCCGTAATGACTCAGCAACTTCCAAAGCATTCTTCTGTCTAAACTATCAAATGCCTTTTCGTAATCTATGAATCCAATATAAAGTGGGGATTTTAGTTCTAAACTTTGTTCAACTATTATACGCAGAGTAGTTATTTGATCAGCACATGATATGTTCTTCCTAAAACCTGCTTGTTCATCTCTCAAATGTTTCTCTATGGCCTCTTTTAATCTCTCCAGAATTATTCTGCTTAATATTTTTCCTGGTACTGATAGTAGCATAATTCCCCTATAATTTGTGCACTCCTGTAAACTTCCTTTCTTTGGTAGTTTGATCATATAACCTTCTCTCCAGTCTTTAGGTATTTCTTCCCTCTACCAAATTTTACCTAATAGATTATGTAGCATCTCGGTAGAGGTTAATATCTGCTTTGATGGCTTCCGAAGGAATTTCATCTGGTCCTGTGGCTTTACCATTTTTTAATAGTTTGATGGCTTTCATTATTTCTTCTATGCTTGATTATTCACAGTTAACGTGTAACTCTTCTTCTGCTGGTAGTATATCTGGAGGATTATTTGAGCCGGGTCTATTCTAAAGTTCTTCAAAGTGCTCTTTCCATCTCTCCATTTGTTCCCTTATATTAGTAAGCAGATTTCCTTTCTTATCTTCAATAAAGGCATTAATCTGTTTGTATTTTCCACTTAATTTCTTTGTGCTGTTGTACAGTTCTTTCATATTCCCTTTATTTGCTGCTTCTTCTGCCTCTTTAGCTAGTTCATCAATATATTTCCTCTTATCCCTTTTAATGCATCTTCTCACTTCTTTGTTCACCTCTGTGTAAGCTTCCTGTGTCTTGGCTTTATTACTTCTCGTTTTGTTTTTATTTATGTCTGCTTTCTTGTTCTTTCTTTCTTTAATTTTGTCCAGGGTCTCTGCTGTCATCCCTGCCTTATTCTGGCGTTCTCTTTTCCCTGGTGTTTCTTCGCATGTCTCTTTCCATATATTTTTCACCTATTTCCAATGATCTTCTATATTTATTGTATTTTCTAGTTGTTGGAGGACTTGGTATTTGTTTGATATTGTGACTGCGAATTTATCTTTAATTCCTTGTTCTTTAAGAAACCCTACATTGAAATACTTTCTACCCTTATTCTTTGTAGTATACCTTTTTAGTTTAATTTTAAGTTTGGCTATCAGAAGATGATCAGAAGTTATATATTCTGATGAATGGATTGGGTGAATGTATTCTGGAGATACTGAATGTTGTTTTACTGACCAACTTCTCTTATATCTGAATCTGCCATTGTTAGACACATCTAACTACAGAATGAATAAGATGCATTTGTGGTGCCTGACATCGTCTCCTTTCTCCTGCATCTTTTGTCTTTTGATATGCAGGGGCTGGATGATCTGGAGGTAAGATGTTCTCTGAACACCCACCACAAGTAGAAGGAATTTTTCAAAATTTAAATACAGCTTTTCTTCATGGCTTTACCCTCCCCTGGTTTCTAGGTAATGAGATCCAAAGTCCAGCCCTCTCAGAAAATGGTGAAAAACTGGAGGTTCAATGTGTACTCATGCATATTAAACAACCAGTTTAAAGTCAAAAAGAGTATAGGAAATTGGCTGCTATCCTGTCAAAATTTGTTAAGCAAATCTACCCAATCCATGTCCAAGTCAAATGAGTCTGCAAATGTCACTGTTATGCTGTAATCTTAACACATCCATGTCCACTTAATGGGTATTGGTGAATAAGAGAAGAGTTTTCTGATAAGATACTGAAGGGTTCATTTCTAGTAGTATAACTGAAATTTTTTTTTTTGGCCAGAACCAGCTAAAATAAAGCACTTTATACACTGCAAAACAACTCACAAACACTGGAATATATTAACTAAACTATACCAAGTCAGAGGACAATAGCTTATTGATAAATGGACCAGAAACTAGCCAATACTAACAACATGAACACTGTCCTAAATTATGTAATGAATATTAGCTATTTACAAAGAAATCCAAAGCTATTTACAAAGAAATCCAATGTTGGCCAGAAGAAAGACAGGATTCCCAAGTCTCTGACTACACACACCTGGCTGAATGACAGAGGCAGAACAAGTGAAGTATTTCAAGCACCTCCTGATGTCTCAAACTTTTTCTTTAGATTTTCTTGACCTGTCAAACACAATGAGTCAAAGTCAGACGAGTTAACTGTTTGTTAAAGACATACCAAAGTCTGCTCTTGTAAGGATACACTGCATGGGATGGTCCGTAGTATGCCTTGTTGTGGTTGCACCAGCATCAAAACAAGTTGAACACAGGTCATAATCATAGCAAACTAAGCATTTAAAGCGTTTACCGCGAAAGTTTCCTTTCATGCATGAATCACAGCTTACACCTAAATGGAGGAAAAGAAACAAAACATGTAATTAGATTTTTTTAAGATTAAACCTCTTAGGGGAGGAAAACAAACTAAATGCTTCATAAACATCCAATTAAACATGCTTGGCAAAAATACATTCTTCAATGTGTTGGAAAGGATAGTCTTAAAGTATGTATTTTGATGAATCAATAATCAAGAAAACTGTTATTAATTTACTAATATTTTTTTGCACCAAGATCATTTTAATTCTTATGTTTATGTTAAGTGCCACTTTCCCATCAACGATTGGCTGCAATGGAACTTCAACATCACCTGTCTTTTGCCTACTGAAATATTCATTTTATGATAATACTTTCCTTTTTTCTAGCTTTAATGCACAAATATACATTGATGGGTACAGATATCAAATTACCAGTTACGCCTGAATGCCTTTACAAAACACTCTACACTATTAGCACCTTTTAGAGTGATAGCCAAAGCTGAGTACTACTTAAATACTGTTCTTATCAAATTTGCAATTTTCCAAAGCATCATGGACAAAAAAATGAAACTGAAAGTAATATTCCTTATCTCGTTTGAGGAATAACAATTTCAAAATGATCTTGTTTTGCACTATGTAAACTTTGGCTATGCCTTTGACTGAGCTTCCTAGCAACCAAACATAAAAATACTACTTTAGTTCTACCCAAAATTTGTTGCTTTCACTAATTACCTCTAAAGATATATTTAATTCAAGTGAGTTTACATAAAAAAAAACACTGAAGATCATAGTTTGAAATCTGTTAAATGGCTTAAATAATTAGTTACAGTAGTATTTCTACATTTGTTTAGACCACATTTGATGGATCACACTGAGCAGCTGGCTATTCAAAATTTACACTCAGTGCTCAACTTTCAGCATTTCACTCAAGTTACACTTTTCAATTAAACTCATCTTCAATTGAACTTGCTTCATCTTAAACTTAATGTATTTGTGAGCTACGATTGAATATGTACCATTCTCACTTCCATTAATTCAGTTTATTTAAACTGCAATTTTCATAGCTTTCAAAACTATTGCTGTGAAAATACTAAATAAGTATTATGGTAGTAGTAACAATTGCTTTTAATATATATATAAAAATATAGCCATTAGACATAAAAGGATTTGCAGACGGCTCAGATAAAGAGTACCCACTTTCTCTCGCAATATTATATGAAACTGTTTAAGTTATTTACTTTTTCTTTAAAAAGACCCAAAAAAAAAATATGGAAGACGTGTAAAAATTTAATTCATAATTTTTATTGACTAGCAGATGCAGGTAAGAGTCTATGGTTTCCATAGCGATGATACTAGGTTTGCACATAAAATAGTGTTTTGCTTTTGCCTTAGGCTTTTAATCCAAAAACAAGCACTAAAAAGTGTATGCTTTGCTTAACTACAATTTCTGCATAACCCGGATCTAGTTAATAACTTGCTATATGACTGCAAAGAGTGTTCTTGTATGTGCGCATAAATTCAAAGCTTCTGATGAATGTTCTCAAATTTATTTAAGAAAACTTGTCAATGCTACTAAGAAAATTATATTGACTATACTACTTGTACATGTGGACAGGCGCCACAGACTGCTGAACACATACTTCAAGACTGCACTGAATATAGTAGACTTAGGAAAATCTATTGGCCCATAGATACAACACTACCGACAAAACTATATGGGAAACTGCAAGAATGACAAAAGACAGTAAAATTTATACAGGAAACGACATTGCAGATATAGACAATACTTCAGGCGAACGAAAGATAAATAGATATTGACTTTGATCATGTGACATGTGATACTAATTTTCTTAGTTTCATAGACTATGCACATTGGTAAACTGTTTTAGATCATTTGCAGTAATTGTTGGGTTCATACTCATAGAATAGGAAAAGTCTGCACTGAAAAGCAATTGAAAATGTCAGAAGTATACTTAGATAACTATGGATACTTGAATGTAACACTCATGTGTCAGATTAAAGCTGAATTTTCATCACTTCATTCAAGAGCCAATTTTCCTGTGTCAAAAACAGTGGATGTAATGTCTAACAATGATGACTTCTCAGTCACATTTCCAATCAACCGGATGGATACTGCTCCATTTGAGATCAGAGAAGGATTCACATGTATATCATGTAATATCTATGCCATCATATGTAAGCAATGTAAGATTACCTACATTGGCAAGACAGGGCGCCACCTAGGGGAAAAAATCTGTGAACACCTCTATGATACTTCACATGATGCAGGTACTCCTGTAACGTCCCACTTCAACTCTCAGGGCCATGAGGGTATGGACAATGTCCATTCACCAGTTTAGTGTTGTTCTTTGACAGCCGCAGTCGAATCACTTTGGAGAATCGTCCGATTGTCCACATGGGTTGTCTTACCCAACAGGGGATTTCTCTTTTGTTATTTCCCCCTTTCACCTTCTTCAACCTCTCATTTTCCTGACATGTTTGTTCTGTACGGTACTCAGGGATGACACTTTCTCCCTGACTGCCTGCCTTACATAGTACCCTTTTTTAGAAGTAGATCTTTATAGGTATAGTATGGAAACATAGACATTAGACAAGAAAATTTAAGTCTTATAAATGTGGATTTATAGAATAGAATGAATTAGATGTAAAGAAAAGAAAACAAATATTGAAGTCTTACAACTAAAAATAAAGAGAACTACTAAATACAATTCAAATAAGACAAAAGAGAATTTTGGAGCATGTTAATAAAAGACACAGCAGCCTAATAAAAGTAATCTTGAAAGGGAAAATACTAGGTAAAAGAGACAGAGGCAGACCAAGGCCTACATGGACGAGTAACATCAAAAGATGGACAAGTCAGCCTATGATAACCTGCACTATCAAAGCAAGAGACAGAGCGGAATGGCACTCCATGGAAGCCAACATTCGATGAGGAGATGGCATTCAATGATGATCTTTATACATTGACCAGTGTTATTGGACCTCAATATTCTGACATATTTGCCTCTCTCATCATGGAGATTTTAGTACCATCACATTACTATTTTTACCACTCTCTTCTGATTCTTTTGGTAGTAACTGTACTCCCTTTTTATTACATGGCTGATACGCCTTTGGTACTGAGTCCCTTATGACCTCTTTTTACTTACGAGGTGCTCCTAGGTTTTGCTACTTTTGTCTGTCCACGCCTAAGTCTTTCAATGTAGTCTGACACACAATATACAACACTTGGTCTAGCCGTTGTAGGTGCTAGCCTCATGTCTTCATCCTTACACCTGATTATGCATCTGACCCTGATTGGCCACCCATGCCAGATTTTTCATCCAATCACACAGCCTTTTCCCTCCCTCTTCCTCTTACATTCCCCATATTTTCACTATTGACAGGATACGGGACAGTTCAGCTAAGTGACTCATTTTTTTTCTAACATTTTTATTACATTAATGTTCTCCTCTCTCTCTTGCTTTAATGGTGCAGGTTGTCATAGGCTGACTTATCCATCTTTTGATGTTACTCGTCCATATTAGTCTTGGTCTGCCTCTTTTACCTCATATTTTCCCTTCCAAGATTACTTTTATTAGGCTACTGTGTGTTAACATGCCCCAAAAATCTTATTTGTCTTGTTTTAATTGTGTTTAGTTGTTCATTTTAACTCTTTCCGTATGGAAACAAAATTTTTCATGGTTTTAAGAATCAATCTACATATTTATATTTATCTAACATATAACATATTATATATGAATTTTTAGATAATTGAACAAGGTATTAGATTTCACCAATATCAAGATGATACAAAACATGTAAAAAGAATATGGTTTGATGGCATTCACACTAATCAAATTGAGCGTGGCGCACTATGCGGTGAAACGTATGTAAAGAGTTAAGTTGTAAGACTTCATCATTTATTTTCTTTTCTTTCCATCCAATTCTTCCTATTCTATAAATACACATTTCAACGACCAAGTGGATACTGGGTAGTAAAAGAAAACAAGAGACCAAAACCAACATTGCAAAGCACAATAGAGAGGGATCAACTGTAGACTTAAGAACTAGGCAAGGCCTAACAGTGAAGTGTCAATAATGAATAATACTTATACTTGTGAGATAAAAACCCTTGTCACTGGCATGGGCCAGTTATGATGGCTATGACCAGTCTGACACCACATCTGTACATGTTACATTGTAGAGCCAGACAATTGGCTACAGAGAAATGAGCATTGTGAACCCTGCTTGGGCCTAAGTATCATATTGAGTATGACCTTGTAGCAGAGCACAGTCACTAACTTATGACCCACATTGATTTTGCCTGGCTCAAGACCCCTGGGTTTCAGGAAAAACAGGCTAGGCATTCCATTTCCTGCATAGAAAGTGCAATAACACATGGCGTAGTACTGAGATGACAATAACATAACCAACCTACTTGACAGATCGCTGGACCAATAACCAACCTACTTGCTTAGCCGCCTTAGCTGCTGTTATGTAATTAAGTCACTTTCAATGATGATTATCCTTTATGAAGCCATCACGAACAATGATGCACATATTTCTTTTTAAATTCCTTGTTAGCTCATCAAGATTCTGTCTTTGTATTTCTAGCAAACTTGTCTTATCAAACTATTTTTAGCTTAGTGAGCTCATTATATGAATACGGGCGGGCGGGGGCGGGGGGAGAAAGGTGTAAATTGCAAAGCTGACAATAACAGGAACAAATTTAAGGTTAAAAATTATATGGTACCAGCTTTACGTAGGTGGGGCACTAAATGATATTGCAACTTCTGAAAGGTTTCTGCAGGAACAATATATAAAACACACAAAAATAATAAATTAAAGCACAAAACTCTATAATTTAAGCCTTAATTTAATTTGTTATTAGATATTTTTGTGTTTTGTCCATTAAGGAAAATTGTAACCCTACCAAGCTGCAACACAATTTTGATTGCCCCTATCTCTCCTAATATAATGTTACCATTATTTTATTTTTACTTAATTCAGAATGGTAACTATGACTCAGTTATGAGAAATAAGATAAACAAACACTAAAGTAATACAATCTGATTGATTTGCAAAATTTGTTCAACTAACAATTCAATAATTACTCATTTCAGGAATGAAAATTCAAAAAATTAATGTACATATATTGTACAGATGTGAAGTGATTTGTGATGTACTCGCTCGTTAACTTGACAGACTTTTACTGTTGTAATTGTATTGAGTAATTATAAGGCATAAGGCAAGGTAGCTGTGACTTTCTACTAAAAAAAGCTAAAGAAGTAGTACTACTGTAAGTCGTAAGTGTCACATGTTCATATGTTGAATGTGATGTGATGTATTGTATGACTTAAATATCCAGTGTCCACACCTTAGTTATTAGTAAGTCAGTCTAAGCCTGACTAATAAAAGGCTATTCAGTAAACAAATAAGTTATAAAGTAATTAGTTAAATTAGTGTGATTCACTGTGATTGTTACAAATTTTCATTTCATTATTTTTTATTGAATGAATTGTTCAGCCACACACAAAAATTAAAATTAATTTTTTTGTTTATGATCCAATGATGATAATAATAATAATTATAATAAAAAGACGAACAGTCAGACACATAACTGAAAAAAGCCCACTATTTTGTGATAAATCCAACACACAATAGTCTCAACATTGAGGTAATATAGTATTAATCAGACCTGAGTGAAAATACTGTTTAATACAAGACATTCAAAGTTATCAATCAGTCGAGTCGTATTTGAGTGAGAGAACTGAGACATGCTTCAGCTTTTACCTTCATGACGGGACATTCTACGTTCCTGGCCAGTCAAATATGATAAAAAGGTGGTTAAAAGCTTGTTCGATGACCGTATGAATTATGAAGCATTCAAATAAAAGCCTGTCGTATTGTGTAACGACCAAGAAAGACGTTTATTTATTCCTCAGAGATCAACATAGTCCAGTCAGTTTTCAGTGGCCATGATGACGTCACGTGGAATCTCGTTACAACTCCCCAAATAAATCTTTCACATTTAATATTTCTGAATATAATTGTAAAACATATATATTTTTAATTATATTAACATTTTCCTAACAGTTTGAGTTAATCATATACAATAATATTGCGTTTAATATTTTGTATCTGGATCATGGAATGTTGGTTTGGAATAAAAATCATTACATGTAGAGTGTAAAGACAACCATTTTGTAACTAACCATAAACAGATTGGTATGCAACATATTTTAACAACTAGATTAGGTTTCAACTTAATAACATTATTTAACTGCCTTCAAAGACTAGATTCACAGCAAGAATAATTGATATATTTTAAAATGCGTACTTTTCAATTCAGTGATCATCTTTATTCTTTCTTCTTGTGTCCTGCCTGTACGTGCTCAGCTGCAGTGATCACAGTTGATCTGATACGACGTGTAGCTTTCTCAGCCTGGATATCGCTAGTCACGTAGATTGAGTTGTTGTCACCCAGAGAACTCAAAATGTATTAAATTAACTCTCTAATTCCGTCCACGCGCTATTTTTTTTTTAAATATATATATACTAGGTCGTTCTTTCAACTTCTAGCCTATTTTCATGTATTTCGTGCAGTTCAATTGTGTTGCAGGCTGATTGCTCCTGTCATTCTGTCATTTATTTTATTCAAAATAATCAGTCACTGGAACTATCTACGACTTTTTTCCCTAGTAATTGTTTGTATTTGTTATGTCCCTCCCTTGCCCTATTTTATTTTCAGAATTTTTATTTGCTCCTCATTTAGATTTCGCATGATGTGTGTATATATATATATATATATATAACATCAGATGGAAGATGCACCACAGATATAAAAAGCAGAATAGCTCAGGCCAAAATAGTATTTCAGAAAATGAAATATATCTTATGCTACAAATTTATGTCAATAGAAATTAGAAAGAGAGTTAAGCGGTGCTATATAGAACCAATTCTGACCTATGGAAGCGAATCATGGACAGTAGACAACAAATGAAAAGACGATTAGAGGCCACAGAGATGGGATTTCTCAGAAGAATGTTGAAAGTTCCATGGACAGCTAAAAAGATCAATGAGGAAGTTCTCAAAGAGGCCAACACAAAAAGGCAGCTCCTAAAAAACATCAGATAGAAACCATCAACATTTTTCGGGCACATCATGAGAAGAGGAAAGTTGGAATACTTGGTTACAGCTGGTAAAATAAAAGGAAATAGAGATCGCGGATGACAAAGAGAGAAAATACTGGATAGCTTGGTGTCATGGCATGGAAAACAGTCAATAACAGAATTGATACGATGCACTGTAGATAGAAGATTGTGGAAGGACATGATCGCCTACGCCAACCGGTATGGCACATGATTATGATGATATAATACATTTCTTGTCTGATTAACTTTGTATACATTTTTACGACACGAGCACAATTACAAAACCACCGGTTTTTCCCAATTTTAATATTCCTAGACATCATTTTAAAATTTAGTTACATCCTGATTGACGTTACGCTGTTTGCGAACTAAATATATGCCGGTATTGTGTACGCCTTATATGTATATATTCAATTAAGGACAGACCCGGAATAGCAGTCAGAGGTCATAATTTAATCATCATATAGAGTTATCAAACTTCAACAATCATCAACATTTGTACATTGGTTTTCATTGACCAAGAAAAAAACATTTCACTGAGTAAACAGAGAACAACTGTGGGAGATACTAACAACATACGGAGTAAGCCAACATCTAACAAACTTAGTTAAAAGTCTCTACAGCAGCTGCAAACAAAATCAACAACCATGAATATACAGACTTTCATTAATGGATGCTTACGCAGAATAAAAGGATGGAATTGGCAGGACAAAATCACTAACATAGAATTATGGAAATGTACCAGTCAAATACAAGTGGATAAAGAGATACAGCGAAGACGATGGCGTGGATAGGACATACACTGCGAAAGCCAACTGAGAGTACTACACAACAGGTCCTTTTTGGAATCCCCAGGGAAAAAGACAAAGTTGAAAACCAAGGAATTCTTGGAGAAGACAGATAGAAGCAGAGATGAAGATGATGGGGAAAACATGGAATGATCTTAAAGAATGGTAAAAACAGATCAAATTGGAAAGCGTTTGTTGAAGACCTATGCTCCACTGGGAGCTAAAAAGGTAGAAGAAGAAGAAGACAGCAGCTGCACAGTCAGAACAGCAACAGGTTACACAGACCACTTCGAAGTTAGATTAGGTGTAAGACAGGGGTGCGTACTATCTCCCCTACTATTTATTACATACATGGACTATATATGCAAGTCAGCCAACCCATCAGAGACAGAGGAGATTAACGAGCTTCTTTTTGCAGACGATCAGGCACTAAATATAGGAAAAAAATAGAAGACCAACAAGAATACTTAAATAGACTCAATAGAACAGCCACAAAATACAATATGAAAATCAACAGAACAGAAGCAACGAATATCGCAAAAGAGAAACAGAACATTAGCATAACCATAGATGGCAGACAGCTAAAACAAGTAGAGGAATTTTAATATTTAGGAAGTCTAGTGACGAATAACAATTCACAAACAGCAGTATAGGCTCAAGATGCAACAACGTTTGTCAAGCATTGGATAGGTATCATCACTATTGTCCAACAAGGAAATAACTCTATAGAGACAAAACAGGCGCTCTAAAATACAATCTTCATCTCAACGTAGTGCTACCAATGTCAGTCTTGGACCCTAGATGCAAGAGCAATAAGAAAAAATAGCCTTACTGAGATGAAATGTGTTAGTTGAATTACAGGAAACAACTAAGATATAGATCACAAATGAAGAACTGAGAAAAAAGCCTGGAATAAGTCCCGCTATAGAATATATAAAGAAGAGCAAAAGACCGCAAATTATATCTCACCTCGACGTTGCATGGCAAATGTGGAAGGGATGAAAGAAGAAGAGAAGGGTCATTAAGAGGTGTCTCGGCATCGAAGGTTGGCTACCATGGAGCGACAATTCTATAAATCGACATTTCAAGGCTTCAGTTTCACAATATAAAGAAGCTGATTATTGCTAACGGCAGTCACAATTGATAAGTGTGAAAATGAGTTACAGAGAAATGGTTAACATTATTATAGTAATTATCATCTTATGCATACCGGTTGCGTAGTCGATCATGTCCTTCCACAATTTCTATCCACAGCGCATCGTATCAATTCTGTTGTTGACTGTTTTCCATGCCATGACACAGTATCTTTTCTCTTTGTAGTCCGCGATATTTCTTTCCCTGCATTTGTGCCAGTTGTAACCAAGTACTCTAACTTTCCTCTTCTCGTGGTGACACGAAAAATGACAATCAAATGTCGATTGCTGTTTGTTTTCTATGTTCGCCAGCTTGATATCTTCTAGCAAAGTCCCGAGGAACTGAATGTTGCGGAAACATCACTGTTTCCTATTTTTCACACTAACAGCTGTGTGTTCAGGTGCTCCTCGCCACACAGGCAGATATTCTGCGACTTCAGAGATACTCTCGTATTTTTATCGTCGAGAGTTTTAACGTTTTTGGTAGATTTTTCTTATTAATTTTGCCTGCTTTGTTAAATCTACTTCTTTCGATTTCCAACTGACACGGATCCTTAAAGGTGCGGAGAATGCACACAGGACCTCCTGTTTTCCTTTTCGGAAATGTCTAGAGATCGGCTCTCACTACCCAGGGGAGAGTAAAGCTACGGATTAGATTTTATGATTTGTTTTCTCACCGCTTGTGGTAGTGCCGCGGCCCCCCCCCCCCCCTCCCCATGTCGATTGTTTAATTCTGATTTTTTTGTTAGGAGCTTCCTTTTTGTGTTGGCCTCTATGAGAATGTCTTCATTGGTCTTAGCTGTACGGGGAGCTTTCAACATTTTCTGAGGCGGTTTTCTAGATTTAGCAACCAGTAACGAAATGTAACAAGCACACAGCATATCATTATATCTTTTAGATGCTCATGAAAGAGTTTTGCCAATGTCGAACACTGTCTCACAAATTTTATTGAGCACTTGAAAATAAGATAAATCCTTCATTTTCTTATCTGCTGTAACTTTTATTAAATGCTCATGTAGTCTTGCAAGCATCGAAGCCTCATTTATACAACTTTGTTACCAAATCTACTTGGATAATTTATTTTCTTATTAGCATGCGCCTTATTCACCATGAAAACAAATAATTCGAAAGATAATATAATTAAAATAAGGGTTTCTGGCTAAGTGTTTTTAGGATTTCATTCATTCGCTTTTCGTCATGCTGTAATTTTTTTTTTTTAATACGACAAATATATTGACTGTACAACTTAAAAGTATTGTATTGATTCGGGCTTGTTACCATGTTATTTTAATAAGCACTAGAAACACAGAAATTTAAGGTAGATATCGAAGACAATTTACAAAAATGCTTATGAATAAACTGGCGTTTCATTGAAACACACAATAGTGAATTTTGTATTGTATGCAATTGTTAGCGTCCTCATGGAGTGAGCGGTGGCATTCACTTTGAGAAACACTGCTCTAGACCAACCAGTTGAGTCGAAGGCGCGCCTCACAGCACCAGAGCTGGAAGTTGTCAGCGACACAGAGCTGATGGCTTGCGCCAGGATCGGTGAACCAGAACCATCCAGAACCTGCTCCACCTCTCCGTAGTGCCTCTAGTAACATACTAACCTGTCTAGTCTGGCCAAGTGAGTAGGGATCGAAGAGGGAAGACAAACCGGTACTCAAAAATGTCATGCTGAAGTCGGATGTATTGGCCGAAAGGCGCAAATATCACAGTTATACTGTCAACCACAACACAACGCAGACACGCCACTTAGGGTCCTTTTAAGGGCGGATGATGAAGAGGTACACTCCTTTAGTCATCGCAAGCAAGCAAGACTAACTAGTCCCGCGGGAAAGTGGTGGTGGTGGGGGGCGGTGTTTCCTTAGTACACTTAATAGTGGGGGTGTTAGTTGCTCTTTACAGCGTGTTGCTTGTCACAGATAGCTGCATGTCTTTTTGAACTGTTATGTGGGTCCAAAAAGGTTATAGTCAGTGTTAGGTTGGAGAGTGTTGTCTCTGTAGTGTAGTTAGGTACAGTCAGTGTATCAACAAGTAGTTGACATATACTACTTGGTAATGGCTGTGCCTGCACTTAGGATTATACAGGTGGTCCAGCTTGTACAGGTGTTCCAGCTTGTACAGGTGTTCCAGCTTGTACAGGTGTTCCAGCTTGTACAGGTGTTCCAGCTTGTACAGGTGTTCCAGCTTGTACAGGTGTTCCAGCTTGTACAGGTGTTCCAGCTTGTACAGGTGGTCCAGCTTGTACAGGTGGTCCAGCTTGTACAGGTGTTCCAGCTTGTACAGGTGGTCCAGCTTGTACAGGTGGTCCAGCTTGTACAGGTGTTCCAGCTTGTACAGGTGTTCCAGCTTGTACAGGTGTTCCAGCTTGTACAGATGTTCCAGCTTGTACAGGTGTTCCAGCTTGTACAGGTGTTCCAGCTTGTACAGGTGTTCCAGCTTGTACAGGTGTTCCAGCTTGTACAGGTGTCCAGCTTGTACAGGTGTCCCAGCTTGTACAGGTGTTCCAGCTTGTACAGGTGTTCCAGCTTGTACAGGTGTTCCAGCTTGTACAGGTGTTCCAGCTTGTACAGGTGTTCCAGCTTGTGCAGGTGTTCCAGCTTGTACAGGTGTTCCAGCTTGTACAGGTGGTCCAGCTTGTACATGTGTTCCAGCTTGTACAGGTGTTCCAGCTTGTACAGGTGTTCCAGCTTGTACAGGTGGTCCAGCTTGTACAGGTGTTCCAGCTTGTACAGGTGGTCCAGCTTGTACAGGTGTTCCAGCTTGTACAGGTGTTCCAGCTTGTACAGGTGTTCCAGCTTATACAGGTGTTCCAGCTTGTACAGGTGTTCCAGCTTGTACAGGTGTTCCAGCTTGTACAGGTGGTCCAGCTTGTACAGGTGGTCCAGCTTGTACAGGTGTTCCAGCTTGTACAGGTGTTCCAGCTTGTACAGGTGTTCCAGCTTGTACAGGTGTTCCAGCTTGTACAGGTGTTCCAGCTTGTACAGGTGTTGGTTGCATGTCCTGTTCGCATCTGGAAGATCAAGCTTTGGCCTCTTCTCTTCAGACTTTTGATTGGGTCATGTGGGTCTGGCTTAGTTTGGTGTTTGAACAATGGTTGGCCAGTTGCGGCAGTAGCAAACTGTTTCAGCCACTATTTGTTTTATAGTTAGTTCTGAGGATTTGTTGTCAAGTGGTGATGTAGCTATCTGACGATGGCTGGGGAGAGTGATGCCCCCACATTTTAGACATTTTGTCAGCTTGCTCGTTGCCTGAAATTACGACATGTCCAGGTTTCTATTGCAGAGTTACTTCTACGCTATCGATGATTATTAAATGGTTAGAAAGTCTTGTGACGTTGGATATAGACGAGCCATATTGTATTGCTCGGAGAGCTAATTTAGAGTCTGAGAAGACATTTCCTTCAGTGTTACCATGTCGTTTTCGAAATCGTAAATAACTCTCTTGGGTTCTTTTATTATAGCTGTAATTTTGGTCGTGTAATTTGAGCAAAAGTTATCACAGAGTCCGGAATTTGGGGATTTCCATCTCTGAGTGAATTGTAGTAGTAGTATACCACCGCGCCATAACCAGCGCTCGTGGTAGCACTAAGCGCTGATCCATCGGTATAGACAGGTATGGCTTCCTGCGGGTAAGAGTCTATGGTTTCCATAGCGATGGTCTTTAGTATGGGGCCAGAAAAATTAACTTTACTGAAGCGTCGGAAGTGCAGTCCTGTTTAACTGTGGGCATTGAGATTCGTCGGCATGGTGGTTCGCTGTTAGAGATTCTCTAGACATGTCTATCTGTAGGCAGCTGATGCTTTTGACGGGTTGTTATGGTGAATCAATGAAGGTTTTCTTCTTTATTCTATGTATTGGTCGCCACTCCTCGACCATCTTTTAGCATTCTCCTGATAGATCCATCCATAAGTATAGGTGCCCGTTCTCTCCCAAGGCTTAGTGGCACTATATTGTTTCGTAAGCATTATTTGGTGTTGACCTCATAGCGCCCCATATAAACCTCAGTGCTTGGTTTTGAACCACATCCAGCCTTTGCAATGTTGTTTTACTAGCAATTGTCTATAAGGAGAATGGTCTATGTTTGCTCGAACACAGCCCGAAAATATAGCATTCTATGTCAACTATATACGGTTGGGGTCTAGGGGTGGTGGTTGATATTACGTCAAAGCTCCCTTTATTGTTATATGTTTGGTTATGGCCGGTAGCAAATAGCAACTCGTTTAAACAGATGAGATTCGGATGATTACGCTGGCACGGGCGCTTGAGCAATTATGGATTTTAATTCGTTTGCCGTGATACCGGGGCCTTCCACAACAGAATAACCAACTCGTTTAAACATTCTAAACACAATTAGAACAAGACAAATGAGATTTTTGGGGCATGTTAAAAGACACAGCAGCCTACCAAAAGTATTATTGGAAGGGAAAATACTAGGTAATAGAGGCAGACCAAGACTAACATGGATGTGTAACGTCAAAAGATGGACAAGTCAGCCTATGACAACCTGTACCTTTAAAGCAAGAGACAGAGCGGAATGGCGCTCAATGGTAGTCACCTTCGATGTGGAGACGGCACTCAGTGATGATGATTAAACATTCTGGTTTGGAGCTCGTAACTTCAGTAACTATTTCCATTTAAAAGTTGAATAGGATATAGGAGTAGTGAACACCCTAGTTGTGTTGCTACACAAGGAGCTAGTTTGTGAGTTTTCCTGACAGCTCTTTCACAATATACAACCATCAAGCTCCTGATGTTGTTGATATTAGATGTCCATTTACAGTATATTTTTCAAGCATGTTTAACCATTTATTTCTGTCAACTTAATCGCTGGTTTCATTCCCCACGGAATTAATATTTAGTTCATTATTGTATTCAGTTGCTTTTTTTCATAACTGTCTTTGTGGGGAAAAATGCGTCTATTCGTCCTTTGAATTCAAACTAAAAATCGCTGACTATATATCGACAACCAGTCTGCGTACACTAGTAGCAGATATGGCAGAAAAATACATTATATAAGACTGTCCTAAAAACATAGACTTAAAGAGGAGAACGTGGGCCATGCCTGCTACCTTGGAAGAAACTGTTTGATTAATTATAATACATGAGTTGATTGATGACGAGAGATAGGCACGATATTATGTATATCTTTTAATGAGACTAAATTATCCACACTTTTTAAAAACGTTATCACTTCGTTTAATTCCTAGCATTTAGAAAAGTGTTGTATATTTTTGTTCGATCCACAAACTCGTCATATTTGTTGTTTACAAATCCACATATTTTAAGGTCCCATATTCCGTACTAACTGTGTGTTGTTCAATGTCTAAATCTTTATTATAACAAACAAGAATTAAATAAGCTTCTTCCCGTAACTTGCGTTACATGTTTATTTTGATCATACATTAGAGAAAAAAAAAAACACAACTCTACTAGCGCCACCACAGTCGGGGTATTGCCACACCCGCTCCGTCTGTTACAGCAAGCATTGAAGTGTTTGTCTACTAATCGTTCTTGTCCAGCACTGATTGAACTTGTTGCCTTCTCTCCCAGTGAGGATGCTTTCTCTGCTTTTCCCCTTCGTGGCAATCCGTTCCACCATTCCTTTGATGTTTTTATTATCCTCTGCTTCATTGTCACCTTCCTGTGAAAGTTGGTCTCATCGCGTTGTCGGTAAGAAATCCTTGATATCCCGTCAGCCACCTCATTGACAGATCCTCGCTAGATTATTGACGTGAGACAAGTCAGGTAATTGCATTCACTCTATGTCAAGTATATTCTTGTAAATCCAGCATGATCTGTTAAACTATCTTTACGACACACAGTACCATTGCTGGTGTATGTCGGGGGGGGGGGGGGGGGGGGGGGGAAGAGGAGGGGGGGGGGGATAGAACCAGAGGGATAAAGGCCGCTTGGTCAAGCAGTCGCCACGACGTGTGCGACTCAGGATTTTTATTTCACCCCAGGTAGAAAAAATTCTTTCTGTCTACCGCGGGCTTCGAACACCGTACGTTAGCTTTTTCAGCCAGCGGAACAGTGGTTTTAGCGAAGATCTGTTAGTCGGTCAATATGACATGTGTCTTCAGCCTCTTAACCAGCCATGTGATAGCTTCAGTTACAGATAACGCGCGTGCTGGGGATAGTAGTCCTGTAGGCTCCTGCACATTTCTCTATCATCTTTCAAATGGAATAAGCAGCAAAACTTCAACCACTTAGAACATCTATTGTGGGGAGTGTCCGCTCTTGACATCACCAAAAGGTATTTGAAGCGTTCATAGCCTCTCATTTGCCAGGCTCAGTGGATATATGATGACAAAACCTTCTCTGTTTTGACAAAATCCTCTCTGGTTTTGATGGACTAAATTCAACTCCACTGGGCTACTGTGTCCAAGCCACACCTACACGTGGTCCCTCTGTTATCGCAAAGTTGGTCTTGGGCGCGACCGAGCTCCCAGCGGTATAAATGGGCCTGGAGGAGGTGAGCCCCTATAGATGCAGGGCTAGAGCCCACCAACATGTGGTATAACTGGGCCGGGAGGAGGTGAGCCCCTATAGATGCAGGGCTAGAGCCAACCAACATGTGGTATAACTGGGCCGGAGGTGACCCCCTATAGATGCAGGGCTAGAGCCACCAACATGTGGTATAACTGGGTCGGGAGGAGGTGAGCCCCTATAGATGCAGGGCTAGAGCCAACCAACATGTACTATACTCAATGACCCTCATCTAATCACCCTCACTTTCCCTTGAGTGAGTGTCTTGTCTTCTATCTTATTACTATTTCTATAGGAACCACCTGTGGACAGGGTGAGAGCTTCAGCGAAACCGCCTCGAGACCATCTACTGGCATACTTGAAGACAAATGACTCTAGTACTGACTAGAAGTCAATCATGTTTCTTTTTAACAGTCCTGTAGTACATCGCATAGACACAAGTGACCCAGGACGTGACGATCCTCTGTCGATACATTTGGCCCTCATGAGATACGCCTGAATGAAGAGTAAGTGCTAGTGACAGTAAATGGCGGGGAATGGGTTGTTGTGAATCCTGCTTGAATACAGGGCCTGGAAAGTGAACATATGGATGGATGATATGTCAGCAGAGACACAATACATGCCATGGATGGAATTTAGGCGAGGATTTGCAAAACCTTCACCCTGGGGTAGGAAGATAGCCCACAGGTCCCCAGTTTAACAATGCCATGTACATCAAAACTATAAACCAATACGAGCTCGGACGCCGCCTCGGTCAACAAGGTCCGCGCCAGACAGTGAGCGACCAGGCTGGACTGCGTGATAAATTAGCTACTGGAAGAAACTTAAACAACTCATACAAAAACCCGAAGCCTCGGATCCAACAAACTTCAATATATAAATATTTTAATGGAAGAAAGAGCATGAAGATCGATCAGAGTGGAAAAACAAATAAATTAAACATACTACAACTTAATATTCCAGGCCTCAAAAACAAGAAAACAGAGCTAACCAAAACCATGTACAAATACCAGATCCATATTGCCCTACTGCAGGAAACACTACATAAGAACATAGACACACATATAGCAGGTTACACCAGCTATCCATGTAAGTGTACCAACAACTGCAGGGGTATAATCACATACATCAAAACAATATACAGGGAGATGTAGCATCACTAAATAATGTTGAACTAACAGATGTTCAGAAAGCAACAATTTGGTTTGCATCCAACAAATATAATATTTATAATGTTTACAATCCACCAGGCACAAATTGTAACATAACAGAACTTGATCAAGTCAACTACCATAGAACTATCTTGGCTGGAGATTTTAAAGGACATTCAACACAATGGGGATATTCTAACTCAAATCCCACAGGAAAATATATAGAAGATCTTTGCCAATCAACTAATCTTACTGTCATGCAGGACGTAGAATCAACACCAACTCTCCTACATAGAGCTCATCTCTCCCTTAGTAGATCCGATTTGACCATTTGCTCTGCTGATCTCATAAGCTACTGCCACATTGAAGTTATTGATGACATAGGCAGTGATCACAGACCCACAGTCACCATAGTAGACACAAAAACAACAAAAATCCAAACAAAACAGAGAACGAGATGGAATTTCAAGAAAGCTGACTGGAAGCTATATCAAGAAAAATCCGACCTACTCCTGAACAATCTGACAGACAACAGCGTGGAAAAATTAAACGAGATGTTCACACAAACTATACCTAAAGGATGTAGAACACAATATCGACCATTTTGGAACACAGAACTGGAGACAATAGTATCAGAAAGAAAGAAAGCCAGAACAATACTTGAGCAGAACCCAACTTTAAATAATAAAATAAGCTATATCAAGGCTTCAAATACTTGGGCACAATAATAACATCAGATGGGAGATGCACCACAGAAATAAAAAGCAGAATAGCTCAGGCCAAAATAGCATTTCAGAAAATGAAAAATATCTTATGCAACAAATCTATGTCAATAAAAATGAGAAAGAGAGTTCATCGGTGCTATATAGAACCAATTCTGACCTATGGAAACGAATCATGGACAGTAGACAAACAAATGAAAAGACGATTAGAGGCCACAGAGATGGGATTTCTCAGAAGAATGTTGAAAATTCCCTGGACAGATAAAAAGACCAATGAGGAAGTTCTCAAAGAGGCCAACACAAAAAGGGAGCTCTTAAAAAACATCAGAAAGAAGCAATCAACATTTTTCGGGCACATCATGAGAAGAGGAAAATTGGAATACTTGGTTACAACTGGCAAAATAGAAGGAATGAGAGATCGCGGACGACAAAGAGAGAAAATAATGGATAGCTTGGTGTCATGGCATGGAAAACATTCAACAACAGAACTGATACGATGCACTGTAGATAGAAGATTGTGGAGGGACATGATCGCCTACGCCAACCGGCAGGGTACATGATGATGATGATATCAAGGCTAGTGCTAAGGTCAAACTAGTTACTAAAAAAAGCAAAGACAGAGAAATGGCAAGAAACATGCAATAAACTGGATCTGCGATATGAAGGAAATAAAGCCTGGAGACTTATGCAACATGTGTCTGGTGATAAAAGAGAACCAAACCCTAAACCAATCAAATTTAATAATGAAACATCAGCTAAAAAAAATATAGTTAAAAAATTTAACAGTTACTTTGCCCCAGTCAACAGAGCAAGCAAACTTACAGATAGCGATAAAATCCATCTACGTTATTACAAATTAAATGAAAGAGCTCCAACAACAAATGTTGCAATATTTGAAGAAGATTTTAACATGAAAGAACTAGAAAAGGCATTAAGAAAATTAAAATGTAGAAAATCCCCAGGGCCTGACAAGACACACAATGAGATGATAAAACGTCTCGGCAAGTCAGGTAAAGAAACATTACTCAGACTGATCAACAAGTCATGGAAAGAAAGCAAAATTCCTAAGACATGGAGAAATACCTATATAGTGTCATTGCTCAAAAAGAACAAGCCTCCAGATGACCCCGGAAGCTATCGTCCCCTATCCTTAACATCATGCATAGGTAAAATAGCTGAGAGTATGGTCAATAGCAGACTATACTGGTATCTGGAAACCTCTAATACTCTGTGCTACGAACAAGCTGGTTTCAGGGCAGGCAATAACATAGAAGACCAAATCTTCAGGTTAATACAACAGGTCCAAGATGGATTTCAGAAGAGACAACATGCTCTAGCCATCCCAGCAGACCTGCAGCAGGCTTATGATAGAGTCTGGCGTAAGGGGCTTTTATTGAAGATGAGAGATGCCGGAATACATGGGAAACTGTACAAATGGGTCAAATATTTCCTAGTTGACAGAACAATACAAACTAAATTAAACGAATCCTTATCAGACAAAGAGGTGCTAGAAGAAGGATTACCACTCAGTTGTACCCTTTTTTATATATATATCAATGATCTGACCAAAACCCTGATAAATAAAAAAGCTCTCTATGTGGATGATCTGGTCATGTGGAGTACTAACGAAAATATTAGAACAGCTGAAGCACAACTAAACAAAGACCTGAGGCACCTAGAAGAATACTGTAATACCTGGAAAATAAAAATAAATATACAGAAAACAGTATATGCAATATTTACTAAAAGTAACAAAATAGCTAAGGCAGACATCAAACTCAATCTCCAACACAATAGTCTACAAAAAGTGGAACACCCTACACATTTAGGAATACAACTAGACCGACAATTGAACCTGAAGAAACACATAGAGAATCTCACTAAGAAGGCAACACAAAGACTCCAACTAATGAAAAGGCTTTCCAGTACCTTATGGGGAGCAGACAAAGAAACACTTAGAAATCTCTATCTGGGATATGTTCGCTCTGTTTTGGATCATGGTAGCTCGCTCTTAGTGACATGCAGCAAACTAACTAACATGTCACTGGACAAGATACAAAATAATGCACTACGACTCATCAGTGGTGCAATGAGGTCCACTCCAGTTGCAGCCTGCGAAATTCACTGCAATGTGGAACCTTTAGAGTTGAGGAGAAATAAGGCTGCTATGGTACTCTATGAAAGACAAAAAAGAATGGAGAAGGACCAAACTAACAGAAAATTAGTAAATACATGGACTTCAAAACAAAGAATTAAGCAGATGCCAGTATTACAACATGTTAGAAATATACAAGAGAAATTCCATCTACCTGAAAAACGACTACAAACACCAAGAGTCATCAAAGAAATGCCACCAAGTACAAATGTTTAAAATCCTGAAATAAATGTAGAGATATGTGACAGAACAAATAAAAGGGCAGTCCCAGTATCAGTGACACTAGCAGCAAGGAAAACAATAGATACTTATCCAGAGGATTGGATACAAATATACACAGATGGTGCAGCCACTAACGCTACTTCAAAAGCTGGATATGGAATACTAATACATTATCCAGATGGAACAGCAGAGGGAATATGTGGACCTTGTGGCGAAGTCTGTAATAATAATGAAGCAGAAATAACAGCCTTAGAAACAGCAATTTATCATTTAAATACGATTTTCGATACCACACCATCGAAGAAAACAAACACAGTCATATTCACGGATTCCAAATCGGCTCTGCAAGCACTGGAAAACAACATGAACAAACCAGAACTCACACAGCTTATCATAGATACAGACAAACTCATTGAAACACATAACATAAGATTGGTAATGTGGTGGATCCCGGGACACTTAAACATACCAGGAAATAATAAGGCAGATACATTAGCTAAGAGAGGATCCAGACAAACACAGAAACATACATCCATCACACTAGACACATATACATACATCCATCACACTAGACACAGCCAAACAAGTCATAAACTCCAACAGTAGAGAGGAATGGTTGAATGGACGGGCCTTAGGGAAAACAGAGAGAGAGCTTTTCAAATATATGGCAAGACCAAATCCACAAGACAACATCAACAACCTAACAAGAAAAGACCAAACCACCATCTTCAGACTGAGAACAGGACATGTTATGCTGAATAACCACATTAATAGAATACAACAAAACCATACCCCAGTATGTCCACTCTGTGATCACCCACAAGAAACTGTAGAACATCACCTGTTTCAATGTCCTGAGCTCACTGACATCAGAACAACACTACTTCTTCAAAGACCATCCAAATGGAACACTCTGTACGGAACCACAGCAGAACTTAAAAATACTTGTAGATCTACATGGCATTGGGCCGAAGGGCATCAGCTCAAAGGTCGCTGGATCCATAACAACAACAACAACAACAACAAAAGAATATATATTGTGACCGTGCCATAATTATAGATGATTGGGTCCTGGGGCTGGGAGTGGAGATGCAAAGTTGCAGTACCTCCTGGATCTCGAACTCAGCCACACCCTGGACCCAGTCGTGATCGTCTATCTATCTAATCACTGTACCTGGGTATATCCTTCTTGTACAAGTTTAGAAAGGCTCGTGAAATAGACCAGGTGATTTCCCCACCAGGATATACCATTACATGAGTATACTGACTTGTCCAGATTATTCCAAGTCGGCGCCGAGCTTAACGGTCGCAAGCACAGACTAACCAAACAAGTGGATGCAGTAAGTGGCTTTATCAACTCTGCTATAAACAGACACAGCCACAAAAATCCTAGGCAAACACCAAAGAACAAAGAAATAATTTATCAAGGACATAATCTAACTCTTGAGATGTAAGAATAAAACTAAAGCACAGGAAAAATACAGAAAAATAAACACATTATTTGATGCAGTACATGAGAAAAGAAAAAAAGGAAAAAATGGATAGAGCAAAAATGTAAAGAAATAGAGGATAACGTAAAAAAAAAAAAAAAAAAAAAACATATAACAGGGTTAAGGCTTTATTGTTGGTTGACACAACAGATCCACAATAATACAAGATAAATTATAAAAGTGTCTCACTGAAGTGCATGATCTGAGAATACTAATCGATGAACTGAGTACACTTCTTCTTCTTCTTTCCTTCCTCATCTGCCTTTCAGTGTCATGGGGAGATATAATTTGTGGTCTTTTGCTCTTCTGTTCACCTCTGCTGCTGTTATGTTTCCTAGTGCTTCTAATATTCCATCAACCCATCTTTTTCGTGGTCGACCCTTGGGTCTGGTGTTCTCACAACGTTTGTTGAAGGCTCATTGTGTTGTGTTTTGTTCTTTCTGCCTTGTCACGTGGCCAAACCATTTTATCTGTTGTTTCCTTATATATTCTATGGCGGGGGCTATTCCTAGCTTTTTTTCTGTTCTTCATTTCTGATCTTATCTCTCAGACTGTTTCCTGTCATTCGTCTAACACATTTAATCTCTGTAGAGGTTATTTTTCTTATTGTTCTTGCATCTAGGGTCCAGGTCTGGCATTGGTAGCACAACGTTGGGATGAAGATTGTATTGTATAGTGCTCGTTTTGCCTCCAGAGTTATTTCCTTGTTGGACAATAGTGGTGATAACTGTCCGATGATTTGACAAGCTTTGTTGCATCTTGATTCTATCTCTGCTGTTTGATAATTATAGTTTGTTATTAGACTTCCTAGGTATTTGAATTCCTCTACTTGTTTTAGTTGTCTGCCTTCTATAGTTATGTTGATATTCTGTTTATTTTTGGCGACAGAGGCCGTGATCAATGCACTCACTGTTATCTGTGACAAGGTCTAGTAGACATGTAACGGCTTTTTATAGTAAGATGTTTTTAAATGAAGAGGTGTAATTGTTGGTACATTGAAACGAATACAGACACTTTATATTTTTTTTTTACATTGGCTCCTTTCCTTTATTTTCTTTCATGTTCACATCTTGTTACATTGTTACATTACGGTCATTTCTAACTTGCAACACACTCATGCCATTAGCATTATCTATTCTCCCTATTCCATTTTCTCAAACTTACAACTAATCTATTTTACTAATTATGTGGCCGTTATCCTACTTGGTACGTCCCCATCGGACGCACCCCCTGATCTATCTAACCTTATCTATCGGCCTTACGATCCGCAGTATTCTTCTGGTCTCTTGTACACTATTTATTCTGTCACTTCTGAGCCTCCAGTACTACTTCGCTTGGATTCTCGTTGTGACTATCTCTATGTCTACCATCTCTGCTTCTACTTCTGTGCTTCCTTCAGTTGCCAATCTATGACTTCTGTCTAAACTTATTTCTTCTGCCGTCAGGCTCTACTTCGTCTGTTGTGTTTCATCTCTACATCCTTTCTCTTCAACCTATGATCCCTAAATGAAAACTTCGTCCGTTGTGTTTCGTTTTCACATCCTCTCTCTCTTCGAACTCCAATGTCCAACTTATCTAGCCGTTAATCTTCAGCCTGTCCATGACCGTACATCCTCTCTCTTCAAGCTCCAATGTCCCACTTATCTAGCTGTTAATCTTCAGCCTGTCCATGACCGTACATCCTCTCTTCAAGCTCCAATGTCCAACTTTTCTAGCCGTTAATCTTTAGCCTGTCCATGACCGTACATCCTCTCTCTTCAAGCTCCAATGTCCAACTTTTCTAGCCGTTAATCTTCAGCCTGTCCATGACCGTACATCCTCTCTCTTCAAGCTCCAATGTCCCACTTATCTAGCTGTTAATCTTCAGCCTGTCCATGACCGTACATCCTCTCTTCAAGCTCCAATGTCCAACTTTTCTAGTCGTTAATCTTTAGCCTGTCCATGACCGTACATCCTCTCTCTTCAAGCTCCAATGTCCAACTTTTCTAGCCGTTAATCTTCAGCCTGTCCATGACCGTACATCCTCTCTCTTCAAGCTCCAATGTCCAACTGAATTTACTTCTTAATCTAACAACCGTTTCTATCTCTACGTCATACAAATTCCGTCATGGATTCTCATTTCGTCATCTCCTCTTCAGTATGCTACTGTACCTAATCTTTTCTTCCCGATCCTTCATCTCTTAGTGTGCAATTCTTGGTCATACTATTTCCCCTGCTATACAACTCGCTGAACCTGTGCTGGTCGTTGCCACAGCTAACGACCCTTCTCTTCTATCTATTCATTCCCTGCTATACAACTCGCTGAACCTGTGCTGGTCGTTGCCACAGCTAACGACCCTTCTCTTCTATCTATTCATTCCCTGCTATAGACAGAGGAGTGAGCATCATCATGGACCCAGTCCTTAATCATTACAATTTCAAAAATAGTAAATCTGTGCCATTGTCACAGCTACAGAACCATCAGTCTTATCAGCTATCCAAGGAAAGTAATGTTAAAAATCACACTCAACCGATTAAAACCACAATCAGAAAAGATCATTGCAGAAGAACAGACAGGCCTTAAGTACAACAGAACAGATCCTCAATCTTATAATTATCTGCAAGAAATACCTCCAACATCAACAAGACCTATGACTTCAAAAAAGCATTTAACAGTTTGACATGCAACATGTACAGCTCCGGTGCCAACATAGTTCGCAGTATCGAACATCTACAACCTACTTTAGGTAGGCATGCGTGCTGAAAGGAAAACCAGTTTAGTTTGATGTCAGGCAATTAATGAGATAACCATTGGTAGTTTCACAAAGGAACTCACAAAAATCTGGGCAAAAAATGAGATAACAGTTCACAAAGGAACACAAAAAACTGGGCAATTAATGAGATAACCATTGGTAGTTTCACAAAGGAACTCACAAAAATCTGGGCAAAAAATGAGATAACAGTTCACAAAGGAACACAAAAAACTGGGCAATTAATGAGATAACCATTGGTAGTTTCACAAAGGAACTCACAAAAATCTGGGCAAAAAATGAGATAACAGTTCACAAAGGAACACAAAAAACTGGGCAATAAATGAGATAACCATTGGTAGTTTCACAAAGGAACTCACAAAAAGCTGGGCAAAAATGAGATAACAGTTCACAAAGGAACACAAAAAACTGGGCAATAAATGATCTAACCATTGGTAGTTTCACAAAGGAACTCACAAAAAGCTGGGCAAAAAATGAGATAACAGTTCACAAAGGAACACAAAAAACTGGGCAATAAATGAGATAACCATTGGTAGTTTCACAAAGGAACATAAAAAACTGGGCAATAAATGAGATGAAATGGAAAGAAATCAAAATAAAATTCTGGTTGTACGCCCATAACTGTGACCATTTATTATAATATGACAAGAATATCACTTCAAAAATTAAAAAAAAAGCACAAACACAACACACACAAATCACTTGTACAATACATGAACAACAGGAAACAGAAATGTTAGTACACATTAATTTATTTCAAATCAATATATTGTTCCTGTTTTCAATGTTTGACTTTAATAATGAGTGTATGGAAATACTATCAATGGATATTTACATCCTACTGTATACAAATTATGTAGACAAAGATTTTCAATTTACAAAAACAATGAATACACTCAGCTCAAAAAATATATTCAGCAGCAAATAAAAGATCAGCTGTGCAGTTATTGAAAAACTGTTGAGATTCATAAAAGTTGAACAAGCTTGTGTCTGTGATCTCTTGGGAGCAGACACACACAAAAAACGACATTGAATCACAACCTGTGCTGTTCAATTAAATTTAAAAAGAGGTTAATAAAGGAAAGTATTTTGCCAGAAAATGAAAGTGAAATTTGTTCATGAGAAAACAATAAAAAAAGTAAAATATAAAATAATGTCATAGTTAGCATTATAGAGACACGAGATGTGCTAATGGGTATTAGAATGAAACACTTTGTGTAAACTTACTTTTGTCTGTTTATACTGCTTGAGCATCCAGAAGTTAGATAATACATGATACAAGAGTGCCAGTTTTAGTCAGGTTGGATGGGCTACAGGCATGGTCCAGGAACTAGATAGTACATGATACAAGAGTGCCAGAATACATGATACAAGAGTGCCAGCTTTAGTCAGGTTGGATGGGCTACTGACTAGATAATACATGATACAAGAGTGCCAGAATACATGATACAAGAGTGCCAGAATACATGATACAAGAGTGCCAGCTTTAGTCAGGCTGGATGGGCTACTAATATGGTCCAGAAGCTAGATAATACATGATACAAGAGTGCCAGAAAACATGATACAAGAGTGCCAGAATACATGATACAAGAGTGCCAGAATACATGATACAAGAGTGCCAGCTTTAGTCAGGCTGGATGGGCTACTGATATGGTCCAGAAGCTAGATAATACATGATACAAGAGTGCCAGAATACATGATACAAGAGTGCCAGAATACATGATACAAGAGTGACAGCTTTAGTCAGGCTGGATGGGCTACTGATATGGTCCAGAAGCTAGATAATACATGATACAAGAATGCCAGAATACATGATACAAGAATGCCAGAATACATGATACAAGAGTGACAGCTTTAGCCAGGCTCGATGGGCTACTGATATGGTCCAGAAGCTAGATAATACATGATACAAGAGTGCCAGCTTTAGTCAGGTTGGATGGGCTACTGACTAGATAATACATGATACAAGAGTGCCAGAATACATGATACAAGAGTGCCAGAATACATGATACAAGAGTGCCAGCTTTAGTCAGGCTGGATGGGCTACTGATATGGTCCAGAAGCTAGATAATACATGATACAAGAGTGCCAGAATACATGATACAAGAGTGCCAGAATACATGATACAAGAGTGCCAGCTTTAGTCAGGCTGGATGGGCTACTGATATGGTCCAGAAGCTAGATAATACATGATACAAGAGTGCCAGAATACATGATACAAGAGTGCCAGAATACATGATACAAGAGTGACAGCTTTAGTCAGGCTGGATGGGCTACTGACTAGATAATACATGATACAAGAGTGCCAGAATACATGATACAAGAGTGCCAGCTTTAGTCAGGCTGGATGGGCTACTGACATGGTCCAGAAGCTAGATAATACATGAAACAATAGTGGCAGAATACATGATACAAGAATGCCAGAATACATGATACAAGAGTGACAACTTTAGCCAGGCTGGATGGGCTACTGACTAGATAATACATGATACAAGAGTGCCAGAATACATGATACAAGAATGCCAGAATACATGATACAAGAGTGCCAGCTTTAGTCAGGCTGGATGGGCTACTGACATGGTCCAGAAGCTAGATAATACATGATAAAAGAGTGCAGAATACATGATACAAGAATGCCAGAATACATGATACAAGAGTGCCAGCTTTAGTCAGGCTGGATGGACTACTGACATGGTCCAGAAGCTAGATAATACATGATACAAGAGTGCCAGAATACATGATACAAGAATGCCAGAATACATGATACAAGAGTGCCAGCTTTAGTCAGGCTGGATGGACTACTGATATGGTCCAGAAGCTAGATAATACATGATACAAGAGTGCCAGAATACATGATACAAGAGTGCCAGCTTTAGTCAGGCTGGATGGTCTACTGACATGGTCCAGGAACTAGATAATACATGATACAAGAGTGCCAGAATACATGATACAAGAGTGCCAGCTTTAGTTAGGCTGGATGGTCTACAGACATGGTCAAGGAACTAGATAATACATGATACAAGAGTGCCAGTTTTAGTCAGGCTGGATGGGTTACAGACATGGTCCAGGAACTAGATAGTACATGATACAAGAGTGCCAGTTTAGTCAGGCTGGATGGTTTGACATGGTCCAGGAACTAGATAGTACATGATACAAGAAAGCCAGTTTTAGTCAGGCTGGATGGTTTGACATGGTCCAGGAACTAGATAGAACATGATACAAGAGTGCCAGAATACATGATACAAGAGTGACAGTTTTAGTCAGGCTGGATGATTTGACATGGTCCAGGAACTAGATGCAGGAAAACACAAATGAACTATCATCAATAGCCAGCAAAATTGGGCTTGAGGTCAATCATGAAAAGACTAAAGTCATGAAAAGTTTAATTCCAACAAGTGACAAAATATACATGGAAAACAAACCAGTAGAAGAGATCGATCACTTCATCTATCTTGGAAGTCACATTGATCGAGAAGGGGATACGAGCAAAGAAATTAGAATCAGACTGGCTAAAGCAGCAATGTCTTTCAGAAGCCTTGAAAAGTTGTGGAAATCAAAACTCATTAGCACAAACACAAAACTTAGGCTATTCAAATCAAATGTACTATCAACCCTTACGTATGCGTGTGAAAGCTGGAAAACAACAAGAGATATAGAAACAAAGTTGAACGCATTCGAAAATAAATGTCTAAGGAAAATACTTGGTATAGAATGGAACGAATTCAAAACAAACGAGGAAATTAGAGAAATCGCCAATCAACCACTAATATCTTCAGTAATAAAGAAAAGACGATGGTCATACGTTGGACATGTGATGAGAAGAGATAATAATCGAATAGCAAAGCAAGCCCTCATATGGGAAACAACAGGTAAAAGAAAAGAGGAAGACCCAGGGAGACACTGAGAAGAACATTGATGAGAGAGGCAAGAGCAGCAGGAATCGGCTCCCTCAATGAGATAGAACTGCTTGCACAGAACAGAGACAGATGGCGAGATTTGATAAAATATCTTTAAAAGAAAACTGCTAGAACAAAAATTCATATAGGAGAAGGTGTATCTTGGTCTACGCCCTATGGGCCGGTTACGGCTCGAAAGGTCAATAGATAGATAGATAGGAACTAGATAATACATGATACAAGAGTGCCAGCTTTAGTCAGGCTGGATGGGCTACTGACTAGATAATACATGATACAAGAGTGCCAGAATACATGATACAAGAGTGCCAGAATACATGATACAAGAGTGACAGCTTTAGTCAGGCTGGATGGGCTACTGACTAGATAATACATGATACAAGAGTGGCAGAATACATGATACAAGAATGCCAGAATACATGATACAAGAGTGCCAGCTTTAGTCAGGCTGGATGGGCTACTGACATGGTCCAGAAGCTAGATAATACATGATACAAGAGTGCCTGAATACATGATACAAGAATGCCAGAATACATGATACATGAGTGATAGCTTTAGTCAGGCTAGATGGGCTACTGACATGGTCCAGAAGCTAGATAATACATGATACAAGAGTGCCAGCTTTAATCAGGCTGGATGGTCTACTGAGACAAGACTGAGAAGCTCTATGGAGGACCTAACGTGATCCAGCAGTTTATTAAAACTAATGACTTTGTTGTGGTTTGATGAATGAATGAAGGATATACAATGAAGATATCATTGCTGTTTGAAAAAAATGTGCTGGGTCCAGTATGTTTTTAACATGAAAAGTTGCTTCACAAAATTAAGAAGACAAGTTATACTATATACTAACTGTAGTCACAAGAACTTATATTCATTTAAATAAATGCAATATTTTAGAGAATCCTAGTGACTGTCTTTTTTCCTCTCCTTCAGTTGTGTATATTTTTTATTTGTCCATGAAATTCTAAATTTGGGTTTTATAATAATGGTGAAGTTGAAAAAAAAAAAAACTGCTTTCTTATAAGATACTCTCAAAATAATCAGCAGTTCAATTTTTAAAATAATTACTACAATAAGGTCATCATTTAAATATAAGCATACACAAGAGGTTTTTTTTATCAATATCAAAAGTTAACAAAAATTATGTTGTTGAGAAAAGACTAACAAGACTATGAAAACAAGACAAAACTGAAGCCGTTTGGTGAAAAGCTGAAAGATTATGGTTAGCCCCAAAAAGTAACACAGAAAAGTGAGCAACAAACACCCAAAAGGATGATGATGAATAAAAAGAAAGATAGAAAACTGACACAACTTTTAATGAGCATAGAAATAGCTTTGTGGATTGGATAAGTATTTGTTTGATCATGAAGTGTTTCTTTGACATGCATGCTCCAACCCACTTGTAAAGTGGAAACATGGTTTACAGATTTAGACATTATAGTAGTTTAGATAATTACTTGTTCCACATTCATATGACTTTAGTTATTGACCTTGTACATCTTTACAAATCATGGAAGTTTAGCTGTTGTTACTCTTGGAAGTAACCATTATGTTTGTTTCCTTCAGAATTTAATGCTGTCAAACCAAAACACTCAATGCTGATGAGTGTATGCAATAAGTCTATTTTTACCTTCACTTTAGTTTGTTTGTTGCTAGGATCATCGTCACTGCACACAAAAAGGTGCTCAGATATCCCACTTAAACAAATCCTAAGAGAATCCTGGCCTATGTGCATGAAATCCATAACACAGTCTGGGACCCATGGTGTGGGTAGGTTTCTGCTGACAATGTTGCCTGGGCAGCAGCCATATTTATGGCCTACTCTTTTCAACTTTTAACTGCCAATGGATCTTTAATGTGCACACTGGACCTCTTGCTTATTGCCATTATCCTAGAGGGCCAGACATCGGATCTCACTACCAGAGAGATCAGGAAAGGCTAACGTCATAATGAAACCACAGATGAATTTTTCATATTTAAAAAAAAATCACCACTGCTTCTGGTGGGCTTTGAATCCGGGTCCTTCATGTTTTCAGGCTGACGTCGTATCTCTAGACAATTCAGCCCCATTCACTTTATGTGCTTATGTAAACTGATTTGTTATGACACCATGCAACTTGTTTATTATTACCTTCACTTTATGTACTTATATAAACTGATTTGTTAAGATACCATGCAACTTGTTTATTATTACCTTCACTTTATGTACTTATATAAACTGATTTGTTATGACACCATGCAACTTGTTTATTATTACCTTCACTTTATGTACTTATATAAACTGATTTGTTAAGATACCATGCAACTTGTTTATTATTACCTTCACTTTATGTACTTATATAAACTGATTTGTTATGACACCATGCAACTTGTTTATTATTACCTTCACTTTATGTACTTATATAAACTGATTTGTTATGACACCATGCAACTTGTTTATTATTACCTTCACTTTATGTACTTATATAAACTGATTTGTTAAGATACCATGCAACTTGTTTATTATTACCTTCACTTTATGTACTTATATAAACTGATTTGTTATGACACCATGCAACTTGTTTATTATTACCTTCACTTTATGTACTTATATAAACTGATTTGTCTTAAATATCCCCCTTCAACACTGGTAATCACTTTGGCTAAAGTCCATCTTGACTTCATTTCTTTAATGAACATCGCATTTCTTTCACACACATCATTGATTTGTTGCCTGAATGCAGAATATCATGTTGATATCTGCTGAGATGTGTTATAGTCTTGCAAAAATATTCCAACAAGTTTGCATATAATCAAGTCAAGAAAAATATCAATTGCTCCACAACCAAAAATGTCACAAAATCATGAAAAAACACTGTCAAGCAATCCTACACAAAGTCAAAATGTTCTGGCACCCAACAAACTTATCTCTCAGTAGTGTAGACAAACTTTATATGACATTGCTAACAAGAGCTAAGACAGTCAGCATTAACTATTAATTACAGAACGCAGTAGTCAGTGTAAAAATATAAATGCTACAATTACCTTGAGGCTGCAGTGATTTCAATTTGGTTTTTAGTGAGTTGATTGGCAGCGATAAGAAAAAAAATGAAGAAATATTGCAATATGCTATAACATATGATTTAGGCTAGTGATAAATAGCAAACAAATATATCATTGTCTGTTAATATTTTTTTTTTTTATTTCTGAGGACAGATGTACTACTAAAAAAATGAATTATGCTTTCTGCCATGCTGTCTTTACGTGCAGGGTCAATAGTCAAATAATGAAAACATTGGCTATCCTTTTACTTCATTTTGCTTTCTCTGTTACTATTTTTGTCAAGTATTCTCTACTCATTAATGTTATCTTGCCATCATTATTTTCTGCATACCTACTTTTCTTTGACAGCTGACCATGCCTCAGAAAATTGTAATAGCTAGACCTGTGAAGATAGATGCATGTGAATCATCTATGCTTGCATTTCATGAGGACAATCAGTAGATCAATGTGTTTTCAAATGTATTTTTTTCCTACAGTATTAGTTTCATTAGACTTCTGTGGCCTTTGTGAGAGAATCCAAGATGTAACTGTTCACTTCTGTAGTTGTTAATCTGTTTTTGAGTTCTAATACAAGTATCTGTGTCCAATTCTGTGGTTGTTACTCTGTTTTTCAGTTCTAATACAAGTATCTGTGTCCAATTCTGTGGTTGTTACTCTGTTTTTCAGTTCTAATACAAGTATCCGTGTCCAATTCTGTGGTTGTTACTCTGTTTTTCAGTTCTAATACAAGTATCTGTGTCCAATTCTGTGGTTGTTACTCTGTTTTTCAGTTCTAATACAAGTATCTGTGTCCAATTCTGTGGTTGTTACTCTGTTTTTCAGTTCTAATACAAGTATCTGTGTCCAATTCTGTGGTTGTTACTCTGTTTTTCAGTTCTAATACAAGTATCTGTGTCCAATTCTGTGGTTGTTACTCTGTTTTTCAGTTCTAATACAAGTATCTGTGTCCAATTCTGTGGTTGTTACTCTGTTTTTCAGTTCTAATACAAGTATCTGTGTCCAATTCTGTGGTTGTTACTCTGTTTTTCAGTTCTAATACAAGTATCTGTGTCCAATTCTGTGGTTGTTAACTCTGTTTTTCAGTTCTAATACAAGTATCTGTGTAAAATTCTGTGGTTGTTACTCTGTTTTTCAGTTCTAATACAAGTATCTGTGTCCAATTCTGTGGTTGTTACTCTGTTTTTCAGTTCTAATACAAGTATCTGTGTCCAATTCTGTGGTTGTTACTCTGTTTTTCAGTTCTAATACAAGTATCTGTGTCCAATTCTGTGGTTGTTACTCTGTTTTTCAGTTCTAATACAAGTATCTGTGTCCAATTCTGTGGTTGTTAACTCTGTTTTTCAGTTCTAATACAAGTATCTGTGTCCAATTCTGTGGTTGTTAACTCTGTTTTTCAGTTCTAATACAAGTATCTGTGTCCAATTCTGTGGTTGTTACTCTGTTTTTCAGTTCTAATACAAGTATCTGTGTCCAATTCTGTGGTTGTTACTCTGTTTTTCAGTTCTAATACAAGTATCTGTGTCCAATTCTGTGGTTGTTACTCTGTTTTTCAGTTCTAATACAAGTATCTGTGTCCAATTCTGTGGTTGTTACTCTGTTTTTCAGTTCTAATACAAGTATCTGTGTCCAATTCTGTGGTTGTTACCCTGTTTTTCAGTTCTAATACAAGTATCTGTGTCCAATTCTGTGGTTGTTAACTCTGTTTTTCAGTTCTAATACAAGTATCCGTGTCCAATTCTGTGGTTGTTAACTCTGTTTTTCAGTTCAGACATGAGTATCAGTATCTCAAAAGAATATCAGAATATAGATGTTGCCTCATGAAAATATCTAGCCATCAGCAAATGTAGCTAAGAGTCAAAGTGAGATGTGACAATTAGATTCTATACTGCACCCTTGACCAGAAAATATAAACCACAACTGAAATTCCCCAAAAGAATATGGAGCAAAGGAGAACTCACAACTTAGGAAGCCACATCAATGTCAGAATAATAATTAGTGAACAATACTAGTTGCAGTCTACTGTTTTGGCAGGAATGGTAAAACAAACCATGTTATTTTGTGATTCCTGATCTTGATCCTTCCAGTGCAGCTAGACGTTACACAGGGCTTGTAGTGTTTTTTCGCCACACATCTTTATACTGGGTGAGATGTTCAATCTTACTAAATGAATCTATGCCTGTCAACTTTGCTTCTCTTATAAGTGTTTCTCTAGGTCTTCCTCTTTTTTCTGTATCTTGATGTTTCCAATATAATAGCCTGTTTTGAAATTATTATGTTATTTCTTCTCAACAAATGCCTGACAGGTGCCATCTTCTCTTCCTAATTGTAGATAAGATCATTGCTTGTATGGCCATTTCTCTATCTCTATACTAGTCTTGAATTCATTCTATTGTACACAGAGTATCCTTTTTAGACATTTTTTTGTCCAAAGTGTTCAAATATTCAACATTTGAGTTGAAAATTCTAAATTTAGTTGAGGCCATGAAAAAAATATAATAAAAAAGGTATAGATATTTAAAATAAATTGCTGACTTGTCCTTACCAATATTTACAGAGCAGAATCTTGGGGATGAATGTTGGAGAAAGTGTGGCTTAGATGGAGGTTGTCCAAGTGGATGATGAGATCATGGGCTAATCTATAATACAGAAGATATACATGAATGATGTAAGACATTGAGATGCTCTGGAAGGTATTGGTTATTGATGTGAGACAGTGAAAGTCTAAATATAAGTATGTTGGTAAATGAGATCAATCTTTGCTGAGTTTTTCTGATCATTCCACAAAGTTTATTTAAAAAAAAAAAACTACTTGTACCTTTATTTTTTTTTTTTTTTTCGGAGGTCTGCTGTAAAAGGGAGTTTTGTCAAGACTACAAAATAAAGACCACTTGCTGCAGTATTGTTGTTATGCAGTGTACAAGTGGCACATATTATTTCAAATTCTGACAGAAAAACACAAGCTGGCCCTAATAGTAATATAATTGGTGAACAAGTTCTCAATATTTTCTGTAAAAAAAAAAGAGATCATTTATTGTTATTGGCCATCATTTAAGGTTCACTGTAAAGATAACAGTCAAGTATATGTTCATAAATAAACTAGGTTTTAACAAGACTATAAATGTACTTACCTTTTGTACTTAACTTCATCGACTTCAAAAAGCATTTGATAGTATTCATAGAGATTCTTTGTGGAAAATTCTGAAGCAATATGGCTTACCATCAAAAATCATAAATATTATCAAAGACATGTATGATGGTTACACATGTGCAGTTCGAACAGAGGAAGGACTGAGCGAATGTTTCCCAATAGAAACTGGGGTTAAACAAGGATGTATTTTATCGCCCTTGTTATTTGGAATTGTTATGGACTTCATAATGAAGAAATGCTGCACTGGTAATAAAGGCATCGAATGGATACAAGGAGACCATTTGGAGGACCTGGACTTTGCTGATGACATAGTTCTCATCAGCAATCAGATAAAAACGATGCAGGAAAACACAAATGAACTATCATCAATAGCCAGCAAAATTGGGCTTGAGGTCAATCATGAAAAGACTAAAGTCATGAAAAGTTTAATTCCAACAAGTGACAAAATATACATGGAAAACAAACCAGTAGAAGAGATCGATCACTTCATCTATCTTGGAAGTCACATTGATCGAGAAGGGGATACGAGCAAAGAAATTAGAATCAGACTGGCTAAAGCAGCAATGTCTTTCAGAAGCCTTGAAAAGTTGTGGAAATCAAAACTCATTAGCACAAACACAAAACTTAGGCTATTCAAATCAAATGTACTATCAACCCTTACGTATGCGTGTGAAAGCTGGAAAACAACAAGAGATATAGAAACAAAGTTGAACGCATTCGAAAATAAATGTCTAAGGAAAATACTTGGTATAGAATGGAACGAATTCAAAACAAACGAGGAAATTAGAGAAATCGCCAATCAACCACTAATATCTTCAGTAATAAAGAAAAGACGATGGTCATACGTTGGACATGTGATGAGAAGAGATAATAATCGAATAGCAAAGCAAGCCCTCATATGGGAAACAACAGGTAAAGAAAAAGAGGAAGACCCAGGGAGACACTGAGAAGAACATTGATGAGAGAGGCAAGAGCAGCAGGAATCGGCTCCCTCAATGAGATAGAACTGCTTGCACAGAACAGAGACAGATGGCGAGATTTGATAAAATATCTTTAAAAGAAAACTGCTAGAACAAAAATTCATATAGGAGAAGGTGTATCTTGGTCTACGCCCTATGGGCCGGTTACGGCTCGAAAGGTCAATAGATAGATAGATAGATAAATGTACTTAAATATTTGTCTAAATAAGTTCACGCACAACACTTTGCTATATAAGTTTTTAAAAATTACTGTGTTTACACTGTTAAAGAATATGTTATGTGGTTTATAAATTAATGTTTTCACCCGTAACAAACAAGATAGGATAATACAAATCTTAAACACATATGCTCCAATGTGAGATTTTGTAGAACTATTACATGTATATATAAATAAAAAGAAAGTTGTGAGTTTGAACAAAAAATTTGCGAGTTGGGGGTAGAGGGGCTGTGAGAATACTCATGAAAGTTCTAGCTTGGAATTCAATAAACAGATTTTATGAATGAACCCGATTTAGAACACTAAAAATGTCTACATGAATGTCAAACTGCAGTAAAACAAGTGGCATAGTTGCACTGGTGTTTCCTGACATTGGGTTCCGGCTGAAGTTTCCTGTATGTCCCCTTCTAAAATAAATTGCTGCCATAGAACTAGGTCTACATCAGACTCAGTTTATGAATATTTGAAAAAAAAGTTTTGTGAAGCATAAAGGCAAACAAACATAGAAAAAGACTAACAAGTTATTATCATCATCACCATCAAGTACCGGGCCTGCTGGCGTAGGTGATCATATCTCTCCACAACTTTCGATCACGATAGTTATTTATCATTTCTGTTGCTGACCTTCTGCCAAGCCATTCTCTTAAGCTGTCTAGTATATTTTCTCTTTGCTTCCCTCTATCTCTTCGTCCCTCAATTTTCCCAGTGGTTACAATATATTCCAGCTGTTCTCTTCTTATTACATGGCCAAAAAATGATTGTTTCCTAATTATTATTATATTAACATAAAATAATATTATTGATAATAAGTAATTATGTGTGTGCTTATTTTTTCGTATGTAAAATTGTTTTCAAAAGAAGGTACCATGTATTATAATTATCAAAGTATTTAACTAGCAATATCTGAAGTCAATAAGAGATAGACAAATAAAAACACACAATCAGTCCTTAGTTTCATTGTATGCTCATCCGTGTGAACTTAAGTATTGCTCAAATGCTCAGGTCTATCATTTTAGCTATGAGATGAGCATAGCAGACGGAACCAATGAGACAACTCCCACAGTGACAACCATAAGTTAAAAAAAAAATTCACATGAAATTATGTACAGCTTTAAATACAGTGCCATTACATTACTCATCATCAACCTGTGGGTGGTATGAAGGATACCGCTGATTTCTCATTAAATTACATTGTACAATTGCAACAATTTATAGAAAACCAATTGCAAACAAGAACACATCAGTTGTGGCTTATGAGCACACAAGAATTTACAGCTGTGTTGACCAGATAACATTATAAAGAGAACTATGAACCTGGTGCTCCAAATGTTTGTTCCTTACTTTTCTGGTGTTCAATTTCAATTATAGTAAAAATTGCTGAAGACTTTTCTATTTCCTTCAGCTGAGACGAATTTGAAAGAGAGAAAGAGAGGATTGAGAAGAAAACTTATAACTGCCATTGCAACAAATACCAAGCAGCCAATTGGTTTTTATTTGTAAAAAAAAATATACATGAACTGACATTGCACATTTGTTTTTGTTTAAATAATATAAATAGTTTGATATGAGAAAATCAATGAGGTTTTGTAAACAAAATACTGCCATATGATAGCATATTTGTTATTTAATTTCAGAGCTCACAAATGAATCTCCACTTGAAAAGTGTGAATTTGTTGTTGAATGGGGTTTCTGAGAGTCACAGGCATGTACTACTCACACTTAAGTTGCCTGGAAATTCTTTATGTCTAACATGAGCACATAACATCAAATGTGCACAGTGAACACTAATATACTAATGTCAAACTCAAGTAAACAATCATAATTTGTTAAAGTTGGACACTGTCACTGTGATAATAAATGCAGTGTAGAACCACACAATAATAAATAATGTGCAGGATCAACTATTTCAGCATATATACAATCATTTAACTCAGTTTATAATCAAATACTCTCACATGTAAAACATTCTGTACAATTATTATAAAAAGAAACTCCAGCCAGTTAAATAAGCAATGTAAAGCAATACATGATAATTGCAAATATTTAGATTTACATTTTAACGTATCATTTGTAGGTGAACAGTGACACTAGCAACTTCAGAGTTTCCATTTGTCCCATATTTATTTGTTATTAATGTTATTATTTCTTGATGTCAAGTTATGATGTTATGAATATAAATAATTGCTGGGACAATCATCAAGTCTTATGTATGTATCCAAAACAATTGCTTGATCGCTTCTTGGTAAGAATTAGTATCAGTTTAATGTGTTGGATTCTATGTTACCTCTAAAGCCATTTTACCTTCCAAATGTTTAAGATAGATCTCATCTTGTCAGCCACTGTTGTCTTCAGTTTTCCCATATCCCTGTTTGATGAGCATTTACCATTTTATTTTTATTGACAGCACAATGCACCCAAATCCACAATGCACCCAAATCTGTTGACTCTTTCGTCTTGTATTTATCAACTGCATCATCTAGTTGGCTATTTCATGCCTCTAGCTTCTACCATCTTACTTTGTACTATTGTTGTAACCATTTTAAATTCTTTGATGGCGATAACGTTTGGCAAAGAATGGAAGTGACATGATTAATGAAATCAAAAGGTGACTTACTACAATCCATCTTACCAATTCTGATGTAGTATTTTACCATGAAAAATGTGCTTAAAGCAGCCAATACAGTATTTACAAACAACAAACACAGAACCAATGATGCCACTGTCAACAAAAATATGCGCACACAAGACAGTTCTAGCCTGATTACATTGTATCAATTACAGCAGACTATTTACACATTTTAAGATAACTAGTGAAGTAATATCATATTTTCAGTTATAATTCATATATTGTATCAAATTTGGTTATATTTACATCAATACTTCACATTTGTATATAAAATTCCTTTACTTTGAACAATATACAGGGACAAAATAATACATTGCCTAAGAAAACATTTTCTACTTCAATTCCTCTTTTAAAACCATTTTTCTTCATTTACTATTGCCCTATTTGATAGAAGTTAAAAAAGAACAAAGTCAAGACTCATTATAATATGGTTGAAATGTTGAATCAAGAACGTACATTTATATTTATTTAGTAAAAACCAATGACCCACCACCTAATATCAATTGTTAAATGAAATGGCAGTTGTCAACATTTAAGACTAGTGTCATATAGTGGTATATATGTGTTATGACATGGCTGAACAAGACCATGTTTTAACTACTACACAAAACACTAAAAACCTTCACCAACTATAGACTGACATAGCACCACCATGATTTATATGATGGAGGTTAACCATTGTGTTGCCTACAATTTAAAGTGTTGCTGTTCAATCAACAAAATATTAATCCACATTTGCACAATTTCATTTAGCCCTAGATTACGATACCATAGTAAAATTTACTGCATCAAGACACAAATTCCTCAAAATTTGAAATTTTAACATGTTCAAACATTACTACCCTTGTTGTACTTTCCTAATTAACACTTCCTGTGACCCCTGTGTGTTTAAATTGCTGTTGGGGTTTTTTTTTTTGAGATCGTGAAATATGTCTTTTAATGCGAAAAAATAGCCAATTTTTCAAGAAATTTGTCATCCCTCCCCCCAAAAAAAAAACATTTTTCATACAGCAGGGTCAATCAGAGTATCAGTTGGGTTTGAATCATAACCATTTTATTGTCAATCAAGTGAACTAACCACTGTGCTACTGCTTCTCCTTCTGAGTGTTAACAGCATCAGGCATATACATTAAACTAAATATATATATATATATATATATATATATATATATATATATATACTTTCGTTCAATGGTATTTCATTTCACAATTTGGAGAGAAATAACTGGCATTTACAACTTGACATTACAAAGCAACATAGCATTTATTTATAATTAACTTAAAAATTAACTTTCAATCTTTTTAAACTGCAAAAGAAACACAAAGAACCTTGGAAATAAAAATAAAAATGCTTTCGTATGTCTGAGAATGTAAAATATTAGGGGACCTGAGTGTTATATAAAGTTGTGTTAAAGAATATATAACATCATAGACAGAGTTGATGAAGTGTTGGGGGAATGATGCTCACATAATGCCAATGCCATATAGAGCAACCAAGTTGATTCCAGTTAGCAACAATCACTTGTGACTGAGTGCTTTAGTATGAGAGGCAATCAAATGCAGGTCTCATGTTAAAGCTGAGCACACAAATGAACCTTAGGCAGTTGTCAACAGATACTGCCGTCTAAGCTACACATCAAAGAGTAATTATTGCAAATGGATCCTCAATCTTTTATGCTGATACCAGTTTCATAAAGCGGGCTTTGTCATTGAACATATAAAAAAATGAAGAAACATGAAGACGAAACAATATATGTCAACAGCCTATACTATCAATAAGAGTTCTAAAAGGGTTTAAATTAATTGAACTAAGTCCTTTCTATGTACATGTCTGCCATATGCACACTCTGAGTAAGGAAATAAACCTGGGGTTGCTTTAAAATCCACATGCTCCCCCAGCATTGGGCCAATAAGGGCAAATGTTCACACCTTGCTGGATCAATAACAATGTTACAATAGATGATCATTGTATAAGATCTATGTAGAAGAATGAAGGATGTTAATGGAATTAATCAGATCTATAGTTAAGATTGAAATAAAGTGATAATAGCTTATAAAACTAAAAAAATATATTATGTGTAACACCAATGGGTGTTCGCACAATCCTCTATTCATTTTATTAAACAAACATACAAGGCACTTCAAATTTATGACATTAAAATATGCAAACTGTATTCAGAATTTGAACAGGCAAAGACAATTGCTGTTAGTGAACACATACAAATGTATCTAACAACAATGAACACTGTGTACAACCAAAATGTTAAGATTGTGACCATAAAACAATTGCCTGTGGCCACTTCACGTCGATGATATTGCTCCCTTGATGGCTGCTAGAAGCCATTTCTAATACTCACAATGAACCATTATAATAATACAATCTACACACTTGTCTCCTTCTTACAAAAGCCAGACCCTGAACTATGTCTAATCCACACGTTATCATCTAAACTATCTTCCTCATCTGAACTAGAACTACTGTCATCAGCCATGTTACAGAAGCCTTTCTGCGTGAGACGTTCATATTCACTGGCTGATCTTGGCAACCAAAAAGCCTTCTTGGCCAAATCATCACTTTCACTAGCTTGCTTGATCAGCTTATGTATGACTTTGTCTCTATATATGTGATTGACATATACATAATTCACTTTGGATGGACGGTCTTTGAACTGCTCTTCCCAACCTAAAGATCTCTGTCTGTTTGAGAGTTTATTTCTAGAATGTCTATCGAAATGGCTGGGTTTCTTTCTGTGTGTAGGATCGGAGTGATGGTCTGTGTCAGACCTGCTTTTAGTTGTCCGCTGTTGACCACTTTCATTATTCTGGTTGGAAGACTCATATGCTGGACTGTCTGACTGGACTGGGCTATGAGGTGCATACATTACAGTTCGACCTGGACTGCTTACAGAGTGAGTCTGTTTCTTTCTAGGTCTGCTACTGTCAGAGCTATCTCCTCCAGATATAGGGTACCAACTACCACTGCTGCTTCGTTTGTGGTTAGATTGTGACTGGGAGCTGCTGGAGTCTGAAGCTGCAGTTTGAGTAGTTCCTCTGTTTTGTGATTGAATGTGAAAAGGAGAAGGAAGTATGTTTAAGAAAGGCATATGGCCCTGCTGCTGGGTGAATGATGTGGGAGACATTCCAGTGGGCAGGGTTTGGTTAATGTTGAAAACATGTGGGCTAACTGACAAAGATGGAGAATAAATCCCAAAGTCACATGGATAATGTTGCTGTTGAGTGTGTGCAGCTGGCGGTGAAGTGAAATTATATGCTACAGGATGATTAGGCAGTTGAGGCATGTTACAATGCAGCGGATTCCAAGCTACACCTGGATTCGGTGGTCTTTGTCCTGTTTCGTTTCCTTGGCCTTGTCCATCTACCTCAAGAACACGAGACGCAGAACCACTCAATTGATTCCTTTGTGCCAGCTCTCCTTCAGGCTTACCATGTCTAAATGGACTGTCACAGCTCTGAGGTTGTGTTGCGACAAATGGACTATGATGAATTCCAGTAATGACTGATCCTGCACTGGGTGATCGTTGGTGCTGAGGTAGGTTTGAAGTGGTTTCACTCTGGTTGACTTGTAGGTTATCTAAATTAAATGTCAGACATTTGTCTGCAGCAGTGGAAATCCCAGAGTCCTGACCATTATGATCAAGTGATATGTTACCAAAGGCTGAACCCAGCTTGTTGACTTGCTGATAGGCAGTAATGTGAACAGGTATTTCTTTAGAACCAGAAAATGGTCCCTCTATTTCTTTAGCTTGTATCTGAATGTCAATGCTTAGGTGTGTGTTGGCATCACTGCTGGTGTCATTGCTCAGCCGGTTGTTCAGATCTACTGCTGAACTGTCAGTTAAACTGCTATTTAAATCTCTGTTCACATCTTTATTCATGACTTTACTATTATGCCGATTTTTGTGCCAAAATTTTTTAGCAGCCCCATTTTGTCGAGCATTGTAAAAATTAGGAAAATTATCTTGAGCTGATCCAAATGATGTGTCAGATGAATTGGGCATAATCAAGTTGATATTTGACTGTTTGCTGTTGCTGTTATTTTTCATATTGTAAGCTTTGGTGAGGTTGGATGATTTATGTGAATATGAAGATAAATTAGAACTGCTGTTGGACTTAACAATAATGCCATTGGAAAGAGGTTGTGGAGTCTTTGGGGGCTCCAATGGTTTTTCTACAACTTCTACTGCAACAGTAGAAGTTTCTGGGGTGGTACATCCACCAGCACGCTTCCAGCTGAGCCATGAATCCTTTCGAGTGACACAGAAATAGAGAATCATAAAAACACCAAACAATGTGCTCGTAAGTCCATAGAGATAGCTGAAGATAACCTCAAGATGAGGAATAATGTGATTAAATGGTTTGGCTATGGCCAGTGCTCCACACATCCAAACGATAATAAACAAGAAGAGGATGGCAACAACAGATCTAAGCTGAGAAACAGGGCTCCTCTCTTGGTCTGGAATACTTTTTACAGAAACAGCATCCTCCTCATCTTCATCATCACTGCTGGCCCGACTACATTTTTTCTGGTAGCCAGGGGCAGAGTTGCTGTTGTTGCTGTTAGCCTTGCAGGTGCTGACATATTGTGTGGTGGTTATAATCGTGTCAGGCTGTGATGGCACAAGTTCAATCTCATTAGCATGAATTTCAGTGGCTGCCTCACTTTCTACCTCAGTCATGGACTTGACAACACAAGAGATCCGCATGAATAACACCAGATTCCAAGCTACCAACAGAGAAACTGGTGCATAAAAGGCACCAAGACTTGGCTCCCACTCCAGGAAACAACTGAAGATAAACAATAACATTAAGTGTGAACATGGAAACACACACAATCCTTGTATAATCAAAATAATAAGATCATTCACTCGCTCACACCGCCCACCCCACACACACAATCATTGTATAATCAAAACAATAAGATCATTCACTTGCTCACACCGCCCACCCCACACACACAATCATTGTATAATCAAAACAATAAGATCATTCACTTGCTCACACCGCCCACCCCACACACACAAACCTTGTATAATCAAAACAATAAGATTATTCACTCGCTCACACTGCCCACCCCACACACACACACAAACCTTGTATAATCAAAACAATAAGATTATTCACTCGCTCACACCGCCCACCCCACACACACAAACCTTGTATAATCAAAACAATAAGATTATTCACTCGCTCACACTGCCCACCCCACACACACACAAACCTTGTATAATCAAAACAATAAGATTATTCACTTGCTCACACTGCCCACCCCACACACACACAAACCTTGTATAATCAAAACAATAAGATTATTCACTCGCTCACACCGCCCACCCCACACACACACAAACCTTGTATAATCAAAACAATAAGATTATTCACTCGCTCACACCGCCCACCCCACACACACACAAACCTTGTATAATCAAAACAATAAGATTATTCCCTCGCTCACACCACCCACCCCACACACACAATCCTTGTATATATATTTTTAAATTAAAATTCAAACACACACTCTATATCTTACAAACACACACTCTATATCTTCCAAACACACACTCTATATCTTCTAAACATTCATATCACTTTACAGAAACTCTAATTTAACAACATTCCTCTCACCCCCTTCCCTACCCCCACAAAAAATATATTTAAAAAAAAAAAACTACATTTCAGTACGATTATAATTATATTGGCATGACAAAGACAAATTAATATGATTAAAACAACTGTCATTTGAATTTATTTTCTTGGGAGTGGATACACCATATTACCTCATGGAGATTAAGGGAAAAAGGAAGGGAAAGTAAACATCACAAATTATGAGACTAAAAGATATGCGCTCATCTTCAAGGAAATAGAACAAGATAAGCAAAAACTATATGATAAACGCTCAATGAAAAAGCTAAACAGATGATAAACATTTACAAAATTGAAAAAGATTTAGTACAAATACCCCGATAAAGGAAACATATTTGTAAAGTCAGGAAGGGATGAAAAGTAAAGATCATGGCAAACTAAATCTAGAACCTTTCAAAACAGACTCAGTTGAAATTTTTGGAATATTGTAAGACAATTTTGGTCCCCCAAAAATGAAAACAAAAAAACTGTTTAACACAAGAAAAATAAACATAAAATTAAGATAAACACAAAGATATGTATAGTCATAACATGGAGCTATATTGACCAAATAATTAGAAGAAATATCACAGAAACTGTTCTGCAATTAACTCCACAGTAAAAGCAAAATAAAGGCAGACCAAAGACAACTTAGGAAAAACAGAAAGGCACAGCTGGACCATAAATGAAGCATCCAGTTAAGGATGGACATGAGCTTAACAAAACAGAAAGGACTCTTTTGTCCTACAAGATGCTACAAGCCATGCTGGCCATTAATTGTTTTGTCAATTTGCAGCTAAGAAAAAAGAAGCGAAAGAATTATTTATTTACTTAAAGAGAACATTTGTAGACTTTTTGAAAAAAATATATTTCATAGTGTCATGGAAAAGTGCAGTGTTAGGGCTCTGTAGTATGGTGCTCTCCAGCATGGTGCTCATAGTGATGTTTGCTATTTCATTAATTCATCACCTGCTAGGTCTGCATACCTTTTCTATGTTTTTTTGTGTGCATGTCAAGACTCTCTAAAAGACTATCTTGTGGGACTGTGTTACATGTCAAAACTATATGATTTGCTGTATGCTACTCCAACTCTTTTACTTATATCCTTATTTCTGATTTTGTCACTTCCTGCCACACCCAGTATCTCCTACACATGCCATCTCTGTAGTGATAATTTTTCTTGTTGATGGCTGCTAATGTCCAAGTCAAGCACTGGTAACAGTGTGTTATTGTGTTTTAAAGTTCTCTCTTTGTACTTGTTACATTATTTGCTCTGCAATATTAGAGCCAATAATTTATTTTGCTTTGCAGCATCTACTGTCAATTTCTATGTGTATTTTCTGCTTGAAGATACAACACTTACTGAGTATTTAAAGTCTGTTGTCGCTTTAAGTTATTGTTATTCCCAATGAAAATGTGTATGTCTTTTTCTCTTCTTGCAACACTTTTTGACTTGCTACAGTCTTATCTATGCTAATTTCACACTATGGTTCTTGCAAATTTGTTGATATAATTTAGATATGTATTAATTCATTTACTGTTGTTTTTATTTATGTTCAGTCATCTGCAAAAAGTTCTGTGAAGTTGTCATTTTCATTTATGTTAGCCCCTTTCACATATGTGGTTCATATATGTAATATCTCATAATTTAAAAATAATGATTATATTAGTTAGAATGGAATTATCCTTTGAAATGAAAGCTGTAAGTGTAAGTCTATTTAAATGCAAGTAAAAGCTTGTCAAAACAAATGTAATTTTAAAAATTGATACTTTTATTGTATATTTGTATGAAGAAGTAATGATTAGCACATTTCTACAAATAAAATGAGTTAATCACCAAAAAAAAACAAAAGCAATAATTATTTACTGGCACAGAGCAAGGCAATGATATACTTACTACTGCAAGCCTGTGTAAAAGGTAAGATTGACTGCTGCAGTAATACCACAAATGATAAGAGGCACCCCATAGCCTACAAAGTAAAACTGTAAGATTGGTTTGGGTGGCAGAGGCATTATAATTAGCTCAGGTGGAGGCTCTGGTGGACGAATTGTTTTAATGAACTTCTTGTAGATGATGCTGTGGATATAAGTTCAAATTAACATATTTGCAAGCATTACTGCCATCAATATTTTTAATAAAATTGTACACTAAAAGAATGTCTAAAAGTATATATTTTTAAATGCATGTTACCCTTAAAAAGTGTCCATTAAGAGCTTTCAATGACTTCCCTTTAAAAATCACAAAATAACATTGTTATCTTTGCAACTCATGTCCACGATTTAGCTTACAGAAGGTGGTGGGATTTGTAAATCTGTAAACTCAATGTGATCCTAGATATCAACCTACAAGTCAGAATAGTTACTCAGTGGATGAATGGCTATATAAAGACATCTGACAATGACAAGACATTAAATAAAAGTCAAAGACAATTACAGTTAAAACATCAACTACACTATTATTTAAAACATCAATTTAGCTGGTAGAGGATATAGGCATTTCTCAAATATATTTTTTAATTGAATCCCAAAGACAGTATTAACCTTCTGAAAAAAAAAGACACCCTTATTTGTCAAAATAACTGTCAACATACAATAAAAGATAATATGCTGTTAAATTCAAGGTAAAATGGATTTGTTTTAATCCAAAATTAACCTGTCAGTACATTTCCTTCAAAACCATTCATGCTGTAGCTTCATGTACATTTATATATATATATATATATATATATTTAAGCATAGTGAATATTTCTATCACATATTAAATATTCAGGCATCGTTAACCGTCAAGGGAGAAATCACCTAACACTAGCAAAATTTTGTTTGAAGGCAACAAAATAATGTTAATGATAAACATTTATCATTTTGTCTTAAACACACAGAATGTTTATCCTAGCATTATCATCATCATCAAGTACCGTGCCTGCTGGCATAGGTGATCATGTCTCTCTACAAACTATTGATCTTGACAGTTATTTATCATTTCCGTTGTTGACCTTCTGCCAAGCCATTCTCTTAAAGTTATCTGATATCTTTTCTCTTTGCTTCCCTCTATCTCTGCGTCCCTCAATTTTTCCAGTTGTTACAATATATTCCAGCTGTTCCTTCTCATTACATGGCCAAAAAATTATGATTGTTTCTTCCTAATATTGGAAATTACCTGTCTTTTTGCTTTGGCCTCTTTCAGAACGTTTTCATTACTCTTCTTAGCTGTCCATGGTATTCTCAACATTCTTCTGTAAGACCACATTTCTACAGCCTCCAGTGATTTTCTTGTCTGTTGTCCTATTGTCCATGATTCACATGCATATGTTAAGACTGGCTCTACATAGCATTTAAGAACTCTTTTTCTTGTTTCTATTGTCAAAAATGGATTGCACTGTATCTTTCTCATTTTTTGGAAAGCTACTTTTGCTTAACACTATAACAACAGTTATTTAAAACAAAGGTTAATGACTTTTTACTGCTTATTTTATGAGCTTAGTTTTTTTTCACTTCTGATTTCTATCAATGACTGACAAATAAATACCTTAGCATCGGTAGGTTAGAAAATTTGGTTTCTATTTTATTCCACTTGAGATTATCCTTTACAGTGAATTCCAGATCTAATTCAAACTGTCATTCTCTGCTTTCAAATAAACTTTAGCAACCTTCGTATTGTTTTCCCACTCAGATTCACAGAATTGTAGTTCTGAGCATCTCCTGACTACACAGTCAATTCCTTATTAAGCCTCTACATGTTGACTTATAAGTTCAGCAATGGTCAAGATTAATTAACAAAGCACAGTATACAAATCTATGTTATTGATAAGCAAAATATTTCTTCTTTGTAAAGACAGCCAAATTAATATTTGCTAACTCAAACCTACTTGCTGGTGACTGTAATCCAAAAGATGACACACAGTGTGAGGTAATGAATGCAAACACCTACAATTTGACAGGGCAGCTCAATTTCAGTCCGGTTAATGCCAAAGACAAATGTCAACATCAGTAAAACTGTGCTCATGCACACATTCACAACTGAATGCTTGATTTTCTTGGGGATCCCAATAGATCTGCAGAAAAAAAAATTCAATACAATTCTGCTCACTAGACATAAAGTCAATGTTTCCATGGATTCAGCATTTATTTACTATTCTCCTATACTAGTATTAATTTATACATCTGACAGTTTACTTTACACAGTTTTGTCATCTTTATTGCAGTAGCATAATTAATGGTCCTATCATGAAAAAGTATTTGGATGTGGGTTATTTAGCACATGGGTTTGGCACCTGATATCAGCTGCTTATATGAGATAGGAATTCATGTTGACACTTTTGTTATAATCTATGCTGACATTGTTGTTATAATCTACTGATGCTGCTTTGTTCATGTCAAGCTGTAGAACAATTCCAGTGGCTCTCCAATACTTATGATATCTATATCAAGCAAGTTCTATAACATGGAACATAGAGATGTTTAATTAGATTAGCTATGACAGTGTCTACATGACATAGCGTTAGACATGTTTATACAGATAGGTAACCCAATAAATGTGTGTGTGTGTGAAGACTTACACAACAGAACACAAACACCACACCATTACAGAATATAACCACATAACAAAACTACAAGTACACATGTGCACACACATATGCACACACACTAACACCATATCTTTAAAAAAAAAATAATAAAAATGAGCACATTAAGCAGATGTTGTTATATCACAAATAAATAACGCTAATTTTTAAAAACAGTGCAAGCTAATATTCTCCCTCATAAAACAAATAAAAGAACAGAAAATAAGTTAACTCACTTGAAACAAGCGATAAAGGTAACAATAACCGCAATCATGCAAAGTATGCATAGGGTGCTGCCAACAAAGATTACAGGTTCCATGGGAAATGAAGCAGATCGATATATATAAGAGAAATCCTGTGGATATCAAATATAAATATTAGAAGAAGACATGTATCTATATCTGTATCACAGCTAAATTAAAATCATTATCATCATCGAGTGCCTTCTCCGCAACAAAGGTTGGCTACCATGGATCGCCATTCTACTCTGTTTCTTGCTTTGATGGTGCAGGCTGTCATAGATTGACTTGTCCATCTTTTGATGTTACTCATCCATGTTAGTCTTGGTCTGCTTCTGCCTCTTTTACCTTGTATTTTCCCTTCCAATATTACTTTTAGTAGGCTGTTGTGTCTTTTAACATGACCCAAAAATTTCATTTGTCTTGTCTTAATTGTATTTAGTAGTTCTCTTTTTATTTTCAGTTGTTTTAAAACTTCATCGTTTGTTTTCTTTTCTTTCCATCCAATTCTACCTATTCTTCAATAAATCCACATTTCAAAGGCTTCAATTTTCTGTTCTGTTTTCTTGTCTAATGTCCATGTTTCTGCACCTTACAGGAATATTGAGAAGATGTAACATTTTGCCATTCTTAGTTTCAGCCCTGCTGATATTTGTTTTGTTGTTAGTATATTTTTCATGACATTAAAATTACTTTTTGCCATACCTATTCTTTTGTTTATTTTAATTTTACATTTTCCATCACTGGTTATAGTATATCCCAGGTAGTTGGAGCTCTGGATTGTCTCCAGATGTATTCCTTTAACTGTGATATTTAATTGCAGGTCTTGAGAATTTTCTTTGTTTATGATCATAGTTTTAGTCTTTTTGATATTCATATCTAGTCCATATTTTTTGCTTGTTATGTTTATCACATTAAGCAATTGTTGTAGGTCTTTAGGATTTTCTGCTAGTAGAACAGTATCATCAGCATATCTTAGGTTATTGATTAACTTTCCATTAATGTTTAGGCCTGGCATCTCTGAGATGTTTTTAAAGATTTGCTCAGTGTATAGATTGAACAAGCTTGGTGATTGGATGCATCCTTGTTTTACTCCTCTTTATATGTCCATGGGTACAGAGTTCTCCTTGTTATATTTTATTATTGCTGTTTGCTCCCAGTACAAATTACATATTAGTTGTATGTCTGTGTCGTGTAGATTTATATCCTTTAGGCCGTCTATAAGTTGGTTATGGTCTATTCTATCGAAAGCTTTGGTGTAGTCTATGAAGCAGGCATATATTGGTTTGTTTACTTCTATGTACTTTTCAATCAATGTTCTCATGCTAAATATGGCTTCTTTTGTGTCACTGTTTTTCCTGAATCCAAATTGTTGCTCATCTAATTCAGTATTGATTTTATTCTGAATCCTTCCCTGTATAACTTTTAGTAAAATTTTTGTTACCTGGCTCATTAGGCTTATTGTTCTGAAATCACTGCATTCAACTGCACCATTCTTTTTAGGCAATGCAATGAAAGTTGATGTTTTTAGTTTGTTTGGTATGTATCCTGTATGGTATATGTCATTGCATATGTCTGTGATCACTTCGATGCCAAAATCTTCTAGAACCTGTATCATCTCTATCTGTATATTGTCAGGTCCTGCTGCCTTTCCCTTTTTCATTGTTTGTCAAGCTTTTTCTACTTCAGATTTCAGGATTTTATAGTTGTATGTACATTTTATGTCTGGCTTTTTGTCCCTTTCGTCATCAAATAATTATGTTATATATTCTTGCCATCTATCTATTATATCTTTGTTGTCTGTTAGCATTCTTCCCTCTTTGTTTGCAATACATACGTTTCCTGCAGCGATTTTGTCTTTATTAGTCATTCTCTTTATTTCTGTATGCATCTCTCTTAAAAAATTCAAATCATTTTAAGAAATATCAATGCTATAAACATGACAAGAATAAAGCTCTATGATTTACAATACAACCAGAACAAGCAGACTTTAAGCCAAATATTGTCCTATTGTGCTGAAGCTGAATTAATCCATTACCATATGGCAGAAACTCTAGACTCTCAATGTTCGATGACCTTTGATATTTAGAGTCAGACTTTGCATATTATACATTGTATCTTACCAAGGTAGCTTCCCCTTTGTCTCTTCTGATGAGGATTCTAATAAAGAGCCTGCGTCTGCTCTTGCCTAATATTTCACTATATTATACATCAACCAAACATTCTCTGAATAAGCAATGGCACAAAAGCCCTTAAACCCCTCTACAAAATCCTTTAAAATATGTATTCTGTTATAAAAGAAATGAACACAGTACTGGATCCAATTGATTAAATATGCTTTACTTGTAGAAGTGCCAAGTTAGATAGGTGATGTACATGCACTGTGATAAAGCTGCCATTCTGTTGTACTATCTTACATCCATCAGTTCTCCAACCTCCATAGCCATCTGTAGATGAGACAAGTGAACAATGGTTGACTTTATTTAGCAATATATGGTGATACCTCGTACTTGGAATTAAAATTTGTTGTTGCATTAGAAATAATGAAAAATAAATTAATCCATTACCATACCCTAAACAATACCAATTTTATACACTGAAGCAGCAAATGCATATAATTTAAGGTGAAGATAAAATTAATGTCCTAAATAATAAACTAAAAATGGAAACAAATAATAAAATACCTAAATGCTACATAACAAAATTAAAGTTACATTTCCTGTAATTTAGTGAGGAGTAGTGATGTTCCTTTGGTTGGTGGGGAGGAAGATAACTGATACTGTTTGAAAGGGGAATCCACTTCCATAAACACACCAAAAAATATACTTCTAGTGTTCTCTATCTCTTCTGCATTTGAGCCCTGCTGTTCTGAGTTTTGGTTCACAACTTTGTTTTTCTATGACTCTGCCACATGCTTACAACTTTTATGCTTTACAATAAACTCTCTTTTCACTTCAATCAATGATACTACAACTTTCCACTTAGGCAACATTACTGCCACACTCCCCCTGGATGTTACAGTTAGCAGATAATGGTTATATATAACCAAACATAGAAAAAAAGTGTAAAGAAGCTTTAAAAGCATATGTGAATAAAGCAAAATATGTCCTTGGTGCACAACAAAATCACCTAATGCATTTACAGATAACACTTTGTCCCTGTGTTTGTTCTGTTGAAGGAATTAGTATCATTGCAGTTATGAATTCCCCATATCCGATCCACTCATGTCACAGCTCCCACTAAAGTGTGCTGGCAGATTCTATTGACATGGTCGACTACCATGCAGCCCTAATTGGTGCACAGGTGATGATTATAAATGATTTCCAACAAATAGAGAGTGCACAGTCACTTCTTTACTCAAGTTTCCTTGAAAACATAATTGAAAATAAAGCAATCTAAACCATTTAAGCAACTACATTAATCTGTAAAAAAAAATAGGGCGACATGAAGCCTTTTTTTGCATCGCCAGTTAGTCGTTAGCAAAGTTGAACTCCAATGTAAGCCAGGCTGGCTACATGGGTGACAATTTCAAATGACACCATAAAAGAGAGTGCCCAGAGTCACTTCCAACTCCAATCTATCTATCTATTGACCTTTCGAGTTGTAGCCGGCCCATAGGGCATAGACCCAGATACTCTTTCTCTTATCTAAATTTTTATTCTAGCAGTTTTCGATCCTTCTAAAGATATTTTATCAAATCTCGCCATTTGTTTCTGTTCTGTGCAAGCAACTCTATCTCATTGAGGGAGCCGATTCCTGCTGCTCTTGCCTCTCTGATCAATGTTCTTTTCAATGTCTCTCTGGGTCGGCCTCTTTTCCTCTTACCTGTTGTTTCCCACATGAGGGCTTGCTTTGTTATTCAGTTATTATCTCTCCTCATCGCATGTCAACATATGACCATTGTCTTTTCTAGATTACAGAAGATATTAGTGGTTACTGCTAATTACGCATTCTGTATCAGGTCTACGTTTCATTAACAAAAGCGTTTTTACGATAGTGGGTTGTTAAACCTCCTCTGATCAACGGTTCTATGCCAAGCAGGAGAAAAATAAATCCTCCATTTTAGATCCAACCGGAAATACACTAGAATAAATCAGAAAGATCTATAATAAAGAAAAGATGCATAAAAACCACAAAAAATTGTTTATTGTTGGCACTCTTAAGAGAGGCTTGCGGCAATGGCCACCATCTTTCATGTGCCTGTGCAATGTGAACATAGAAGCACTGTTTGAATTCAGAAAAAAAAATTCTCTTAAATTTAGCATTTGAACTCTGGAATGTTTGAAGTTAGGGTCATTCAAAGTCTCCACTGTAGTTGATACTGTGTAGGATCACATTTTCTCTTTGAATTATGGGCACCATACCATAATTTATTGCTATTTATTTATCTCTTAAAAAAAAAGAAAAAAAAGAAAACTATCTTTCCCTTTATTATTATTCCACTTCTGAGGTCTGCTTAGTGGGTTGTTGGGGAGGAGGGTTCAGGCAACAGGCTTCATGTCTAGTGCAGTCACCATGTAGAGCATAGGTTAAGGTTTTAAAGGTAAATATAGATAGATAAACGTGACTGCAAACTCATTAAGTCATTAAAAATGTCAGCTGAAACCAGGAATATCAAACAGAAAGTTGCAGATGTAAAAACCATGTTGCAAGCTACAGTTCAAAATATAGATTATTCTTTTAAATATGAAATACAAAATAAAACAAAATTCTCAAATAATCTTAGCTTCACTACATTTATACTCATATACTTTCAGCTTATTCAAACACAACAGAGATAATGGTATGAGACTTGACTGGGTTTTTTACCTATATCTGCTCTGCTGCCTATCTAGAAATGTTGGTGACTACTCTCTAGTGTCACCTCAAGCATTCAACTCACGTGCGAGGCGCCATTCATCAACTTCCCAGAGTATGGATCCTGGAACCCATTTCTGCCAGCGGTTGGGTTGATCATAGGGGTTAATTTTTTTTCAATCATGATTACAATTCACACTGCTTCTAGCGGGAATCGTATACGGGTTGTCCGAACTGCAGTAGCTAGTGGGGTGGTTTTCCCAACTAGGCTACCAAGGTCCCCACAAAAGAGATATGTACTATGAGAACTATCTATATTTCACTATTAACCCTCTGTTGGAACAGAAAGAGTATTCCTACAACCACTTCAAATATAGTAAGTTCAGATGTGCTACTCATCAATCAAGTAGTTTACACGGAAAATTGCCCTATTAACTTTCAGACTCTTGTTGCTAAGCTAAGTTATCCGCTTAGTGAGTTTAGTTATTAAGAATATCCAAAGTGTCTGTCATTTTTAAAGTCATCTCAGTTCTTCCTTGTCTAGGAACTACACGCTCCATTATTGATTTTCTAGGTCATTATGACATTTAATAAGATCAAGATAAGTTCATTGATCAGTTACATCAATCACTAATTAACCCGCCTCCACAAGCACATATAATAAAGAGATGTCTATAAATAGAATTAATTAATTCTTACTCATTATTTCAAAATCAAAATATGCAGCCCTGGTGGGTCTTCTGGTATCAGAGATTGTAAATGTAACTACAAGAGGCTGTGGTATTTTTTGTGTTCTCCCACCTGTAAATTTACAATTTAAAACATGATTATTCATAATTATAAGGATAAAACATGACAGATAACTCCAAAAATACATGAACATGTGTACAATTTTAAATACAAAACAAAAGGTAACAGCAAATGAAAACCATAAATATATAGATAAAAAATCAAGATTTACACACAAGTGAAGCCATATACAGCAGTGGCTAGTGAACTGGTCTAATGAGGAGATGGTTGAGTTCTCAAGTGACAAGATATTAAGTTCAGGCAGCCTTAAATGTGTTTTTAATTTTCATCTCAGACTAAAGACAGCACGTAGGGCGGAAGCCATAGTTCTCCATGATTGACGATCAGCTGCTAGTTCTTGTAATTTTTTGGTAGTCTTTAAGTCTCATGGTTGAGCCTTTCCTAGTAATTGTTCTGTATAGCAATTCTCTTGGTCTGCCTTGTTTTCTTTTACCAGATGGTTTTCACATGAAATGCCTGATGGGGAAGTCATTCTTCATTCATTCTCAATACATGGCTGATATATTTCCAATACCTTCTTCTTATAAAGCTTGACAAGTATTCTTGTTTTAATTTGTCTCTTATCTGTTTATTTGAAATGAATTCTTTCCAGTTTGTGTTTGAGATCCTATGAAGACATTTGTTTTCAAAGGCATTTAATTTACTATCAGAGGTCTTGGTGGATTTCCAACTTTCACATCCATATGTTAGTACTGGTATCACACAGGAGTTGAGCAATCTAAATTTTGTTTGTTTACTGAGGGCTTTCTTAAATGTGTACTTGAGATTATTTTATAGGAAAAAAAGATGACCTGCTATAATGCTGACCACGATGCCCAAATATGGGCTAATAATAAAAAACACCATATTCTCAATCATTATCATGTGCCATACCGGTTGGCATAGGTGATCATGCCCTTTAACAATCTTCTATTTACAGCTCATCATATCAGTTCTGTTGTGGACTGTTTTCCATGCCATGACACCAAGCTGTCCAGTATTTTTCTCTTTGTTGTCCACGATCTCACCTTCCTTCTATTTTTCCAGTTGTAACCAAGTATTCCAACTTTCCTCTTCTCATGATATGCCCGAAAAATTTTGATTGTTTCTTTCTGATGTTTTTCAGAAGTTCCCTTTTTGTGCTGGCCATGACACCAAGCTATCCAGTATTTTCTCTCTTTGTTGTCCGCGATCTCACCTTCCTTCTATTTTTCTAGTTGTAACCAAGTATTCCAACTTTCCTCTTCTCATGATGTGCCCGAAAAATGTTGATTGTTTCTTTCTGATGTTTTTCAGAAGTTCCCTTTTTGTGCTGGCCATGACACCAAGCTATCCAGTATTTCCTCTCTTTGTTGTCCGCAATCTCACCTTCCTTCTATTTTTCTAGTTGTAACCAAGTATTCCAACTTTCCTCTTCTCATGATGTGCCCGAAAAATGTTGATTGTTTCTTTCTGATGTTTTTTAGGAGTTCCCTTTTTGTGCTGGCCTCTGAGAATTTCCTCATTGGTCTTTTCAGCTGTTAAGAGAACTTTCAGCATTCTATATTCTCAATATGCCATAAATAAAGTGTGAGATTTTTTCCCCTTCTATTTACACAAAATTATGCATATAATTTTGATGACAATCAAAGCAGTGTAGTACTGTTAGCATGACTGGTTTTTTTAATATGAAAAATATTAAAAACAAAAAAATTATTAATTAATATTACACAACTATGAGCTGGCTTAAGACAAAAAAAAGGTGCTGCACAGGCCACTTTTCACTCACACAAACAAAATAGAACAGTGTTCTAAATGGGAGAGAGAAAATGGCATTGCATTAATAATCACTTTCTATATATTCAAGAAATATATATATATATATATATATATATATATATATATATATTCATATATTCAAGAAAATACACACTGACTGAAGTTATATAGTCAACAAAGTAGATTTAACATAAGCTATAAAATTACAGAGATCATGTTACTTAAAAAAAAAGAAAAATCCTACAAGGGTACAACTAGAAAACCAGCAACTAGCACCAAAGAATATATTCAAATACCTAGAGAGAATTGAAAAACCAAATAAGGCAGTCCACAAGGATTTAAAACAAAGGAGGAACAAAGCCAGAAAAATCTAAACGTCTAAAATACGAAACTCACTAACATTGCTGCTTACTGCCAGTTCTGGAAGTTAGAGCCTAGCACTGAGAAGACAGTCTACAGTATATTTACCCTAAGCAACAAAGTCAAAGGGGAAGAAATAGATGTCCGGATGAACGGAGAGAAACTAAACTATGACAAATATCCGAGATACCTGGGAGTTGACTTAGACCGAAAGCTATCTCTGAAACAACACATAAACAAGCTGATAGAGAAAACCACAACTAGACTCAGGATCATCAAACACCTCGCCACTTGTGAATGGGGGGCAGACCAACAAACACTGTGTCAACTCTATATTGGTTATGTGCGATCAGTAATAGACTATTCACTACCTCTGCAATCTATTGCTAGCAAGACTCTACTCCAAAGCTTAGATAAAATTCAAAATCAAGCCCTGAGATTTATTAGTGGTGCTATGAAATCAACTCCTAATAATGCTTGCAAAATACACAATAACATCGAACCTCTTGACATTCGAAGAGAACATGCTGTAGTGGAAACCTACGAGAGTATTTGCCGGACGGAACCAACAGGGGAAAATCACATTATGGTAGAAAAGTGGCGGCAGAAAACCCGGATTAAGAAATCATCCTTTTTTAGACCATGCAACTAACTACAGCTCCAAACATCACCTTCCAGCAGACAGACTCCAAGATATGCCCATCCGTCCTGAAGCACTTTGCATAGTTGTCCCCGATGTCAGGACTGAGCTCTCCAACCCCTTAGCAGATAGAAATACTCTACCTCCCATACTCAAAGCCATAGCACTGGAAACCATTGACCAGTATCCACGCAATGCTGTTCACGTTTATACTAATGGATCTGCATTCAAGGCCACCCTAAATGCTGGTTACAGTGCTGTTGTCAAGTATCCCTACTCTCACCCAGACGACTACCCCTAAATTTACGGTCAATGCGGAGAATACTGCCCCAATTACTCTGCAGAAATTATAGCTATAGAGAGAGCACTCAGAAGGATATTTGTAGACTTTGAATGTGACACCATCGCACCGGAAGATATATATATATATATTTTTTTTCTTGGATTCAAAATCAGCACTCGAAGCAATTGAAAGCGGACTAACATCCGAGGTTTCCAAAATAATATCTTTATACAACCAACTCTCCACTACCTATGGCATGACTGTAACCCTGCAATGGATCCCTGGTCACATCGGCATTGCAGGAAATGAGAGAGCGGATAGGTTGGCTAAACTGGGAGCATCTCTACCACAGCTTCCTGTTCAAGTTAACCTCAAAACATGCAAGCAAATTTTGAGAAACAACTACCACAAGGAATGGTTAAATATGTGGGCTTCAGCTAAGACTGGACACCTACTCTACAGATATCAAACAAAAGACCTCCTCAACCCTGTGGGGGAGCTCAGACGAAGGGATCAAAGCCTAATATTCCAGCTGAGAACAGGCCATGCTCCTACCAATCAGCACCTGAGCAGAATAAAAACACAACATGATCTGATCTGCAGACACTGCCGTCAGGAATCTGAGACAGTAGATCACCTGCTACTACACTGTCCCCATTTACAAAACCGACGGAGCATGTTACTCCCACTACTTCCATCCATCAATAGCACACTGTACACTGCAGCTGTACAACTGAGAAGGACCTGCGCCTTCATGCGAGAGGCATTAAGTTGTAAAGAGCTCATAGCTCACGGCTAACAAGAGGATTATGTCAAGTCAAACAACACACATCGAGATACTCCAAGTACAACACAAAAAGAAAACTAGGGACATATAAATGCTGTGCATATTCAGTTCTGGTGTTATGATTTTGAGCTTCCAGTGTCATGGCGGCTACATGCTGGTCGTTTTTATAATTCGGCTCTTGCTGATATATTTAAATGATTTACGTGAGTCTAGTTGTGAAATGCTAAAGCTATATACAAACAAATTGAGGAATTAACAGGAAGAAAAACGCTATACAAAAACTGGATGTCTAAGGTCAAAGGAAGGAGAACTGTTGATTGATCAAGAAAACATAAGGGAATGCTGGACAGAATACATTAAAGATCTTTATAATGATGAACGAACGAAAGTAAATATTAAGGATAATGGAGAAGGACCAGAAATACTCAGAGAAGAAGTGGAAGAGGCCTTGCACAATATGAAAGCAGGCAAAGCTCCTGGACCAGATAATATAACTAAGAAAAGATTGAAGCCATGGGTGATTTGGAATAGTATAATAATAAAAATATTGAATGATATCTACAACAGTGGATATATACCAGACGACATGCTCAAATCAATATTCATAGCCCTACCAAAGAAATCGGGCGTGATTGAATGTGATGATCATCGCACAATAAGCCTTATGAGTCATATGACTAAGATATTACTAAGAATCATCATGCGAAGAGTGCGAAACAAAATCAGTCCAGAAATTAGCGATGAACAGTGTGGTTTTGTTAGAGATAAAGGAACAAGCAATGCCATTTATATTATAAGATCTTTAGTAGAAAGAACCATAGAGATGAAAACAGATCTATACCTATGTTTCATAGATCACACCAAGGCATTTGACAAAGTAAAGAACCAAGAAATAATCAAAATTTTAGAAAGCATAAACGTAGACAGCAAAGATCTAAGAATAATAAAGAACAGGTAACAAACAGCGGCCATAAGAACTGGAAACCAATTGGGAATCTTTCAACAAATAAAACAGGGTGTTAGACAAACTTGTGTGCTGTCACCAGATTTGTTTAATATTTATAGTGAGATTATTTTAAGATCCATAAGGGGTATGCCTGGAATAAAAATTGGAGGTCATAATATAAATAATCTAAGGTATGCTGATGATACAGTCTTAATCGCTAAGAGTGAAAATGAGTTACAAGAAATGTTGGACATTATAGTGAAAGAAAGCAAAAATAAAGGACTCAGCCTTAATAGCAAAAAGACAGAGGTAATGGTAACAACAAAGAAAAATACACCACCTCAGTACAAAATAAAGACAAGTGGAACAATATTAAAACAGGTAAATGAATTTAAATATTTGGGAACTTTGTTAACCTCAGAAGGAAGATGTACAAAAGAGGTGAGATGCAGAATGGTTCAGGCAAAAGCAGCTTTCCAAAAAATGAGGAAGATACTATGCAATCCATTTTTGACAATAGAAACAAGGAAAAGAGTTCTTAAATGTTACGTAGAGCCAGTCTTAACATATGGATGCGAATCATGGATAATAGGACAACAGACAAGAAAATCACTGGAGTCTGTAGAAATGTGGTTTTACAGAAGAATGTTGAGAGTACCACGGACAGATAAGAAGAGTAATGAAGATGTTATGAGAGAGGTCAAAGCAAAAAGAGAGCTAATTTCCAATATTAGGAAGAAACAATCATAATTTTTTGGCCATGTAATGAGAAGAGAACAACTGGAATATATTGCAACAACTGGAAAAATTGAGGGACGAAGAGATAGAGGGAAGCAAAGAGAAAAAATAACAGACAGCTTAAGAGAATGGCTTGGCAGAAGGTCAACAACAGAAATGATAAATAGCTGCCGAGATCGAAAGTTGTGGAGAGACATAATCACCTACGCCAGCAGGCCCGTTACTCGATGATGATGATGAGTTGTAAAATAATGTGTTGCTATTCCCCGTTTTCGTGTATGTCTTACTCCTGACGAGTGGATGGACTATGAATGTTACCGATTTTTAAGTGGAATATGATTTATTTTTCTTTGTGTAGTGTGTTCGCAGTTCGACAGGCAAACACATAGTTCTACAACAATGGTACCGGGCGGTTATGTCCAAACCGAATGTAAAAAGGCTGTGACGGTGTATGGGGCAGAAGAATCAGAAATGATCAACGGCCCAGAAAGCGAAAACAGCAAAGTGTATGTTACACATGAGGCATATTCAGGGCACGAAAGACGAATATGGCAGGCCACCGTGAAAGAGATTGGAGTCTCATCACGTAACATTCCAAAGAAATTCTAACTATTGTTTTAAGAACGAGCTAAAAATAACTACATGGGATGTTAGGACCTTATACCAACAAGGAAAATTATAAAATCTTATGGTAGAAGCAGAGAGATTAAACATAGATATCTTAGACATATCAGAAACAAGATGGAAAGAAAGTGGATACATACAAGACGATAAATATACATTTATATATTCAGGCAACACAACAGAACATCAAAGAGGGGTAAGCATACTAATAAAACGAGAGCTACAAAAATATATAAATACCCACTGGACATACAATGATAGGATTATACTATTAAAAATGAAGGCAAAACCATTTGACATAGCAATAACACAGATATACGCACCTACTCAAGACTATACAGATGAACAAATAGAAGCATACTATGAAGATCTAAATACAGTTATGAAGCAAGTGAAATCTTCAGACATCTTGACTGTAATGGGTGACATGAACGCTAAAGTAGGAAAAGGTAGATATAAGACCATTATAGGAAACCATGGTTAAGGAAAAAGAAATTTAAAAAAAGAACAGAGGAGAAAGATTAATACAATTTTGTAAAGAAAACAGGCTGATAATAGGTAACACCTTCTTTGAGCAAGAGAAAAGGAAATTATACACATGGAAAAGCCCAGGAGATAGGAAGAGGAATCAAATAGATTACATAATGATAAAAGACAGATTCCGGAACAGCGCCAAGAAAGTCAAAACCTATCCAGGAGCAGATATTAATTCAGATCACAATCCTGTAATGATTAAAATGAAAATCAAATTAAAGAGAAACAAACAAAAGACTAATTCAGCAATACCAATAGATATAACAGATTTAAATCAGAAAGTTGTTAAAGAAACGTATACTGTACAAGTAAAGAACACATATCAGAAGCTGCTAGAGGAAGGGATTGAGCAGAACAGAAGAGAAAATCCTGAAGAAAAAGTCACAACCAAGTGGCAATGCATAAAAAACAGCATACAAGAATTTTGTGACACCTTACCGAAAAAGGAAAATAACAAAAAACAAAAAAGGAAAACTGACAACATCTTAGAAAACACTGCCAGATACAAGGCAATTGATAATGAAATACACAAAATGTGCTAAAAGGCAAAAGAAGACTGGCTCAACCAAAGATGTCTAGAAGTCGAAAATATGGAAAGTAAACAAAATTTAAGAGGGATGCAAAACAGAAATAAAGAGAATGACTAATAAAGACAAAAAAGCTGCAGGAAACGGTTGTATTGCAAACAAAGAGGGAAGAATGCTAACAGAAAACAAAGATATAATCGATAGATGGCAGGAATATATAACATAATTATTTCATGACGAAAGGGACAACAAACCATTTATAAAATGTACGTCCAGCTATAAAATCATGAAATCTGAAGTAGAAAAAGATGTAAAAACAATGAAAAAGGGAAAAGCAGCAGGACCTAACAATATACAGATAGAGATAATACAGGCACTAGAATATTTTGGCATTTAAGTGATCACAGACATATGCAATGACATATACCATACAGGATACATACCAAATGAACTAAAAACATCAACTTTCATTGCATTACCTAAAAAGAATGGTGCAGTTGAATGCAGTGATTTTAGAACAATAAGCCAAATGAGCCAGGTAACAAAAATTTTACTAAAAGTTATACAGGTGAGGATTCAGAATAAAATGAATACTGAATTAGATGAGCAACAATTTGGATTCAGGAAAAACAGTGGGACAAAGGAAGCCATATTTAGCATGCGAACATTGATTGAAAAGTACACAGAAGTAAACAAACCAATATATGCCAGCTTCATAGACTACACTAAAGCTTTTGATAGAATACGCCGTAATCAACTTATAGCCTAAAAAATATAAATCTGGATGATACAGACATACGACTAATATGTAATTTGTACTGGGAGCAAACAGCAATAATAAAATATAACAAAGAGAACTCTACACTTATTGATATAAAAGGAGTAAGACAAGGATGCATCCAATCACCAAGCTTATTCAATCTATACACTGAGCAAATCTTTAAAAACATCTCAGAGATGCCAGGCCTAAACATTAATAGAACGATAATCAATAACCTTAAATATGCTGATGATACTGTTCTAGTAGCAGAAAATCCTAAAGACCTACAACAATTACTTAATGTAATACACGACAAGCAAAAAATATGGACTAGATATGAATATCAAAAAGACTAAAACTATGATCATAAACAAAGAAAATACTCAAAGCCCACAAGTGAATATCAAAATTGAAGGAATAGACCTTGAGACAGTTCAGAACTATAACTACCTTGGACATACTATAACCAGTGATGGAAAATGTACAGCTGAAATAAACAAAAGATTAGGAATGGCAAAAAGTAATTTTAATGTCATGAAGAACATACTAACATCAAAACAAATAACACCAGGGCTAAAACTAAGAATAGCAAACTGTTACATCTTCTCAATATTCCTATATGGTGCAGAAGCATGGACATTAGACAAGAAAGCAGAACAGAAATTGAAGCCTTTGAAATGTGGATTTAGAGAAGAATAGGTAGAATTGGATGGAAAGAAAAGAAAACAAACGATGAAGTTTTAAAACAACTGAAAATGAAAAGAGAACTACTAAATACAATTTGAACAAGATGAAATTTTTGGGTCATGTTAAAAGACACAACAGCCTAATAAAAGTAATATTGGAAGGGAAAATACAAGATAAAAGAGGCAGACCAAGACTAACATGGACGAGTAACATCAAAAGATGGACAAGTTAACCTATGACACTCTGCACCATCAAAGCAAGAGACAAGAGTGGAATGGCACTCCATGGTAGCCAACTTTTGATGCGAAGACACTCAATGATGATGATTTTCAGTACTTCCTCCCTGTTTGTGTTGAATGCTGAAGAACAGTGAAGTAAATGTCATGACAGTCATCATTTCATAAAATTCCTTGAGGAAAAGATTTCTGAATAGTTGGACCAAACAAACTCAACAATAAACAACTACTCAGCCAAGAAGAAATGCAGCAGCATTAACATGCAGATATTGGAGCTGGGTCAGACAGAAGAGATTTGAAAACCATCAAGAACACTGTCTTGCATTAAACTCAGACACCTTGATGGAAGATATTAAGGACAGAAACAACCAAGGTTGATTAGACTATGGACTTAATTTCAAGGAAATAAATAAAGATTATAAACATCAGCTACAAATGCATCATTACTAGTTTATAATCTGTGTAGTAAAAATTACAATGAAAAAAAAAACAATATTAACACAAACAGTAAGTGTATTTATGTTACACAGTTGCAAAAGTTTATTATTATACTTAAAGATAGGAAATAAAGCAGAGGTGAAGAAATATTGTTGTTTAGAGTTTGCTGACAGCTTTATTTATATTGTAGAAATGCACCACAGGAATATGTCCAAAATTGCAACAACAAAATCTTGTACAAAGAAAACAAAACAAAAACTAAAAAATAAAAAGCAATAACTAATATATTTAAAAAAAAAAAAAAAGATAATAAAAAAAATTGTGTGAGCATATGTGTGTGGGAAAGTAAAATAATTGTTCACTGGGCCAGGTCACATGTGGAGGTGAGAGAGAGCGAGTGCTCTACCTTACTGCCATTACAGCCAAACTACACTGACAGGATGAGGAGCACCATAGTTACTGTGACTGGTCATTATAGTGAGGACTGTTTATAAGAACATTACTAATGACAATTAGATTACAGCAAGTTCCTGCTTTTATCATGTAAAAACACCCATTAAATCACTTTAAAACTAAAACTCATAACTTTCTAAATAAATGACATACAAACATGAATCACACTTGAGGTATCACACTTTTGCTTATTTCAAGTGCTCTCTAGCTATTATATTTAAAATTAAATTTAAAACTATTTCTCAACATTTGATCAGTTTTTATTTTTATCAAAGAATCCACTTCTATGTTGTTACTTTCACTACAGTTTGCTGACATATAAACTGAATCTTATATCCTACCTGAAGAGACAGCAATGACAGGAGTGACCACTGCCCAGTTTCCTTGTTTGAATGCCCCATCACTTAACTCAGACTGAATAACTGGAAATAGTCGTCCATTTCTGTACATGATGACATACACATTTGTAGGACCTGATACTGGTGTAGTGGCAGAGTTTTTGACAAAAGGAAATAGGTGCTTGGCTGACATATCCAAGGAAGATGGAAGACTAAGCAATGAATTAGTTGAGATGTTCAAAGGCTTAGAGAATTTGGAAAAGTAATGAGATGAAATATTCAGAGCCTCCAGGTTGTTGTCATCGTTTAAAGATAACATTGGTGGATGGGATGTTGGTTGACTTATTATTTCATGTGGGCTGGCAGATGAGGCTAAGTCCAGCAGAGGCTTCAAGCTTGATTCAAGAGAATCAACATCAGCATCTTCATAGGAGTCTGGCTGTGAATTTACTGCTGGGATCTGAGATACTTCACCAAAGAGAAAAGAATGATTGAAATTGCTAATATATCCAAGGCTGCTGTTATCAGTTGCATTCCAGCCAAGACCATAAGAACTTGTTGTAGTTGCTGATGTGATGACTTCTGAATGATCAGTGTGATCTTGTGATTTCTCTGCCCACAGCACTGGAATGTGGACATTAACTTGAATATTCTGGAGATATCAAAATAAAATAATATTAACCTCTTATGATATTATCAGAATAAAACTTTATAGTAGTAGCCTCCGTCAGTCATAGTTGACTATGGATTTTTCAGCGCCCCTAGAAATATTATTTTTTCCTTTCTTTTCTTTCGTCGTGTATTCTCTTTCTCTATGAATCTGTCTGCTTCTTCTTTGAGGTGAACCTTTAGAGTGTGTTTCCAGAGATTGCGGTCTGCAGCTGTGTCTTCCCATGCTGCAGGGTTTATGTTCAGAGTCTTCATGTCACGTTTACACACAATAAAACTTTATAAGACCATAAAATAACTGCTACAGAACCTGAACCATATACACCAGAAGTAATAAATGCTGTTAAGCAAACCTGAAAATATGAAGAAGCAGGGATTGATAGGTTATCAATAAATGACAATCCCAGCTGCAGGTGAAAGTGTTACCAAACAACTACATACCATCTAAAGTGAAGCATTGGTTCGTTCGTTCGCTTTCGTCAGCTTTTTGACCTCTGACGAAGTCCCACCCACTCAATTTTGTGGGACTGAATTTTGCGTGTAAAGTCTGTTTTATCCCATTACAGGATGCCCCTCGCCATGCAGGCAGATTTACTCCGACTTCAGAGGTACTAATTTTTAGGGAATTAGTAAAACCCAGGTGTCCTCGCCAGGGTACGAACCCCGGCTGTTGCCGTGGTAAGCCAACCGCCTATCGATTGCGCTAACCGGACATCTGAAGCATTGGTACAAACAGCACCAACTGCTTGGCAACTAGTTATATTTATATCATTGTTGGGGACAAGATATCAGACAGCAAATCAATTCAGAGGAAGAGGTATGTTTACAGCACTCTGAAAAAATGACAAATAATCAACAACAGAAAAAAATATGGACCAAGGCAGGATCGAGCCCGTAATCAGTGGCACAGCGCCTTGCCACGAAAAACCAAACGCTAGGGAACACTGCCACTCAGCTAACTAAAAAAATTAGCTTCGTAGGCAATGTCCTTTCGCGAAGGCTTTCCCATGACTATAGCATAAGGCTGCGATCACAGCTCGGGAATATTTTTCCTGTTAAGACAAGTATCTCCCGGATAGGGTAGGGCTGAATACTTGCGTTGCAGACAAACATTTAGGACGAAACAGCACGAATAGTAGTTTCCAGTGGTTAAGACTGGAGACAAATAATAATAAATGAATATTATTATAGAGGGAAACTTCCGAGGCGATAATCAGTGAATCAATTCAGAGGAAGATTAACAACTCATAGCTGACTATATGAATCATGGTCAGTGAGCAATAGCTCATGATCCTACTCCAGTCACTTGACTAACCAGTATAGCCAAGTAAGTAGACTAAAGGTGAGCTGATTCTCAAAAATGCCATGCTGAAGTCATATCTTGGGCTGAAAGGTGAACGTTTGCTGTAAACCACAATTACATAGATACATCTATGCTCACTGAACACCCTTTTATTGATGAGTGAGGAGTAAGCATCAGGTAAATGTAAACAAATAATACCACACTGGAAAAATACAGCAAGAAAACAAAAAAAGCACACAATACAGCGAAAAAATTATATTGAATCATGTAGGCAAGGTATATATCAAGATAATAGTTTAAGACCATATAAGAACCACAGATAGCAGTAAAACATCAGAAAAAAGAAGAAGCTGCACAGATGCAATCTCTACACTAAGGCAACTAGATGGACCAAACAAAAAATACAAGAACCTATTTATGTCACACACAAATCATGATATTAAGTGAAAATGAACCTAGTTTGTAGACAGAAGATGAAACAAATTTGCAATTGGAAATATATCAAGGACCAACTTTCTCAGAAGGTGGTTAAAATGATAAGAAATGAACATCAGATATAGTAAGGCAAAACTAATATTGGGAAAGCTAACCCCCGTCCAATAATACAAGTAGTGACCATTAGTACAAAGAAACATCTTATGCAAAACATTATTATATTATTATTCCCACTGTATGCCATCAGCTGGGTACTGATATCACTGATAAAGACTCAAAATCAAAAGCATTAGTAAGAGTTGTACAGGCAATGGCAGCCCTGAGAAGACTAATACATATATGGAAAATTAAAAACGTTACTAAAAAATCATTAAAAACAAATATCGGATCATTGTAAACAATAGTGGTGTCTGTATTTTTTAATACCTGCTAAATATAGGCATTAACTACAGACCTTGAAAGAAGAATACAGGCTGTGGAAATGAGATAGTATAGAAAGATTTTGTGTATGTATTAAAATATATTAAGATCCATAAGGGGCATGCCTGGAATAACAATTGGAGGTCATAATATAAATAATCTAAGGTATGCTGATGATACAGTCTTATATCGCTCAGAGTGAAAATGAGTTACAAGAAATGTTGGACATTATAGTGAAAGAAAGCAAAAATAAAGGACTCAGCCTTAATAGCAAAAAGACAGAGGTAATGGTAAGAACAGAAAAAGACATCACCTCAGTGCAAAATAAAGACAAGTGGAACAATGTTAAAAGAGGTCAATGAATTTAAATATTTATTTGGGAACTTTGTTAACCTCAGACGGAAGATGTACAAAAGAGGTGAGATGCAGAATGGCTCAGGCAAAAGCAGCTTTCCAAAAAATGAGGAAGATACTATGCAATCCATTTTTGACAATAGAAACAAGAAAAAGAGTTCTTAAATGTTACGTAGAGCCAGTCTTAACATATGGATGCGAATCATGGACAATAGGACAACAGGTAAGAAAATCACTGGAGTCTGTAGAAATGTGGTGTTACAGAAGAATGTTGAGAATACCATGGACAGCTCATTTTTTGGCCATGTATTGAGAAGAGAACAACTGGAATATATTGTAACAACTGGAAAAATTGAGGGATGAAGAGATAGAGGGAAACAAAGAGAAAAATAACAGACAGCTTAAGAGAATGGCTTGGCAGAAGGTCAACAAAAGAAATGATAAATAGCTGCCGAGATCGAAAGTTGGGGAGAGACATGATCACCTACGCCAGCAGGCCCGGTACTTGATGATGATGATGATTAAAATATACTTTTTATTAAAATATGCATAGCATGCGTAACATAAAATACAAAAAGGTATCTCATAAATATTCAATAGCCCACTCACAAAGGGAAATTGATATGCTCAAGTACAGATTAATTTATACCAGTCTTAAACTTAACATTACATTCAAATAATAAATAACATTTCCCAAATAAATGAAATAACATCTTGCACTCACTGCCTCGGATACAACATTATTGCAGTAAAAGTTTGTTCCAGTAAATCCATGTTCTAAAGAATCTCTGCTTCCAAAGATGGCACAAGAAATCCCATTCTGAAGAACCAGGTGACTAAGTACCACCACAGCAACATTTTCTGAAAATATTTTCCACTCCAGATTCTGAGTCTGCATGATGATTTCCTCGCCCATTTTTTCCAATATCTTGACCATCCTGAAAATTAATGATAAAAATTGAAAACAAGTAAAAGTATAGTCTTAAATGCACTCAGAAACAAGAGAAATTGAAAAAAAGTAAAAACATAGTCTTAAATGCACCCAAAAACAATGAGAAATGACTACATTAGTAATATCAATATGAGGTTATCTTTCTTCATCAATTAGTCAAAGCCCTGGACCCTTTTTGGAGCAAAGGCCATGGACAAGGTCTTGGACATTTTCTGCATTTCCTTTCAGTGAAGACCAATGTCCATGTTTTCCATGACTTTTCCATGTATTCATGGTAACCTGTGCAATATTACCAAAGGTGATTGACTAACCTATCTCCCATCTCCTCAGTTGACATTCTTGGCAGGTGACAGTAGCTCAATTCTTTTCTTCCTTAACTATAATCAGGACCCTGGTAACCACACAGTAATTATCTTAATAAACTTCCCATTTTACGGCCACAAACAATAAGAATAATGACTACTTGTCATTCAAGAATGACATGATTATACATCACTAATAAATAAAAAAAGTAAAAAAGAAAAGAAAAACGTCTCATACAACAAATCTATGTCAATAGAAGTGAGAAACAGAGTTCAACGGTGCTATATAGATCCAATTCTGCCCTATGGAAGCAAATCATGGGTAGTAAACAAACAAATGAAAAGACGATAAGAGGTCACAGAGGTGGGATTTCTCAGAAGAATGTTGTAAGTTCCCTGAACAGCTAAAAAGACCAAAGGAAATTCTCAAAGAGCCCAACACAAAAAGAAAGCTCCTAAAAAAAATCAGAAAGAAACAATCAACATTTTTCTGGCACATCATGAAAAGAGGAATGTTGGAATACTTGATTACAACTGGCAAAATACAGGAAAAGAGATTGTGGATGACAAAGACAAAAAATACTAGACAGCTTGGTGTCATGGCATAGAAAACAGTCAACAACAGAATTGATACGATGCACGGTAGATAGAAGATTGTAGAAGAACATGATTGCCTACGCCAACCGGTATGGCACATGATGATGGTGATGAACAAATCAAACTTACAAAATACTGTTAGAACACAAATAAGAAACACATTATACCTCAGCGGTAACTTGCTCTCTATGTGAATCATGTCAACTACTCTAGATGGAAGAGAGCTCACGTTGCTCACCAGGTTAACCAACAGAGAGGCTGCCTGTTTGAATAAAGAAAAAGATATGCTGTTACTCTATGTATAAATGAAGCTTACTCAAACAGAATAATGCACAGTCACATAGCATTATGAAATCAAATATACCAATGGCTTCAGATTAGCCACTCAACATAAATTACTAAATGTATATATCAGAACATATAGCAGGATATAGTAACATCATTACTAAAAAGGATAAATGTTGCACATAAATAATAACAATAACAAACTGTAAATACAGATAGATTATTTGTTAGTTTATATTACATTTTAGATTCTTTGATACATTTTTCTGTCAAACCAAATGAAATGATTCACTAAAAATAAATATCAAGTGAAGATCATTTTTACACCAAAAATTACACGTAATAACAATAATAAGCTTTCTATCTCAAGATATAAATGATGCATCATAGAAGGTCACTGAAGAGGAAACACAAGACAGAGATGACCTTTCCATAAAACAAGCCAAGACAAGGTTATGTAGATTCTGCATTTCCCAGGTCTTAGAATCTCGCTCTTGGTCTCAATGGTTCACTCCATCGGAACACTATTGTGCTATGTTTTGGTATAAATCTTATTGTACAATATATATAGACACTCATTTCCCACCTTAGGGTCTCCGCTAGGGATTTCCGGTCTGGGGTTTACTCCCCTAGATTTGCCTCTCTGGACCCCCACAAGGCAGTTGGGATAAGATACAGACTATATCATAAACAAATCACACAAAGCTATACCAAAAACAAATTATACAAGATGAATAATAAACATAAAGCCCACAAGGCTAAACATGAATAAATTACATAAGGCTACAACAAAAACAAATCATACAAGACTATAACAAATCACATGACAATAACAAAAATAAATTAACAAATACTACAACAAAAATAATCACACAAGACATTAACAAGCAAAAATCTCACAAGAAAATAACAAATTATACAGGACAAAAACAAATCACACAGAACAAGAATAAATCACACAAGATTAGAACAAGAATAAATCAACAAAACTACCACAAAAACAAATCATACAAGACTTAACTTACTCCTGTATTCATGGCAGCATGTGGAAGCAAAAGATCCATAATTTTGGACACATAAAAGATATCAAATGAGTCCATGCTTTCAGAATTCTCAGCAGCTGTTATCAAGGCTTTGTTCATACCAGATATGAGTGATGGTAAGTCCATTGTTTCTGGATCATTCTTCACATGTAAACAAAGCAACAAAAAATTAAAACACTAAAAGAACAATATATACAGAAATGTATGAACTACTATCAAAGGAACAAAAGGGAAATTAAAATATAAAAACACTGCTGCCAGATTTTCATTTTCCACAAGCCATCCTAAAATATAATTTATCTTTAATTATGTAACGGTAGAGGTAAAGTACGAGACTTGGATTGGCACCTCAGTACGGGAGTTTTTCACCCATATGTGCTCGGCCGCCTATCCAGAAGTGTTCGGAGACTTCTGGATAGTGTCCCTTCAAGCATCGAAATTCACAATGTGAGGCGACATTCCCCACCTTCATAGAGTACTGCCCTGGTACCCATTTCTGCCAGTGACTGGGTCGACTGAGGGGCTATTTTTTTCTTCAAACCATGAGTACAACTCTCACTGCTTCCCGCGGAAATCGAACATGGGTTGTCCGAGTGTCGGTAGCCCAGTTGGGTGGTTTTCCCAACTAGGCTACCGAGGGCTCCCCTCAATTATGTATTCCCATATACCAATCATTAAGATTTGGGCTTTGACCCAGCATATTCTTGCTTTAATTTTTATTCATGACAGTAAATAGAAACTCTGCCTATACAATACTTGCCAACAGCATAAGCAAGTTAATCAGTCATAAAAATTCCATTAATAAAATACTATAAGAAAATGTCATTTTAATTCAAATGATAATTAAGCAAAAATGCCTAACAGATATTGCATGCTCAGGATGAGAATAGGTTTTTTGGTGTTGAAAGAGGCCAAAAGGTATTGGAACAGAATCCAGTTGTGAAAGCAAGAATGAACAGCAAATGTGCATTAACAAATCCCAAACTTCATATTTTTCCATTATTTGTTAACAGATCATTTACTAGTATACAACAATCAGTTCTTTTCAATAATTAGAAATACATGTTTTATATTTATAGTGTTACTGATCTGTAACATTTATTTACTGTAATCAGTGTTTATCCTAGCAAGAAATATTAATAAACATGTTCATGTGAGTTACACAATATTTTGGCCTCACCTTGGCAAACTTAGCAAGCCTGCGAGTTACATCTTTCAAAAAGTTGCACAATGAAGTGTTCAGACTTCTCCATCTGCCATCAACCCCACATTTATAAGTAGCCACAGCCCCTTTCTCTCCTTTCTGGCATGGATGAGAAACCAAAAGACCAGCCATGGATTCATCCCAGGTATAGATACCCTTTGCAGTACGGTTTGTCACAGCTGGGCATTTAAGAAGAACTTCAGGTGCACGTACTTCCACATGAACCTAGGAAACATATCATAATGTACTTTCAAAGTAGGTCCAATTAAGTTCAAATAATTTCATAATGACTTAAAATTTTAATGGAGAAAAAAAAAGTCTTATATAAAGCATATTTTAACAATATATATAAATTTTTAAAAAAGTTATACTAACAAAACAAGCAAAAGTTTAATTCATCAACAAATCCACTAGATATAACAGATTTAAATCCAAAAGATATTAAAGATACCTATACAATACAAGTAAAGAACGCATACCAGAAGCTGCTAGAAGAAGGAATTGAACAATACAGAAGCGAAAATCCTGATGAAAAAGTAGCAACCAAATGGCAATGCATAAAGAAAAGCATACAAGAAACCTGCGACACCTTACCTAAAAGAGAAAAGAACAAAAAACAAAAATGGATAACTAACACCATCTTAGAAAAAATGGAAGAAAGGAGACAAGCGAAGAACACTGCCCAATACAATAAAATAGATAATGAAATACGCAAAATGTCAAAAGAAGACTGGCTCAGTCAAAAATGTATAGAAATAGAAACTAGGGAAAGCAAACAAGACTTCAGAGGAATGCACACATAAATAAAGAGAATGACTAATAAAAATAAAAAGCCACAGAAGGTGGATGCATTGCAGACAAAAAAGAAAAAATGCTAACAGACAATAAAGATATTATAGATAGATGGCTGGAATATATAACAGAACTATTTAATGATCAAAGGGACAAGAAACCAATTATAAAACATACATCAGGCTATAAAATCTTAAAATCTGAGGTGGAAAAAGCTATAAAAACAATGAAAAGCAGCAGGACCTAACAATATACAGATAGAGATGATACAGGCACTAGAAGATTTCGGCATTGAAGTGATTATAGACATATGCAACGACATATACCATACACGATACATACCAAATGAACTAAAAACATCAACTTTCATTGCATTACTTAAAAAGAATGGTGCAGTTGAATGCAGTGACTTTAGAACGATAAGCCTAATGAGCCATGTTACACAAATCTTGCTAAAAGTTATACAAGGAAGGATTTAGAATAAAATCAATACTGAATTAGATGAGCAGCAATTTGGATTTCGGAAAAATAGCGGGACAAAAGAAGCCATATTCTGCATGAGAACATTAATCAAAAAGTACACAGAAGTAAACACACCAATATATGCCTGCTTCATAGACTACAGCAAAGCTTTTGATAGAGTACGCCACAAACAACTTATAGAATGCCTAAAGGAGATACATCTAGATGACATGGACACACGACTAATAGGTAATCTATACTGGGAGCAAACAGCAATAATAAAATATAACAAAGAGAACTCTATACCCATTGATATAAAAAGAGGAGTAAGACAGGGATGCATCCTATCACCAAGCTTGTTCAATCTATACACTAAGCAAATTTTTTTAAAAATCATAGAGATGCCAGGCCTACAAAATTAATGGAAAGATAATAAATAACCTAAGATATGCTGACGATACTGTACTACTAGCAGAAAATCCTAAAGATCCACAACAATTACTTAATGAAATTAACATGACAAGCAAAAAATATGAACTAGATATGAATATCAAAAAGACTAAAACTATGATCATAAACAAAGAAAATACTCAAAACCCACAAGTGAATATCAAAATTGAAGGAATAGACCTGGAGACAGTTCAGAACTACAACTACCGTGGACATACTATAACCAGTGATGGAAAATGTACAGCTGAAATAAACAAAAGATTAGGAATGGCAAAAAGTAATTTTAATGTCATGAAGAACATACTAACATCAAAACAAATAACACCAGGGCTAAAACTAAGAATAGCAAACTGTTACATCTTCTCAATATTCCTGTATGGTGCAGAAACATGGACATTAGACAAGAAAGCAGAACAGAAAATTGAAGCCTTTGAAATGTGGATTTAGAGAAGAATAGGTAGAATTGGATTGAAAGAAAAGAAAACAAACGATGAAGTTTTAAAACAACTGAAAATGAAAAGAGAACTACTAAATACAATTTGAACAAGATGAAATTTTTGGGTCATGTTAAAAGACACAACAGCCTAATAAAAGTAATATTGGAAGGGAAAATACAAGATAAAAGAGGCAGACCAAGACTAACATGGACGAGTAACATCAAAAGATGGACAAATCAGCATATGACAACCTGCACCATGAAAGCAAGAGACAGAGCAGAATGGCGCTCCATGGTAGCCAACCTTTGTTGCGAAGATGGCACTCAATGATGATGATGATGATACTAAACACAAAGACATCACTATTAGCAGGAAAAGCATAAAAAGGCTAGAGTGTAACAGAGGTTGAACTATAAAATATTAGAAAAATATTGCGAAACTGATTTACTCTATCAAGAGGTTCTGGATTTTCTTACATTTCAGTACAGCTCATAAATCAGCTAAAAAAATGTGAGATTAAAAGTTTAAAAAAAAAAGTGAAAATATTTCAAAGTCTTTGCATTAATTTTCTAAAGTTATAATTGTATTGCTATTTGTGTTCATAAAAGTGCATTCATAGAATTAATTATGGAATTATGGCTACATTTATGTATACTTTAATTTGTAAGCAAATTTCTGCTGAAATCACAATTAACAGGAGGGCCAAGACGTTTACCAGCATGCGGGCTGAGAGCGGTCAATAACTTACAGCAGTCCGCATGCTTTAGGGTCAGATGCAAGAGCTGATCAAGATCCTACTCCACCTCCCAGTGGTGCCCCTGAAAACAGACTAACCAGTCTGGTCAAGAGAGTGGGGGGGAGACAACCAGATACCCAATAGTTGAAGACGGGTGTTTTGGGCCACAAAGTGTGGCCTGCTTGTTACAGCACAGTTTGTTATAAAACATAACACATATGTGCACTTAACATTCTTTTAAAGATGGTCTTCAAGGAGGAATAGTTGTCATTTAAGTGAGGAAAACTGGTGAAAAAAAAAAATTCAGACAATATTTCTGTGTTTGGTAGAAGTAATAATATAGAATAAAGTGAAACAACACAAGTAAACAAGCAATAACATACAATAAAGTAATTAATTAGGTAAACCTTCAGAATGCCCTGTAATATAAACTCTCTATACTGGAAAATTAGTGATAAAAGGGCTCTACAAATACATCAAGAGTTTCATTCACACATTTAGAAGTGAATCCGTTTTAATCACATAATGGTGAATGAAAAAAAAAAAAGAAACAATTATAAAATGTTTATATTAAGGAAAATAGATAGATGAAGTACAGAAAGTAAAATATCTATTAGCTAATATAGATATGATTTCAAATATTAACCTTATGGTAACATAGATAACTAATTGGATTTTTTCTTATGTCAGGGAAAAAAAGTGTGAAAACCTACACCATGAAAAAGATAACAAATTCAAGCAGACAACCCTCACTAGACTGAGATGAAGAGAATTGTGTAGTAGCACAGCATACAAATGGGATACATAAAGAAATTAAAGATGGGCCGATAAGGTGGGAGACAAGAAACATGATTTCCTAACTTGAGAATACAGAAAGATATTTTCATCAATTATTTGAAGAATAAAACTAAAAATACTAAGATTTATGTGAAAAATAAATGTTCTTAATTAATATGAAAATAAACATGAACTATGAGATGACTTCACAGATTGATGCTGCTCTCTATGAGATTCACACAGAATTTGGGAAGTCTTACTGATTTTGTAAGGTTTCCTGTAGATGTGGTGACAACGCAGCTCCATTCTCCTGCATGTGAAGAATCTAAACTCTCCACAACCAATCTATGGTTGATGACTGTGCGATCAATATTGTGAGAGGTATGAACAAATACACCAATTGTCTTGTTGGTGGTCACAAGCTGGCCACCACGGAACCAAGCTATTTCCATTTTCCCAGGTGCTACAGATGCATGGCACTCAAAAGGCAGCTTGTCACCTTGAAAAACAAGCTGGCTCTCAGAGGGACGAATGTCAAATATTGGCAATTGAACTTTGTGATCTAAAAGAAAAATGCAACGACATTAATAAAAATAATGAAAACATTATTACATGATTAATGATAAACAGCAATAAAATGAATGACAAGATTAATGATAAACAGTAATACAATGAACGACATCAATAATAACTTAGGGGCTTCATGAATTTATAACTGAAAGAATTTATTCTACAGTAATACATGATAATTTTGTTTTTGGGAATAAAAGTAAAAAAAAAAAGTAGGAATGATCATCAATAATCAAAAAGAAGAGAAAAATATGAATATGGAAAAATAAAGACAATATAGAAAATTGAGAAACAATATGTAAATTAGAGAAGAATTATGGAAAATCAGAGAATAAATATCATGCTGAATATGGATGTGTTAGGCCAAAAAATGATATCACATCTTGCATAAACTAGCAATACAAAACATATATGTCCACATATAACATCCTTTTAAGGGCAGACAATAAAGTGTAGCATTTCCAGAAGAACGCTGAAGGAAAAGAAAGAGAATATACAAAAAAATGAAAACGAAAAAATGAAAATGTAAAATAACTTCGAGAACTGTAGTGAAGATACTTTCTAAGAGTCATACTATATATAATCTTGTTACTTATTTGAATTCAATGATGAGGGTGTTAATCCAAAACAGCAGAAACATGGAACCAGATGTTATGTGATAAGAAGAGATACATTAATTGTGAGATAAACATTATGAGTAGCCAATGAGCTACAGAAATCATCAGTATATTTAACACCTGTTATAAGTTATAAGTTCCAAGCTCCCATAACTACTCATTAAGAGCAATTCTAATACCCACTATCCAACTGTACAGTTATTGCAGGGATACTCGCTGAACTGCAACCTCTTAAAGGTGAATTACAAAGAAGGGTATTGTCAGAATACATAGAAGAATAAAACTAATATTTGTTATACTAGAATTAATTATCTGTGCTAGAATTGCCTTGGTGGCTGAGTGGGTCCATTTTCGATTCCTGTAAGTGACAAGATTTTTTTTTGGACTAACAAGGCTTCGGAGTTAACCCAGCCTCTAAAAATAGGCACTAGAGGTTTTTATTGGAAGGATTGGTGGCCTGATGTGATTACCGACCACATCATCCAAAATGTGTCATGGTCATGGAAAAATATGATCACTAACACCATATTTCACATACACATAGCAAGGCATGGAGGGAACCTTTACTTACTTGAACAGAAAGAGCTGCACGGGCAGGGTGGGCAGAACAGCCCCGGATGACATCACCTTATGAGAAGGAAAACTTCTAAGTCAAACCTAGATCCAGCCTGCTGAAGACAGAGTGTGTCAGACATGGTGCAGGTTTAGAGGAAAAATCAGGGGACAACGCATATACAAGTACTGACAATACAACCAGCTCATTGTGTGGCATGATGTTGTCCTTAGCCTTCCATCATGAAACAGGACAAAGAGTCAAATGTGTATGATCACAAGATTTGGACACTGAAGAAGAAGAATAGAACTGAAAAAAATAATGAAAGAAAATATATGTTCACCAACCACAATGTAAATCTTTAGGCTTCAGTTTAGACAACGGTCTTCCTCTCAGTTTTGCTGGTAGAGCACAAACTGTTGAGCCTGGAATTCGCACATGCCGTGTTTTGGTCCACTTCAAAATCCACTTCAAATGACAGTCACAATTAAGATAATCCGAGTTGAATTCACTAGAAAAATAGAAATAAATTCAATATAAATTTCTCAAATATACATCTAAAATAAATTAAAATACATTTAACACACAACACACCTCTGATACACAAACATAAGCTTCTGTTCAAAAGCTGTGAATTACAGTGGCAGCATCAACTAATAGTTTAATAAGATTTAGAATAAATATAATAATCTAGTGCTTTAATGTGAATCACCATTCATACGTCACAAAATGTAAAGATAATACCTATCAAAGATGTAGTATTCACAAAATTTGTGATATTCCAAGTTTTTTTTTTTTAAATTACAAATGTCTAAATACAGATGATTCACAATCAAGAGTGAGAAACATCTTAATATATTCTTAACAATAACAAAAGTTTATAAACGCACATTTCACAGACTTATTGTTAGAAAAAAAATTATAATAAATTTGAAATATGTACACGTCCCCACCTACATTTTTTTTTAGAAATCAATCGCAAATTTTCATTTCTATCAATCTGTTTCCCTTTCAAGCCAAAAATGACTTATAGGGCAGAAATTCCAGACTATTCAATGCCCAATGAACTTTTCTATTAAGTGTCAGACATTTGCACACGACCCGCTTTGTATCTTGCCACGTCTCTGTTTTTGGCAAAACTCACAACCTCAGCAAAGGAGCTGATGCCCACTGTTGCTGTTTCTTGCCTTAGTGTTTTTTTTTAGTGCATCTTGGTCAGCTTTTCATTTACAACACATGAATTTCTAAACTATTTATTCACTGGAGACATTATTAACTGTTGTTATTGATACATATTCAATATCTCTTACATTTTCTTCTTATTGGGGAACCTTTGGGGCATGACTTGCAGGTTTTGCATAATTTCTTTCGCGTGATTAGAACTGCTTAATATTTGGAGATAAAATAAGCTATTCATATATTGTATAATTATTTAGATTTTCATCAAGCAATGCAAACAGATGGATCCTATATACCCTATCACAATTCCAAGAGATCAGTATCAAATTAAGAGTGTGCCAACAACTGTTGTATTGCAGGAGTCGCTATCTTAGAACACAGAGTGTCTAGCTCATGTGAAGCATTAACTTGCGAGTGTTTAATGTTTGGCACGTCATAACATGTTGCCATGTTTATTTAATGATTACATCAATATTTTGTAGTTTGAGTTTTCTGCGTGCATAGTCGTTGAATTGGATAAGTAATAAGTGAACTACTAATTTGGTTAATTTCCATAGAAAAGTTTCATTGGTACAGCGCACCTTCTTATGACATACGTGACAATGAAGTCCAATTGTTTGTGAAAACCAGCTAAATGAACATGTAACCAGCTAAATGAACATGTAACCAGCTAAATGAACATGTAACCAGTTACATGAACATGTAACAGCACATGAACATGTAACCAGCTAAATGAACATGTAACCAGCCAAATGAACATGTAACCAGTCAAATGAACATGTAAGCAGCCAAATGAACATGTGACCAGCCAAATGAACATGTGACCAGCCAAATGAACATGTGACCAGTCAAATGAACATGTAACCAGTCAAATGAACATGTGACCAGTCAAATGAACATGTGACCAGCCAAATGAATATGTGACCAGCCAAATGAACATGTTATCAGTCAAATGAACATGTAACCAGCTAAATGATCATGTAACCAGCCAAATGAACATGTAACCAGCCAAATGAACATGTGACCAGCCAAATGAACATGTAACCAGTCAAAAGAAGTATCTTTTACTTACATGCGCTTGAGAGATCTCAGGTCATTAAAAGTGCCATCAGGAATGATAGAGATGCGGTTGTTTGATAAATATCTTTGGAGGACAAAAAAGAATTTGTTATAAAACTTAAACACCCAAATTCTGAGATTCAAGTAGCGCACATTTATTTTTCTCAACTGACACACATTTAGGGTATCACTCTGTGTCTGAAAATGGTCACCAGAGACTATGTCTTAATAATTACAGAGGCTTGATCCTGACTATATTACCAAAAAATATGTTGATGCTGAAAGAAAATAAATGAGCACTAACACCACACATTGTTTACAATGTGTGTGATTTTGGGGGGGGGGGGGGGGGGGGGGGGCCCACAGAGTGGTCTTGAGGTAAGATGTCGGTTCATTTCCACCAGTGGGAATATTTTTTTTTAATTAATAAAATTTAATCTGTGGTTTCCTCAAGGGTGTACCCTCCCCTGGTCTCTGGGTAGTGAGATCGGATGTCTAGACATCTTGGGTAAAGGGAAAAAAACAGATGGTTCAGTGCGCACTAGCATATGTTAAAGAACACTCATAATTTAAAATCTAAAAGAGTAGGCTGTGCAAAAAATGCCTGGGTGAAATTGTCAGCAGAAATCTGCCCATAACGATGGATCCCAAGCCGTGCTATGGAGTTCATGCATGTTGGTCAGGGTACTTCGAGGAGAAAATCAGAGCACCTATGGAATATTCCTGTATGCAGTGATGATGATCCTAAAATAACATAACATAAAAAACATAACAACGGTGTGGTGGATATTCTTCCTTTCTTTTTTTTTTCTTTTTTTTTTTGGATATATGATATGAAATTTATGAAAATAATTTGACCCATAAATGAGTGTAGATGCATTGTGTTGCTAGTTTACAGCAAAGTTGTGATTTTAGCACCTTTAGACCCACCACATCCATTTTCGTCATGGACTGATTTACTTAACAAAATGTTGTCAGGACATTAGTCATTTTTGGTCTAACTCTTCTAGACTGTTAAATGCCAAGGATTTTTTAATTTTCACTTATACTTATGGAACATGGGACCTCCTTTTTTTTTCCCTCTTCTTTGCCACTATCCAAGACAGCTAGATATTAGATCTCACTTTCCAGAGACCAGGGAAGGGTAAAGCCATAAAGAAACGACAGATTTGAAGTGAAAAGCCCTATAGTGGGATGAAAAGTCCCTATAGCGGGATTCAAACCCAGCATCTTCACGTCCAGAGACAGACGCCTTACCTCTACCACCCAGTCCCAACATATGAAAACACTAAGACAAAGGAATAAGTAGAATCCATGCTTTTGTAATTTTAAATGATTTTATATAATCACAAGAGATTAGCAAATTATGAATTACTCAAACCTGGTTTGAAAAATGTACATTAAAACATAATGTAATCTTTGGAATCCCTCTCCCTCTTCTCTCTAAGAAAGTGTGTATGATTAAGCATATTTTAAGTATTTGAGATTGATCTGTGCATAATAATGAGGCAAAATATTATCATCAGAATGCAGACTTGAAGTAAATTGTAAAAAACAAAATAACATCTAAAATCAGGTGACAATTATAATAAAGTAACAAAATAATGGAGACAACACAGTGCTTTAGATGATAAGGAAATCTATTAAAATCAAGGAGGGAAAATTGCATTTGCTTTGTCATCTCATGGAGATAGGCACAAATAAAAAGATTGTGTGAGATCACTGTAAAGATGGAGGAAACTTAAAAAAATGAACATACAAATAGTATGTATCAGCTTTACTTTAAAAAAAAAAAAAAAAGGAAAGACACAAAAACAATAATCGTTTACAGCCACAGGTTTTTGTTGGTAAGACAAGACAACAAACATATTTATTGTTTTGTGCTGTCTACTTTTAAGTAAAGCTAATAACCAATATTTCATATGTTTATTTTTCCACATTGTTATCCCATAAAGTATCTGTGATGGAAAATAACTGTTCTTGATAATGAGATTATGAAATATCAAGAAAATAGATTGCTGAGTCTAGCATAAATGCTTGAAACAGAGTACATTTCTCAACAAATAAACAACAACAACACTAGAAAGACAATGTGAAGAGACATCACACCTCTAGTAGCCACCATCAGTCATAGTTGACTATTGATTTTGTAGCATCCCTAGAATGTAATTTTTTTCTTTTCTTTCACTGCGGTAATCTCTTTTTCTAAGAATCTGTCTGCTTTATGTTTGAGATGGAGCTTAAGAGTGTTTTTCCAAAGAGTGCAGTCTGCATCCATTTCTTCCCAGGCTGAGTCTTTATATCACGTTTACAAACACCTATAAATAGGAGTTTTGGGCACCCCCTAGTTCTTTTGCAATCTGCTAGTCATCCATAAAGTATATCTTTTGGCATGCTGCCATTTTTCCTACGGTGTAAGCGGCCAAGCCAGTATAACCTATGTTGTTTGAACAGCGTATAGATGTTCAGGAGGCCTGTTTGAGTGAGGACCTCCATGTTTATTACTTTGTTCTTCCAGGTGATATCAAGAACACAGCGCTGGCATTGGATATGGAATGCATTTAACCCTCCCTCTCTCTTGCTTTGCATAACACCTATACCACTTACAAAAATGCCACAAATTCATACATTAATCACTAACATGTCTAAGATTGATTTTTTACTGTAGTAGAAATACAATTGAAAAATTATTCGTTAGAATAAATGTAGCAAAACAAAAGACAATGCCATTTAGGTAAACTAAGAAATGTTTAAACAAAGACTTACAATTTGTCCAATTTGGGCAGCCCAGAGAACATGTTGCTATTTATAGCTCCAATTAGGTTTTTGGATAGATCTCTGTAAATATTCATAATTCAATAAAATTGCAGAACAAAAGTATTGGTGAAACTGTTGTCGCTAGAGACCCAGCAGCATGTGGGCTTTTGCACTATTTAGCCCAAGGTAAAAACTTTCTGTCACTCTTACCTCTAGGTAAAACAAAACATCTTAAATGATTAAAAAAAAAGCATTTCCATAATTATAATTTCTTTACAATCACTGTGTCTTCTTTCTTCTTCCTCTTTCCTTACTCATTTGCCTTTCTATATCAAGGGGATCACTGTGTAATAACTTAATACTATGTTTCAAATTATTTCCAGAACCTAACAATTGTTGACAACAAACAAAAATGTTCTGTTGTGTATACTATCACTATTCTATTGCCTTTCAAATGATGGAAAATATAAGACAGACATAAACAAAAGAATAGGAATGGCAAAAACAAATTTTAGCAACATGAAAAATATATTCACTTCAAAGCACATATCAGAACCAAAACTATGAATAGCAAAATGCTATATTTACTCAACATTCCTGTATTGTGCAGAAACCTGGACATTAAATAAAAAAGCAAAGCAGAAATTTGAAACCTTTGAAAAGTAGAACTATAGGAAAATGGGGAGAATTGGGTGGAAGGAAAAAAAAAAAAAAGACAAACAAGGAAGTTCTGATCAGCCGAAAATTAAAAAAAGAACTACTTAAAACAATTCAAAGAAGACAAGTGAAATTATTTGGATGTGTGAAGAGATCTAATACCCTTCTAAAATTCACCTTGGAAGAGAAGGGATGAGGCAGAGGCAGACCAAGACTAAAATGAAAAGATAACATCAAAAGGTGAACCTATGACAAGATGCACCATCAAGACAAGAGACAGAGTAAAATGGTGCTACATGATAATCAACCTTCGATGTGGAGATGATACCCAATGAATGAATGAAATTATTCTATCTGAAACTGATAAGTGTCAATCTATAACACTTTTACATAGGAAATGTGCTTATTTTTTTCCTTCAGTAGTTGGTATTGGAAAGAAATAATATTTTTAAGTTAACAAGACTGAATTTTCAATAAAAAATTATCAGTTTTTCTTCCAATTCAAAATTTGACATGTCTCCACAGGCAGCCATCATAGTCACATGCGTAAACAAATATGCAATATAAAATAATTAGGTGTAAATTTGTAACAAAATATTAAACATATTTATAATTTTTTATCTTCTATAAATAATCTTTTATCCCTACAAGAATATTGTCTGTCACTGCATAATTTAAAAAGTGTTTATTGCAGAATTTTTTGTTTTGTATTATATATATTTTGGTATGTTTTGTTTTGCTGAAACTCTTCTGTATTAACAGTTAAGCAAGGCCTCACTTAACCAAGGACACTTGAGGTTGTGTGTGTGGATGTGGAATAAAGTGGGCGTCTGTGCCTGTGCTAGCACTACTTAGTCTTTACCTGTGCTCCTACAACCTTATGAGCCATCTGTATGTAGTTCCCACTTCCCCAAACACTCTTTAAAAAAATTATTTATTGTGGTGTAAAAATGTGAAGGTCACTGCTGCCTGAGACAAATGGTAGTAGTTATGTGAAATATACAGCCTTGTCTCTTAGTTGTTTTGTCCTGAAATTAACTGTCATTAAATGCTTGTGAATATACATTTCTTCCCCTTTATGACTTCAAAAACTAATCAAAGTTTAGAATTGTCCATTTCTTACACTGTAGGTATTGCTGACTCTATTACTCCTTACTCTTATGTCTGTATTTCCTCTTTCAACAAGGACATCTGGTTCTCTTCAAGAAACATAATCTATACACAATTGGGAGTAAACTTAAACTAGAGCATAAAAGATCAAATCACTGGAAAATATAAACAACGTGAAATAAAATGCCTGAACAGACAGAAAAACCAATGAAAACACTGGAACATATAAACATGAAATAAAATGCTTGAACAGACAGAAAAACCAATGAAAACACGGGAACAGATAAACAAAGTCTACTACTCACAATTTCTTCAAGCTCTGTAATCCATCAAAAGCCCCTGGTTCAATGACGGTGATCTGGTTGCCGCTCAGGTTTCTGTTAACAAATAAAAACATATAGGTGTAGACACAGAAGAGCATGAAATAAATGATTAAAGAAATCAGAATAAGGTACCATATGAGATGATGTAAGAAATATGCAACCCTTTCTTGCATAATTTATTTTTAAAAATGATTTGTAAATAGAGAACTATTTTTTAAAGAATAGTTTTCCATTACAATAAAAAGAAAGTAAACAAAAGAGATCTTTTTTTCTTCACTTCCTCTTGTACCTTTTGGTGTCAAGGGAGAGAGAACATTCTGGTTCTCACCCTTTTGGCGGCTTCACTCATCAACTGATGTTGTTGTTGCATTTCATTGATGTTGTCAATCCATCTTACTCTGGGTCTGCCTCTTGCTCTTCTACATACCCTCTCCTCTTTCAATATATGCTTTGTATGGTAAGGAATTGCATGGCATTCTTTCTAGATGGGCAAACCATTTTTTATTGTTGTTCTCTATGTAGCTTAGGATTGGTTCAAAGCCTAATCTTTCTCTTATAATATCATTTTTGTTTGTTTTTTTCTGGCCACAACAAGAGCTTTTCTCAGACACCTCTTTGTGGTGACGAGTTTTCTTTCATGCTTAGACATAAGTGACCCATGTTTGGCATTGGTAGCACAATGTTGGAATGAATATACTCTGTATAAGATGTTTTTCTGTAACTATGTTTAATGTCTTCTTTTGTCTTCCTATTTATATAGCTTCTATTTTTTCAGTACTTATTTTCATGTTATTCATTTTACATTCTTGGTTCAAAGACAGTAAATTTTGTTGAAGTTCTGCTTCTTTGAAAGCTATTAGGGCCTGGTCATCAGCAAGAAGTAATTCATGTATATCTTCACACTGTCACAAAAGAGATGATAAACAAAACTATGATAATGAATGAAAGTGAGAAATTCAATGTTCCAAAGTCTGACTAGTAGACAAAATAGTGAAACAAATTTATTGCAGTCCAAGAAACTGTTCAAGTCATCAAAAACACTCAATTATGTTGCATGCACACACACTAACACATGTGCACACTCTCACACACTAACATATGTGTGCGTGCGCACACATACACAGTGTGTTTCATTCAGAAAAAAATAAGAGTTGAAACTCATGACCCCCATGGGAGGTAAACAAAACAAACACCAACTGATGAAGAAAATTGCAGTGTGCTGGCTGTTGCCTGACACTGATACAATTTTTATTGGAAGAATTTTTGCAATAGCCACTGATACAGAACAACGGTTGCGTCCCAACATGTACTTAATTAATAACGAGTTACACACATGATCAGTACAGCTATAAATGAAATGACATCCAACCGATGGTGATTAGCACAGCTTTGAAGAACACAAACTTCTCCAACAATGTAGGGATGACCACACACAATGTGTGATAACAGTAGCAGTAAGTTTATATTTTTATTCTTTAGTGGGAGGGAGAGAGAATTTAGTAAAATTTAAAATCAGTAGTATAAAAAGAAGGGTATTGGGCCAGAGGTGATATACAGGAACTGTAGGGGTGGGGGAAATTGATTGGAAAATCAGCATCGTCTGTTACGGTAGTAAAAGTACCTCCCTCACGCCAAGTGGCGTATAGGGAATATGCTGTTAGTGACCATAAATTTTACAGACCCTCGGCACATGATTTTTGGGGTAATATGGTCGGTATTACGCCCGTGCCGCTTTACTTTCCCAGAAAAAAAAATCCGGTACCCATTAAAGGCTGGGTGAACCGGAAGCCGTCGGTTGGGATCGAACTCTACCTCTTGTCCTTTGTAGTCCAGTTCACTAATCACTGAGCTATCGCGGCTCCCCGTGTGTTACTGTAGGCATATATATATATATATATATATATATATATATATATTGACCTTTCGAGCCGTAGCGGCCTATAGGGTATAGACCCAGATACTCTTTCTCTTATCTAAATTTTATTCTAGCAGTTATCAATCCTGGTAAAAATCTTATAAAGATATATATAGGCAAGTTAGCTATTCTTCCACACTTTAGGTCTATTATAGTACAAAACGCACACACCCACTTCACTAAGAAACCATATACGATAAGACTAGCAGAGTGTAGAACTATTAATTACAGTTTAGTTACAGCTGAGAAGAATGTGAGATAAAGATTGGGACAAAAGTATTAGAAAAATGAAATACAATGAAAATATAAATGATTAAAGAAAGTCTGAACACTTGGGGGAAAGGAGTGAAGTTAAAATAGAAAAGTTTAAAACAGCCCAGATGGGGGGATGTGTAGTGAGTCATGATTGATGACGCTGCTGATGCCTGTACCGTAGCACAATGAAGCAGCCCGGAACGAGACGTGACGAGACTGCGATGACAGATATCCCACAGACTGCCGCGGCGGCGCAGTCACACAAACCTGGAAGCTCGACGCAAGAGAAAAGATGTGGGTAGTGAGACACGGGTGGAAATGATTTGATAGAGATAGCGAGGGTATTTCAGAGCAAGTAGAACAGATTGAGTGAAGAGGTACTAGAGTTATCTGAAAAACGGATTTAATAAGTAATTCCCGTCTCGTTCAACCAAATGTCATGACCCAAATATGGGTCGCCAATGTATTTTAATGTGGCGCCCAATCCAAGAGTAAATAGTGTTTGAAATGATGTCTTCATCTAAAGAAAGTAAAGGGTATTTAACACAGTATAACCATAAAAATCGTTGGGAAAAAAGACAAATCTATCTTTACGGTATTTTCATATTATTGGGGTCCGCTTGGGGAGGGGGGGGGGGAGAGAGAAAGGGCGCTTACAGGACCGGAGAATAAAGACCACTTGTCCAGTGCAGTCGCCGCGAAGTTTTCTGGTCTGAGTTTTTACTTTATCCGCGATAGAAAAAAAAAACGTTTAACCTTACCGACCCCCATTCTTCTGGCTCGGAGCCAGGCAAACTAACGAGTAGGCCACCAGTTCTCTTAATAACTGGTAACAAAATGTAATGAACTTGAAATGTCGATGTGACAAAATGTGTAACGAAATTATCTAGTATCGTGAAACAAAAAATAATAATATTATCTATTTATTTCTTGTACCACAATTTGATGAAAATGAATGACTAAGTTTTTGTAACACTTGGTCTAAATCAGCTCTGCTCAATGGAAAGAAAATGGTGGACATTCTAGCCTGATGTCAACTGCCACAGAGAGAGAGAGAAAACAACAATCTTCAGCAAACGATGAAAACGGTCCATTTTCGCACTGGTTTCACTTTCGCTTTATTTCTTTCAATTTGGGAAGGGAGGGCGGGTTGTAAAGTACTTGACTCGTATCATTCACAAATATCAACGGTGAAATACTGTGCTGTGGAGCATATAGATATTAGATGACTCGTGATTAGGGCTTATAAACGCATGGGCAGTGAGCGAGAATCAACTAAAGATAAAAGAGGTTAAGCAAACCCCGAAACCATCGTGCTGAGATCAGATATGTTGGATCAAAGGAAGCAGATACAGCCAACTGGTATAAAACCACTTTATAACGTCATCCGAAAGCTAGAAGATCGTTGGGAGAATGTACAAGTTGTGACCTTTTAAACTCACTTTATAAAGATAGTTACAGCACAGAGGAGTCGCGGAAACGAGGACCTCAATTATCTAAGAGAAATACTTCACAAGCTCTGTCAGAGATGCAGAACTGTGATTCAGAGGATCCCATCTCACTGCAATACTCCTGGAAACGATGAGGCAGAGAAGTTCGGAAAGGACGGTGGTAAATGACACCAGCCAGATACAAGTATAACTTATGATGAATCAAAGAGGTTTGTCAGGAACAAATACATGAACATATGGAATACAAAACACCAGGGCTATCGGGACAAAAAAATATGCCTACTACCAGTTGAACAGAAGAAGAACAATGTGTAGACTTGGAACAAGCCATGACAGATTAAAGTAGCACCTTTTCAACACTAAGGATAGGAACCTCTGATGAACGTGCTTGTGGCACAGGCACAACGACAGCTAAACATCTGCTACAATCATGACTAACACATGATAAACTTTTGGCTTTTGTTGCGATCACCAGCACCATATCGAGGAAAGCTGTATAGTGAGTGACGTGACCAGCCTCTGACGAATGCTTTCTTGGAATTTTTTTGACGTCTAGAGGCAGAAGAAGAAGTATTTGTCGTTAACCTCTGGGCATGTTTTGACATGGTTAGAACATGAGAACTAGCCACTAGAAACAGGTTGGTATTGGTCATAATGCACATCTGTTTACCGACGGCTTTTCATTGTTACCACGTGAGTCCTCCAGTAGCAGTCTAAAATAGGGATAGGGAATTTCCCAAAACAAATAATGTCTTTAGGGATTGAAGTAATCAACATCACCTTACTAGGCCACGGCATCTGGAAAAGGGGATAGTGTTGTTTTTCGCAGTTATTACCTTCCTCGATGCAGTGAGACAGATCACAGCCTGCGATAGATTCATTTAGAAAATCTATAGTTGGCCGTGGCCAGACATTTAGAATAACATGTCTTTGGACATACGAGATCATGGGTTAGACTAGTGTAGCTATTCTCTCAGCATACCATTGTTCTGCACACTACCAGCCAGTGATTTAACACAATCACTAGACATTTTACACAAAGTACAGATTAGTGTGGGACCAAAGTAGGGGAAACATCGATCAGCAGCTGCTTTTTACAAAAACTATGTTATCTTCTCCACAACACAGTTGACTTTAACAAATTATTATTTAAAAAATAACAACACAGTTGAATTTAACAAATTATTATTTTTAAAATAACAACACAGTTGACGTTAGCAAATTAGGTAGTTTGTTTACCTCTCGAAATCTATCGCTTAAATGCATTTTGTAAAACTAAAAAATATAATCGTCCATGTGCCTAGAGTACCATTAAAACATATTTAGTGGAGAGAGAGAGAAAGAGAGAGAGAGAGAGAAAGAGAGAGAGAGAGAAAGAGAGAGAGAGAGAGGGAGAGAGGGACGTTTCTTGTCGGCAATTTTCTGGAACTGTTGAACAATCACGATAATTGTTTATAATGTGCTGTATACAAGGGCAGAAAGTTAAACGGCAATTAATGCATGAGTTATCGGCTAATGTAACATCGGAAAGCGGAGTGGGGAAACAGAGAAATAAAGATACTGTGTCGCGTGAAAGACAGTGAAAGACACGCAGAGAGGAGAAAGTGAGAAATAAAAATAGGTAGGACAGGGTTTAAGAGAAAGCGAGTTGTAGGATGTAGTGAAGGATTTGGGGGAGGGGGAGAGAAAGAGAAAAGAGTTATTTATATTTTAATTTAATTGATCAAGGGTAGTAAAAGGATTGTTTAAACAGATAAAGAAATAAACAGAGAATGCAGGACAAGTCAAATATTGGATTAACTAGACCACATCCCCACAATCAACACAAAGAAACATCATACAGGGTGTCCCTAAGTCTGGACACACAGGAAATCTCATTGACTATAATTTGTTTTCCTCCACAAATATGGCTTTGTAGAAAGAAGAAAGAACTGAACTGATACCTCTTAGTGGACAAGCTGAGAGATCAGTTAATGTCTCAACTTGAAAGTGGTTATACTTGATCGAACGTAGAAAGAGTGAATGTACTAAAATTGACGGCAAGTTACATTTAAGACATCGAGTTCACGTGAATTTTGCAAAGCGCATCAACCTTTGCATGGCAAAAAAATGGGAATCATATAGAAGACATTATTTAATATACAGTTCAATAAAATGTTAATAAACTTCATTTCTTTAAAATATGCATTTTTGACTGTGTCCAGACTTTAGGGACACCCTGTATATTGAGCATGTTTATTTGCAGCCTGTGCTACAAGAGCCTGGCTACTCCAACAAGTCGTCAGAACAGGAAGTTATTCATGAGAAGTATGACAAGCACAGCAGTGTATGTGACTACATGAGACAGAATTAGAAATGATACTATAATAGAGCCAATCAGATTAGAATCAATCTTGCACTGCACATAGAAACAATAAGTAGCCGTCACAACAAAACTACAACTTGTCAAATACAAAAAGTTATCTATTTCTATGGTCAGCAGGTCGGTAAAGGATAAATATTTTATGCTCAGAGAAATACACAGAAGATGGAGATTAAAGTAGCAACGATAAATATATGCGGAATAAAAAATAAAGAAGTCGAGCTTATAGAAGGAACAAAATCAAAACTTATACATAGCCTTCATTGAACAGGAAAAAGCATTCGACAGAGTAAACAGAGAACAACTGTGGGATATACTAACAACATACGGAGTAAGCCAACATCTAACCAACCTTATTAAAAGCCTCTACGTCAACAGCAGCTGCAGGGTCAGAACAGCAGCAGGCTACACAGACCACTTCGAAGTTAGATCGGGCGTAAGACAGGGGTGCGTACTATTCCCCCTACTGTTTATTACATACATAGACAATATATGCAAGCTAGCCAACCCATCAGAGACAGAGGAGATCAACGAGCTTCTATTTGCAGACGATCAGGCACTAATACATGAAACAATAGAAGACCTACAAGAACACTTAAACAAACTCAACATCTCAGGCACAAAATACAACATGAAAATCAACATCAACAAAACAGAAGTCATGAATGTCGCCAAAAATAAACAGAACATCAACATAACTATAGAAGGCAGACAACTAAAACAAGTAGAGGAATTCAAATACCTAGGAAGTCTAATGACAAACGATAATTCTCAAACAGCAGAGATAGAATCAAGATGCAACAAAGCTTGTCAAATCATCGGACAGTTATCACCACTATTGTCCAACAAGGAAATAACTCTGGAGGCAAAACGAGCACTATACAATACAATCTTCATCCTGTTGTACTACCAATGCCAGACCTGGACCCTAGATGCAAGAACAATAAGAAAAAATAACCTCTACTGAGATGAAATGTGTTAGACGAATGACAGGAAACAGTCTGAGAGATCAAATCAGAAAGGAAGAACTGAGAAAAAAGCTAGGAATAGCCCCCGCCATAGAATATATAAAGAAACAATAGATAAAATGGTTTGGCCACGTGACAAGGCAGAAAGAACAAAACACAACAGAACGAGCCTTCAACAACGTTGTGAGAACACCAGACCCAAGGGTCGACCACGAAAAAGATGGGTCGATGGAATATTAGAAGCACTAGGAAACCTAACAGCAGTAGAGGCGAACAGTAGAGCAAAAGACCGCAAATTATATCTCCCCTCGACGCTGAAAGGCAGATGAGGAAGGAAAGAAGAAGAAGAAATCTAACGCAATTTTAAAAAAGTTTGGGTTGGGTTGGGGTTAAAGACAGATTAGTGAACCACCGAATAAAGTGCATTGTTACTCAAGGGGGCGTTATCCTTCCGAAATGAAATAATTTATGTCCCTAAACTATGACTTTACCGAGAGATAACAAATGAAAGAACATCATCAAACAATGGCAGAGGCTGTCAGGGGAGACAGTTAGAACTCTGCACCTTCCTCTACAGATGAGAGGCTATAGGTGGACACGAAGAAGATGACTAACAAGCAGGTAGAGAAATAATGACATAAATACTGACGCTATTCGTACAACAATTTACATTCAAGGTATTGGAATGCTCAAGAAGAAACAGAATCTGTCATTTAGAGAAAGTCAGACAGTGAGGAACCACTACCCTCTCTCCAGATACTGAAAATGAACACAAAGGTGTGTAGCATCGACTAGTGGTAGAAATAACTCACAGCTTTCTTACTGTCTTTATTTATTTTGACAGACAGAAGCGAATGTTTCGCTTTTGTCGAAACTGAGATGCATCTGTAGAATTTCTTTCATGAGCGAGCCGAGAAATCAGGTTTAAACAAAGAAAACAAGAAAAGCTCGCCAGATCACCATTTTCGCTACATAATACAAACACATACACACCGGCAAAACTAATTTCGGCGGTTCCTATCCCGAATATAATATCAACTTTGTAAGTTGTCCACAATTGATTACACAGAACCAGCTACTATGTAATTATTCATATTTTATAAATGTATAATTATCGTCAAGATAAAGAGAAGACGGAATGCCAGATAAAGCGGAAAGTCGGAAGAGATTAGAGACATATAAAAACTGTGATATGGGTTAACAATATTGGCAGCTACTTTTGCAATGTTTTACTAAAGGGAAGTAATCATCATTGTAAAATTCGTAATAAACGGACGAATACAAATGAAGCGAACATTTACATATAGGGCGAACATTGTTGGATTTATTTCGTTACAAAGATTAATAGGACACGGAGAAGAAACTGGTAAACAATACAATAAAAGAGGTATATAATGTTAGCACACATCACGGCACATTTTTTGGCGCTGTGGTCGGTATCACGCCAGGCCGCCTTACTGCCCAGAAAAATCGCTGGTCCAATTTTAGAGATAAACTCCACAGCCTTGTCGATCCCAAAAAAATCCGCCACTTGTGGATCCCGGACCCTTCTGATCAGGAAGCGAGCACACAGCCACTGAGTCTCCTATGATAGCTAGTGCTCATTTATTTGTTTATCTTGTACAATCTGAGAGCCAGTCATACACCCTCTAGTAAATCAAAGACTGGTGAGAAATCCATGACGTAAGTTTCTATAGGAATAGAAATGAAATAAAAACTATGATCCGAACACATGGCAACTGCATTGGACATGCAAGTATTTATTGTCCAGTCCGAAATAAAAACCAGCGACGCACAACATAAAAATTAGATAAAAATCTGTTTCGACAGATACAGGCCAGGACGGTTCTACTCTCCATGCCGTATATCGCGTCTGCAAGGGCTTACAGCGATTGAAACGCCCGCGTTGTATAGCCGTGGGAAGTAACAAGGAGTTTAAAGTTTAGAAAAACAGATGATTAAATACTGTACAAGATTATTGAGAATAAATATGTAGAAAAATGTCCATTACTTTTACAATGAGCAATATGCTCTCACATAACAAGGATGAACTATTGCTAAACAGGCGGTTTTCTGAATAAAAAATGAGGAAATGTAAAAGACATTTCACAAGTTAAGACGATAGTGGGAATCTTCAAAGATGCAGCGCTGCTGGAAGTTGGCCTGTTAATAACGGAGATGAATGTAATGTGGCACTAGTTCTATGACAGCTGAACGTCACTTACAGATCAACTTATCATTCATTGGAGGCGGAGCTTAGGCAGAAAACATCGCATTTACACAAACAGTTCTATGAATAGACCTGCAGCCAAAGGTGCCTTCAAGAGAAATCATAAATGTTGACCAATGAAAGCGAACAGGAAGAAGAAAGTAAACATCAATTCTCTATACGTTCATTGGACGAACAAGACTGTCAGTTTTAGAGGCAACATCCTGATGCACTGAAATGCAAACTGAAACACGCTAAAACAAGAAAGACGTTAACAGATAAATGCTACATGAAGTTACCGCGGATAGAAGGTGTGAAGTCTGTGCTTGGGGTGAGGAATCTAGGTCGAAGGTTTTACATACAGTAACCAGAATCCCAATGGAGTCGAGATAAAATGTTTTACTGTCGACTGATCATTCTCATGACACATCGAATAGCTCCACTGGCGCGAAGATCAACCTCTACACCTCTTCAGTATATCCCTTCAATCTGGGTGGCCTAGAGAAAAGACATCAACCTCTACAGTATATCCCTCAATCTGGGTGGCATAGAGAAAAGACATCAACCTCTACAGTATATCCCTTCAATCTGGGTGACCTAGAGAAAAGACATCAACCTCTACAGTATATCCCTTCAATCTGGGTGGCATAGAGAAAAGACATCAACCTCTACAGTATATCCCTCAATCTGGGTGGCATAGAGAAAAGACATCAACCTCTACAGTATATCCCTCAATCTGGGTGGCATAGAGAAGAGAAAAGACATCAACCTCTACAGTATATCCCTCAATCTGGGTGGCATAGAGAAAAGACATCAACCTCTACAGTATATCCCTCAATCTGGGTGGCCTAGAGAAAAGACATCAACCTCTGTAGTATATCCCTTAAATCTGGGTGACCTAGAGAAAAGACATCAACCTCTACAGTATATCCCTTAAATCTGGGTGACCTAGAGAAAAGACATCAACCTCTACAGTATATCCCTCAATCTGGGTGGCATAGAGAAAAGACATCAACCTCTACAGTATATCCCTCAATCTGGGTGGCCTAGAGAAAAGACATCAACCTCTGTAGTATATCCCTTAAATCTGGGTGACCTAGAGAAAAGACATCAACCTCTACAGTATATCCCTTAAATCTGGGTGACCTAGAGAAAAGACATCAACCTCTACAGTATATCCCTTAAATCTGGGTGGCCTAGAGAAAAGACATCAACCTCTACAGTATATCCCTTAAATCTGGGTGGCCTAGAGAAAAGACATCAACCTGTACAGTATATCCCTCAGTGTGGGTGGCCTAGAGATAAGACATCAACCTCTACAGTATAGCCCTTAGTATGGGTGGCCTAGAGATAAGACATCAATCTCTACAGTATAGCCCTCAGTATGGGTGGCCTAGAGATAAGACATCAACCTCTACAGTATAGCCCTTCAATGTGGGTGGCCTAGAGATAAGACATCAACCTCTACAGTATAGCCCTCAGTGTGGGTGGCCTAGAGATAAGACATAAACCTTTGGACAAGATGGTCTTTGTTTCAAGTCCCCTCCTTCCCCCTCAGACATTCTTCTCTTGGAATCGATGGTTTCTTCGTGTCTTTACCCTCCACTAGTCTATAGTGGTGAGAACCGGTGTCTAGCCATAGCGATCAACGATGAAAAACAGGTTGTGAATGTTTACTCGGCGCACGTTAAAGAATGCTTGGCAGTTGAAAAAAAAAAGGTCAAGAAAGGCTGCTGCCACAGAAAAATTGTAAAGCAATTAAACATGTACCTATGCCGAAGACGGATATGTCGAGCTGAAAGGCGCAGGCAGCGCGACATGACGTTAACTAGCAACATCCCCCACATCCTGAACCACTTAATGGATGGAGGAACGATGAAGAAGAATTACATTCCTCAAGGAGTAGCGACGTACCCAGTTCTGTGTTGGTTCATCAACAAACATGCTTTGAATCCCCCGCATAGCGTTCTGTCTGCCATCACCTCTTTCCACTTAATTTAACAGAAATCTATTTAAGATTACTAAATTTGGAGTGTACATACATTTTGTTTCCAATCAGTTCGTATCCTACGATGTCGAAGATGGGCATCAAATGTGTTATAGTCCGTTCAGATTCGTTTGCCTAGACATTAATTTATTTTTTTCAAAAACTTATTGTTCATTTGCATTGATCTTTTGAAGTTAGGTTTAGAATACTAATGTCGCTATAAAAATATTTTTTTATCAAAGAAATGTGATCCAGTTTCAAAGATGCCTTATTTAGCCTATATTAAAAAAAAGTTAATCGATATTATAAACACCGGCGGGATTATGTAGATGCTTACATCTCACAGCTGATTCTTTAACATATAGGCATGACCTTCACGGCTGAATGCGCACCGTCCTAAAATAATTATGTTTCCACTATAAATTTTTATAAAGAAATGTTACATATGAAATTTCCCGTTTAGCACAAAATGACATTTTAGCCGAAACCGGAAATTATGTGACGTCAAAATCACGGCCGTAGACTCGAGTTCGAGTCATAATTCAGAGGCAAATCTCAATATTTACAGAAAGGAGGCGGCACTATCCATATTATCTTCTGCAAGTCTATGTGAGAATGAATATAAAGGCAAAATATTTTACTGAGCATAACATTGCTATAAAGATTTATCAATACTTCTGCAGAGAGCGTAAAAAGGGACATCTTTATTGTTCTTTATCAAACCCTGAGAAGAGAACAATGCATATTTTAGGTTTGTGTAAACGTTCATTTGATCGAATAGTTAAAGGAAGCGGATATTTATTGCCAACAAATGCAAGAAAGCAAGGAAGGAAAGAAACGTTAGACAGTTTTGATAAGGACCTAGTAAAAAGAGAAATCTGTCGAATGTTTGATATAAACGAAGAAGGGACACTTAGAAAGTTGAAGCTTTGGCTGAAAACTAACAACGACATTGAAATATCAAAAACTTAATTATGGAAAATATTAAGAAGTGCAGGCTTCACCTTTAGAAAGTATGCTGGTGGAAAAAAAACATTATTTGTGAGAAGCCACATCTAGTAGCTCTTAGAAGCAAGTATTTACGTGAAGTGAAGGAAATGCGCGAAAATGATTATGATATTGTTTATTTAGATGAAACTTGGATCAACGCTCATCATACAAATGAAAAGGAATGGCAGTTAGCAGATGGAAGTATTAAAAGATCAGTACCAAGCAGTAAAGGCAACGTTTGATAGTTGCACATGCAGGTAGCAGACATAATGGGTTGTTGCAGAATGCTCATCTCGTTTTCATTTCAAAATCCATAGACAATAGAGACTACCACTCCGAAATGAATGGGCACATATTTAAAGACTGGATCGAGAAAAGTATCCTTCCAATATTAGATCGACCTTCTTGTCTGATAATGGACAATGCTTCCTACCATAACGTAGTTAACGTAGAAGATAGAATCCCAACATCATCAAGTACAAAAGATGCAATCAAAACGTGGCTCATAAAAGAACACATACAAGTTAACGACAGCTACTTGAAACCCGAATTGCTTAGCCTTGTAAAACAGACACAACGTACAAAGATATTTAAAATAGACAAGTTAATTCAAGAACGTGGCCATAGATGTTTGAGACTACCTCCATATCATGCACACTTAAATCCTATAGAACTAGTTTGGGCAAAAGTTAAAGGACACGTAGCATATACAAATAAAACTTTCAAATTATGCGATGTTGAGACACTTACAAATCAGGCTCTATCAAATATAAATAAAGACTACTGGGTAAAATGTGAGGATCATGTGTTACGACAAGAAGAGGAATATTGGAAAAAGGATGGTTTGTTGTTTGTTCAGCCGAAAGCAGTAATCGACATATTTGACTCGTCTGATTCTGAATGATCATTACTCTGATTAAGTCTACAGATAAATAGTTTGATTTGCAAAATTTCCTAGTTGATTTGTTAAACAGTTTATTGTTCAAGACCACCCAAGCAATCAAAAATATGTTATAAGCAAACCAACAACCATTACTTTGAATGGAAGCCTGCTTGAGTCAGTACAGAAGTTCAGCTATCTTGGATCCACTATTACAGCCACACTTTCCTTAGATGAGGAACTAAATGTACGTATTTGAAAGGCAGCGACAACATTTGGGAAACTCACACCAAGAGCATGGAACTATATCAAATTGACTCTACGAACAAAAGTTCTATATATAATTTAAAATTTGTATACTTGCCACCAAGTAAAATTTTATGGACACACCTATGGGTCATCGTTGCACTAGATTACTGTAAAACATTTTGATTAGGGTCAAAATAATAGTTACATGGGCAAAGATCAAAGGAATTCACCGCTTTAAGAAAACCGTTATAGCTAGACATCGAGTAACACATATGTTCTCGTGACATGGACATTTTAACACCGTATGCCAAAAATCATGTGAAATCATCAAGAACTTTTTGAATTATAAATCATAACATCTCGGCAAACGAATCTGAACGGACTATAATAGCGCTTTTAATTAAAATTCTAATGAAGTCTCAGTGGAAGATTAGACCGGCGTTACCAGAAAGTAATAATGGAGTGTTGGTGAAAGATTAGATCGACCGTTACCAGAATCTATCATGGATTCTCGCTGGAGGATTAGACCGGCGTTACCAGAAAGTCCTAACAGATCCTCGCTGGAAGATTCGACCGGCGTTACCAGAAAGTCCTAATAGATCCTCGCTGGAAGATTCGACCGGCGTTACCAGAAAGTCCTAATAGATCCTCGCTGGAAGATTCGACCGGCGTTACCAGAAAGTCCTAATAGATCCTCGCTGGAAGATTCGACCGGCGTTACCCGAAAGTCCTAATAGATCCTCGCTAGAAGATTCGACCGGCGTTACCAGAAAGTCCTAATAGATCCTCGCTAGAAAATTAGACCGGCGTTACCAGAAAGTCTTAATAGATCCTCGCTAGAAGATTAGACCGGCGTTACCAGAAAGTCCTTGTGTAGCCTCAGTGGAAGATCAGACCGGCGTTACAGAAAGTCTTTGTGTAGCCTCGCTAGAAGATTAGACCGGCGTTACCAGAAAGTCCTAATGGATCCTCGCTAGAAGATTAGACCGGCGTTACCAGAAAGTCCTAATGGATCCTCGCTAGAAGATTAGACCGGCGTTACCAGAAAGTCCTAATAGATCCTCGCTATAAGATTAGACCGGCGTTACCAGAAAGTCCTAATGGATCCTCGCTAGAAGATTAGACCGACGTTACCAGAAACTCCTTGCGTAGCCTCAGTGGAAGATTAGACCGGCGTTACCAAAAAGTCCTTGTGTAGCCTCAGTGGAAGATTAGACCGGCGTTACCAAAAAGTCCTTGTGTAGCCTCAGTGGAAGATTAGACCGGCGTTACAAGAAAGTCCTTGTGTAGCCTCAGTGGAAGATTAGACAGGCGTTACCAGAAAGTCCTTGTGTAGCCTCAGTGGAAGATTAGACCGGCGTTACCCGAAAGTCCTTGTGTAGCCTCAGTGGAAGATTAGACAGGCGTTACCAGAAAGCCCTTGTGTAGCCTCAGTGGAAGATTAGACCGGCGTTACCAGAAAGCCCTTGCGTAGTCTCAGTGGAAGATTAGACCGGCGTTACCAGAAAGCCCTTGTGTAGCCTCAGTGGAAGATTAGACCGGCGTTACCAGAAAGTTGTAATGGATCCTCGCTGAAAGATTAGATCGGCGTTACCAGAAAGTTATAATGTTGCCTCGCTGGAAGATTAGACCGGCGTTACCAGAAAGTCCTTGCGTAGCCTCAGTGGAAGATTAGACCGGCGTTACCCGAAAGTCCTTGTGTAGCCTCAGTGGAAGATCAGACCGGCGTTACCAGAAAGTCCTTGTGTAGCCTCGCTAGAAGATTAGACCGGCGTTACCAGAAAGTCCTAATGGATCCTCGCTAGAAGATTAGACCGGCGTTACCAGAAAGTCCTAATGGATCCTCGCTAGAAGATTAGACCGGCGTTACCAGAAAGTCCTAATAGATCCTCGCTAGAAGATTAGACCGGCGTTACCAGAAATTCCTAATGGATCCTCGCTGGAAGATTAGATCGGCGTTACCAGAAAGTTATAATGTGGCCTCGCTGGAAGATTAGACCGGCGTTACCAGAAACTCCTTGCGTAGCCTCAGTGGAAGATTAGACCGGCGTTACCCGAAAGTCCTTGTGTAGCCTCAGTGGAAGATTAGACAGGCGTTACCAGAAAGTCCTTGTGTAGCCTCAGTGGAAGATTAGACCGGCGTTACCAGAAAGTCCTTGTGTAGCCTCGGTGGAAGATTAGACCGGCGTTACCAGAAAGTCCTTGTGTAGCCTCAGTGGAAGATTAGACAGGCGTTACCAGAAAGTCCTTGTACTTGTGTAGCCTCAGTGGAAGATTAGACCGGCGTTACCCAAAAGTCCTTGTGTAGCCTCAGTGGAAGATTAGACCGCGTTACCAGAAAGTCCTTGTGTAGCCTCCGTGGAAGATTAGACCGGAGTTACCAGAACGTCCTTGTGTAGCCTCAGTGGAAGATTAGACCGGCGTTACTAGAAAGTCCTTGTGTAGCCTCAGTGGAAGATTAGACCGGAGTTACCAGAACGTCCTTGTGTAGCCTCAGTGGAAGATTAGACCGGCGTTACCAGAAAGTCCTTGTGTAGCCTCCGTGGAAGATTAGACCGGAGTTACCAGAACGTCCTTGTGTAGCCTCAGTGGAAGATTAGACCGGCGTTACTAGAAAGTCCTTGTGTAGCCTCAGTGGAAGATTAGACCGGCGTTACCAGAAAGCCCTTGTGTAGCCTCAGTGGAAGATTAGACCGGCGTTACTAGAAAGTCCTTGTGTAGCCTCAGTGGAAGATTAGACCGGCGTTACTAGAAAGTCCTTGTGTAGCCTCAGTGGAAGATTAGGCCGGCGTTACTAGAAAGTCCTTGTGTAGCCTCAGTGGAAGATTAGACCGGCGTTACTGGAAAGTCCTTGTGTAGCCTCAGTGGAAGATTAGACCGGCGTTACCAGAAAGCCCTTGTGTAGCCTCAGTGGAAGATTAGACCGGCGTTACCAGAAAGTTCTAATGGATCCTCGCTCGAAACATTAGACCGGCGTTACCCGAAAGTCCTGGTGTGTGAGCTATGTACAGCTGTTGGTTTTAATCTCACGACGGAGCTATAATTTTAGAAAACGGGCAACGTTTATTGCAGGCAATATTCAGACTAAACTACGTTCCACTCATTAACATTATTCATATGTAACTGCGTCCAATATGTGACTGCACACAAAAATGCCATTTCCTAACTCCCTATATGTGGTAGTGACATTCTATTTGATTGATGTTGTCAAAAACAAACGTTTCTAAGGTTGACAAAGGTCTCTTCTACCAGGGCGGGGTGGGGGCAACAGGTGGAACTGTTGCACCAATTAAAACACACCAATATGTCCAACAACGAGACAAGCAATGCCGCACCCAAAGCTCTATGCACAAGGAAGGACACCCAGGAAAACTACCACTGTCTAGTAGTTACCATCAGGAGAAGGGAAGGCTATGAGAGAACATCCAGACAGAAAACACTGGTAGGGTGTGCCCAACAGCCTTGGATAGCATCCACCCTGAGAGAAGGAAAACCCCCACGTTCAACCTAGATTCCGCCTGCCGAAGGCTGAGTGTGTCAGCCCTGGTGCAGGTTTTGGATAAACACCAGGAGACACAGGCATGTACGAGTACCGACCATGCGACGAGCTCATCATGCGTCATGAATGAGCCATAGAAGGAATACGTTATATTTGTGAAATGGCGAAACAGCAAGACAGCTAAAATATCATTGACAAACAGCTTTGTACGTGATACCAGTAATGCTTAGTGATATAAAGTGAGAGTTGTTATCACACACGATAACACGTCTGGGTTCTATTAAACTTTGTCAATAGATGAGATAACATGAAGGTAGTTATCACACACGATTTCATGTCTGAATTATGTTACACATGTTGGGGGTATTTTCAAACACGTGTATTTCATAAAAAGACATCACCTCAGTGCAAAATAAAGATACGTGGAACAATATTAAAACAGGTAAATGAATTTAAATATTTGGGAACTTTGTTAACCTCAGACGGAAGATGCACAAACGAGGTGAGATGCAGGATGGCTCAGGCAAAAGCAGCTTTCCAAAAAAATGAGGAAGATACTATGCAATCCATTTTTGACAATAGAAACAAGGAAAAGAGTTCTAAATGTTATGTAGAACCAGTCTTAACATATGGATGTGAATCATGTACAATAGGATAATAAACAAGAAAATCACTGGAGTTTGTAGAAATGTTGTTATTACAGAAGAATGTTGAGAATACCATGGACAGCTAAGAAGAGTAATATAAATGTTCTGAAAGGGGTAAAAGCAAAAAGAGAGCTAATTTCCAATATTAGGAAGAAGCAATCATCATATTTTGGCCATGTAATGAGAAGAGAACAACTGGAATATATTGTAACAACTGGAAAAATTGAGGGACGAAGAGATAGAGGGAAGCAAAGAAAAAAAAATAACAGATAGCTTAAGAGAATGGCTTGGCAGAAGGTCAACAACAGAAATGATAAATAGCTGCCGAGATCGAAAGTTGTGGAGAAACATGATCACCTACGCCAGTAGGCCCGGTACTTGATGATGATATTTCATTATCACATGACAAGAAGGCGCGCAGTACCAACGAAACTTTCCAAAGGTAAACAAATTAAATTAGTAGTTCGCTTATTACTTATGAAATTCAACGACCATTCACGCCGATAATTCAAAATACAAGACGTGGGTGTAATCAATCAATAAACATGGCAGCATATTACGACGTCCAAACATTAAACACTATCGCAAGTTAATGCTTCACAAAGACTAAAGTAATCCTGGAGGGGAAAATACAAGGTAAAAGAGGCAGAAGCAGACCAAGACTAACATGGACGAGTAACATCAAAAGATGGACAAATCAGCCTATGACAACCTGCACCATCAAAGCAAGAGACAGAGTAGAATGGCGCTCCATGGTAGCCAACCTTCGTTGCGGAGACGGCACTCGATGATGATGATGAATGCTTCACATGAGCTAGTCACTCTGTGTTCTAAGATAGCGACTCCCGCAATACAACAGTTGTTTTTTTTTTAAACTCAAAGAGAATCGATGGCCGTCAACAAGGCTAAAGTACTCTCGGATTACATATAAACAGTGAAGCTAGTTGGGAAATATTCACCACTAGTTGCCGACGTTCCGATAACCTGTATTCGATTCCCGCTGGAAGCAGTGTGAAGTGTACTCGTGGCTGGAAAAAATATCCCCGATGTAGACCCAGCAGCTGCAGACACGGGTACCAGGGTAGCACTCTGGGAAGGTGAGGAATGACGCCTCGCTTGTGAGTTACGATGCTTGAGGCGACACTAGACAGAATAATCCGAAAACTTCTGAATAGGCGGCCGACCACATATGGATAAAAAGCAGCGCGCTAAGACACCGATTCAGGTCTCGCATATTTATATTAAACAAACAATGAGAAAAACCCCAACGCACTACCATTCCACACAAAGAGACAGCCATACAAATGCCAAGATAACCAAAGGAAATAAGTTTCACTATCATTCAAATGACAATATAGTCCAATATAACCTGGAAGACCCAATTTGAGGTTGAACAGATCGTGCCTCGCAAATAAGCAGGTTTGAACCCAAAACGAACGAATGTACTTTTGTTGGCACACTCTACCGGTCTCTTGGATACGCAATGGTGTGTATATAGAATGAAGAAGTTTTGAATTGTTCTATAAACATTCAAAACAGTTGTGTATTATATGAATAGCGTATATCATCTAATTAGCCATGGTGGCTGAGTGGTTAGTGTGCTCGTCTCCTGAACAGAAGGGTCCGGGTTAGATCCTCAGAAGTGAAGAATTTTTTTTCTGATCGACAAGGCTCCCAGGTTCACCCAGCCTCTAAAGATGGGTACCAGAGATTTTTATGGAAGGTAAAGGCGACCTGGTATAATACCTACCACATTACCCAAACAAATGTCATTGAAAAATACTAAAACCGTATTCCTTAAACGCCTAGCAAGGCGTGGAGGGAACCTTTACTTGTTACCACCTCCAAATATTAAACAACTCTAATTATGTGGGAAACAAACAAATTGTGAACAACTTGCAAGTCATGCACCAAGTGTTCCCCAATAAGAAGAAAATGTAGTAAGTATGAAGATCTTCTTCGTCCTCTTTCTTTTGTCATAGGCAGCAATAAAGCCGTCAGTGGCCAGCCAGTACGTTTTACAAGGAGTCTTATAGGCAAGAACAAATGTCCTTCAATTTGTGCGCTCGGTGATCGTTCTTTACCTCCAAGCCTGGCACACATTTACTATTCATCTGTTTCTACTGTCATTCGCCAGAATGTTAGGAATTCAGAAAAATATAACATATCAACATATAATATCAACTTATTGAACTACAATCTTCCAGCATATAAAGTTACAATTCTGTTTGAAATAGAATGAGGAAATCGAGTGTTAATGCGCCTCACAGAAAAACGAATTCCCAAGTTGTTGAACTGAGATTTACATGCGCAGGATATTCATATATTCTATGGAAATCCTCGCTCACTTATTATTCCAACTATATACAGTGAACGAAGATAAAAAGCTTTCGGTTAGAGCCCGCTAGCAAATTACAAGTGTTAAGAAGAGCGGCGTGGTTAATTCGTTCCACTTCCTCTTCCCATACCACACCGTTTGTTGGAGCAACCCAATCAGCATAATCAATAAGGCCGGGTCGAATGTGGCGAATAAGGACTCGTGTGTCCTACTCGGTGGTGGAGCTGCTAATTGGTTAGTCAATGCAATGAGTGGTGTCTCTGCTGCCGATACAAATACTGATGATATTTGGGGCTCTAGAACATAACGCGTCTTTCACAACAGTTTAGTGCTGATGATTTAGTTGTCTCAGTCCACTGCTCATTTTAAAAACACAGTCTGTATGTTATTAACTTATGATACATTCACATTTAGCCATTTTATATAAATGTAGATAATCATTGTTCAGGTATAATTCTTTCAGCGTGTGGAGACATCTACGCCATCAGGTAACTAATTAGTCAATGTTTGAAATATTTGTCCTCGTAAGTACTAGTCTATTAACATAAATCTCAGACAGGAACTACTAAAACATTCACTTTCTTCTGACATCATAAATAGTAGTCTAAATCAGCAGATCTTCTAAGAACGAGGGCAATGTACGATATTTATACATTTTCACATATGAATAATGTTACACACGCATAGTGTAACATAAACGAACAGTAACAATTACGAACAATTTAACAAGGTTCTGAACAAAAATATCATTTTAAGAGTGAGACTAGCAGCTCTATGTGCCAGTACCGCTTGATGTGTTGCTTAAGATATTACATCAGCAAGTAGCTACCATATCGTACCGGAAACGCGCAATTTATTATATCTGTGAAGTCAAACTACCAAACGAATGCTACGAAAAGAAGCAACACACGAGGCAGCAACAGGAAAAATAAAAATCGGGTAGTTAGAGAAGCTTACGCTCGAGCAAATGTTTCGACCCTTTAGTTATAAAATAAAATAAGCATAGAACGGTATGAAGCAGTTAAACTAATAGAAGGACAAGACAAGCTATAACGTTTCGGTAAAAACCTTCATCAGGTATAACACACAAACCATTAAAGTTTAAAAATAAATTTTAACAAATCCAAGCACGAAAACAAGGCCCTTTAGTTTCTAGACATTCTGGGTTTGGTGTGGGTGTGGTGTGTCTCCACTTAGATCACAGCCTTCGTCCTGTTAGAACTTCGAACATCAACTACCGAGATATCCGGTGTGAAGATAGTGCACCGATTTGATTATTCATGTTGTCTCGTACACTTCGATACAATCTCGTGCAGTTCTTTTCTTTTGTTGGCCTTGCACGATTTGGCGTCAACAATGCGCTTATAAGAAGTCCATTTTCAGTTTGTTGCACTGATCATGTCGAATACTCATTGTCATAACATAATAACTAAAGGAAATTTAAAAAAAATAGCTATTTATTAACTTGTCTAACTAAGCTATCTTTCAGCTCTTCTTTCTTTCTCTCTGCTCAAATAAATGAACCACCCTCAGCCAAGACCACTGTGCATGAATACAACAGGGAGGTATGTACCATGCGTCAAGAGTATTAAACGTCCATTGAAGATACGAGATCTGTTCACATGATTAGTCTTTATAGCGTTGATTCAGCGGCCTAAAGGTCAGACACTGACAGGACAATAGAAGTGGCTATAGACATGACATCTAATTTATCTATATGTATGGTGGTTGTACACGACTAAATTGTCATAATAGACAACAGCAGCAGAGGATGGAATGGCCAGGGTAAAGTTCACAAAGGCCTGGCCTTTCTGGATCCTACACGCGCAGAGATGAGAGAAATATTATGCAGCTATTCTCGCCACAGTCAGGGGTTTATGCTAGTTTTATACCCAACACTGTCACAATCCCAACTCTTGTCGTTTGGCCTCACTCAACAGTATCAAAGAGTCGGATTCAATTTTGTTTCAGCTGCAATGTGAGTGCATAACTCACAAATGTCACGTATCAAATTTGAATGAGTCATAACAACAAATGCGCATGAAAAAAAACAAGACAATATCAAGGCGTCATTCACAAGCGTCGCATTATTGAATCAGCAGACAGTAAAGGTTTTCTACACGCAAGTGCCACCGTATGGGGAATATGGTGTTAGTGACCATATATATGCAGATACCAGTACACAAATATGACGGTAAGATTTGAAGTACCGTGGTGACATTTAAAATGAAAACTAACAGCATCAAATGAGCTAATAACGCAGTGCGACTCACAGCTGACGCTTTAATCATGGTTTGACGAACTTGAGCTGGCTAAGACCCATACCATACTTCCATTTTCTAGTTCCCAGAACATGAAAATCAGTCTGACCAAGTTGGATAGATGATGCAAGGCAAACCCAGCCTCAAAATGTGCCATGATGAAGTCGGATTTACCAAAGCTACTACCCTGCAAAGTTTGATACAAAACAACAAAAATGCCTCTTTTAATTGCAAACTGTGAAGAAATACAAAAGTATAGCATTGTTCAGTCCGAAAGTGTCAATACGGTCATTACAAACTGTAAATACCAACCACTGAATAGTGTAGCCAGAGTGATGATAGTTTTTCAGAGGCTTATATCTTAGCAACTCATTAAAGATTATAGTCAAGTCTCAAAAGTCAACGACATTCTTTAAGGAAAGAGCAAATTGACAGTTGAGATTACATCTTCCTCTTTACAATTGCTAACACCTTCACAACTGTGGGCGTCTCCAATCTTTCATCCTTTGTTCTGTAGCCCATATCTAACACTTTCTCAAATCTACTGTCGCCTTGAGCGGGTGCACTTGAATGAGAATTGATGAGCAAATGTACAACAGCTTGACACCAACCCACTGGCTGCGCTCAAGACCAGGAGAGATAAGTGACAAGGGCATCAATCAACGTCGCCGTTATTTCAACACGCGAGCAGTAGATAAGACAAGGACCAACTAAGTCACCATAAAGCCACACACATATTTCTCTCGACAAACTATTTAAATATCTGACCCTACGTTGACCATTCAACAAGAGATACAAATAATCTACTAAATGCCCTACAAAAAATAGGTAGACCATACTTTCTCGATGCTTTTTCACCCAATAAGTACCATCAAACGAACCTTTTTTTCCCTTCTAATTAGCTAGTGTGTATTAACAGAAAAATCCTTAAGATACCTCGGAAATTGAAAAAGAGCAATGATGCCATATTAAAAGATTTAAACATTAAAAAGAACCAGCTTATAAACACCATTCTACAGAAGAAATTAAAATACTATGGCCACGTCAAAAGATACGGCGGGCTGGAAAGAACAATAATGGACGACATGGTTTCTGGGGGAAGCATTAGGGGCAGACCAAGAAGAAGATGGTTTCAAGGCATCAAAGAGACCCTGAACATGACAACAGAAGAAATGGGACATTTGATTAGAGACTGTCAGACGAGCTGTGGTGAAAGCAACGTTCTGCAAAAGACATTCGACCTGATGATGATGATTGTATATTAAAGGTTTAAAACAAAAAACACCAGTACTAAAACTGAGAATAATGATATACAACAAAGCCACATCTACTCAACATTCCAATATGATGCAGAAACATTCATACTAAAGAATTAAATGGAGAAGAAAATTGAAGCCAATGGAATATGTATATTTAGATGGATGGGAAGAACTGGGTGGATAGAGAAGAAAACATGTAATGAAATAAAGAAATCGCTGAAATGAAGAAAGGACAATTTAACACAATTAGAACAAGACAAATGATGTTTTATAGATCCATTTAGGATACGTAAAGAAAGATACACAATAGCAATGCTAAAGGCTAATTTGAAAGGGAAAATACAAAATAGAGAATTCATATAAAGACTAACGTGAACTGACAACACCAAGCGACAGATAGGGAGAACATATGATAGAATGCACCATGAAGGTAAGAGTCAGATAGGGAAAACACATGATAGAGTGCACGGTAGGAAGAACATGATAGAGTGAGTGCACCATGAAGGTAAGAGACAGATAGGGAAAACACATGATAGAGTGCACGGTAGGAAGAACATGATAGAGTAAGTGCACCATGAAGGTAAGAGACAGATAGGGAAAACACATGATAGAGTGCACGGTAGGAGACAGATAGGGAGAACATATGACAGAGTGCACAATGAAGGCAAGAGACAGATAGGGAGAACCTATGACAGAGTGCACAATGAAGGCAAGAGACAGATAGGGAGAACATATGACAGAGTGCACAATGAAGGCAAGAGACAGATAGGGAGAACATATGACAGAGTGCACAATGAAGGCAAGAGACAGATAGGGAGAACCTATGACAGAGTGCACAATGAAGGCAAGAGACATTGAGAAACGGTTTTTCCTACAAGACACACTTCGAAGCATAGACGGCAAATTACAATAATGAAAACATGTCTGCAACATCATTTCTTAAGTAGAATAAACAATATGGAGACATCGCGCTGTGAAATAGTGCAAGTCATGATTAATAAATTAAATGTACTGTTTAAAGGTTAAATATATATAATCGCAAATGACTAAATACTTGAAATAGTTACAAAAAGATATTTGTTTATGTGTATAATAACTATGTGTTACTTGGCGTGTACGTACACAACACGGAGAGAGAGAAAGTAGATGAATTAGGTCTCTTTCATTATAGGTAAAATGATAAAGGTAATGATATAGCAGCCGCAGTTAGGTAATGAAGTATTAGTGACGTCAATAAACTAAACCTCAGCTACATGAGGTCAGTGGTTAGTGGACTGGACTACAAAGGACAAGAGGTCGGGTTCGATCCTGATCGATGGCTTCCGGGTTCACCCAGCCTTAAATGGGTACCGGATTTTTTTCTGGGAAAGTAAAGCGCCACGGGCGTAATACCGACCACATTACCCCAAAAATCATGTGCCGAAGGTCTATAAAAATTATGGTCACTAACACCATATTCCCCTAAACGCTACTTAGGGTGACGATGCGCGTTACTTTACTACATGAGGTGGCCAGTTCCGTTCCTTAATGCCTTTCCTTCTCAGAGAATATTTCTAGCAGCCATTTAGAGAAACGCGGCGTCGATTACTGCGTTGATGTTTTAATTGGAAAATAGAAAGAAAGAAAGAAAGAAAGAAAGAAAGCGTTCTCAATGTTCACCAAATGAGCAGCGACTAAATGATGACGTGAAATAACAGGAATGACATAGGAAATAATGTGAAAAATGATATTCAGACAAAGCAAGGCGTTTTTCATGACAATCAAAGTACGTTATTTATGATTACACGATTTACAAATAACAGCAAGCACCTAAGATATCGGGAGCTGCGATAGCTCAGTGGTTAGTGAACTGGACTACCACGGACAAGGGGTAGGGTTCGATCCCAACCGACGGCTTCCGGGTTCACCCAGCCTTAAATGGGTACCGGACTTTTTTCTGGGAAAGTAAAGCAGCACGGGCGTAATACTGACCACATTACCCCAAAAATCATGTGCTGAAGGTCTGTAAAATATAGGGTCACTAACACCATATTTCCCTATACGCCACTTGGGGTGACGGGGTACTTTACTTTTTTTTTACAATATTATAAAGAAAGAGTTTGGCGAAATGTTTTTTTTTTTTTAAATTAAAACGAACAAACTGATTACTCCCATTCCCATGTTAAAAGTTACCGACATTGAACTAGCTTTTATTGCACGCCCCCCCCCCCCAACATTTCCTATAAGTCGCACAGCACATGCCCCCACCCCCTATTTTCAGCTCCAGCTTAGCCCTCCCTACACGTTTAGACGCCACATCGACTTTATGATGAATGTTGTTAACTAACAATAAGGGACGGTCACACATCATCACGTAATGGCAAGCTCAAAATTCGATCTATAAATAAACAAATGAATTATAGTGCAGTGAACGAGAAGGACGAACGAAAGACAATCTATCATTGAAGAGTGCATGCTGGAGCACAAAGTGTGATAGACCTGATTTGTGCTACTTTACAATGGGTGAACTCTGTTATCACCGTTACAACACCCTTCGGTGTGTCGGCCACTGATTTGTGCTACTTTACAATGGGTGAACTCTGTTATCACCTTTACAACACCCTTCGGTGTGTCGGCCACTGATTTGTGCTACTTTACAATGGGTGAACTCTGTTATCACCGTTACAACACCCTTCGGTGTGTCGGCCACTGATTTGCGCTACTTTACAATGGGTGAACTCTGTTATCACCTTTACAACACCCTTCGGTGTGTCGGCCACTGATTTGTGCTACTTTACAATGGGTGAACTCTGTTATCACCGTTACAACACCCTTCGGTGTGTCGGCCACTGATTTGCGCTACTTTACAATGGGTGAACTCTGTTATCACCTTTACAACACCCTTCGGTGTGTCGGCCACTGATTTGTGGCCATGGGAAATAGGCACCCATAACCACGATAATGGCGTTCAGTAGTTTCTGATACAAGCAATGCACCAAGAAAATAAGCAACATGTTGGAAAGCATAAACGTAGACAGCAAAGATCTAAGAATAATAAAGAACATGTACTGGCAACAAACAGCTGCCATACGAATTGGAGATGTTTCAACAAATAAAACAGGGTGTTAGACAAGGTTGTGTGCTGTCACCAGATTTTTTAATATTTATAGTGAGATTATTTTAAGATCCATAAGGGGCATGCCTGGAATAACAATTGGAGGTTATAATATAAATAATCTAAGGTATGCTGATGATACAGTCTTAATCGCTAAGAGTGAAAATAAGTTACAAGAAATGTTGGTAGTGAAAGAAAGCACAAATAAATGACTCAGCCTTAATAGAAAAAAGGCAGAGGTAATGGTAACAACAAAGAAAAAGACATCACCTCAGTGCAAAATAAAGACAAGTGGAACAATATTAAAACAAGTAAATGAATTTAAATATTTGGGAACTTTGTTAACCTCAGACGGAAGATGTACAAAAGAGGTGAGATGCAGAATGGCTCGGGCAAAAGCAGCTTTCCAAAAAAATGAGGAAGATACTATGCAATCCATTTTTGACAATAGAAACAAGGAAAAGAGTTCTTAAATGTTATGTAGAGCCAGTCTTAACATATGGATGTGAATCATGGACAATAGGACAACAAACAAAAAAATCACTGGAGTTTGTAGAAATGTGGTTATTACAGAAGAATGTTGAGAATACCATGGACAGCTAAGAAGAGTAATGAAAATGTTCTGAAAGAGGTCAAAGCAAAAAGAGAGCTAATTTCCAATATTAGGAAGAAACAATCATCATTTTTTGGCCATGTAATGAGAAGAGAACAACTGAAATATATTGTAACTGGACAAATTGAGGAATGAAGAGATAGAGGGAAGCAAGGAGGAAAAAATACAAGACAGCCTAATAGAATGGCTTGGCAGAAGGTCAACAACAGAAATCATAAATAACTGTCGAGATTGAAAGTTGTGGAGAGACATGATCACCTACGCCAGCAGGCCCGGTACTTGATGATAATGAGTTTCTGTTACAAGGATTATTTGTCACATCGAAAGGGTATCTAACGCCAAACCACTACATGTACCGTTTACTCTTTTTCCTTAAAATGTAATCTTCGTAATTTATAACAATAAAATCTGCAAGTAAATAAACTGATTTACATAATGAAAAATGCATGAGCAGAATGTATATATTAATTGGCGTCTTGACAGACGGTTGGTCGCAAGCAATCAAGATAGTCAGTAGTTTGGTGAAATATTAGTGCCTTATTCTGGGCGTTGTTTTGCTAAATAGCTTCTCTCGTGGCTGAATCTACCAATATTGGATAGGCAGATTCAACCGCAGAAAGAACAAGAAGTATTCGTGGTGTCGTGTCTGGTCTCGTCTCTTTTCTCCTACATTTTTTGTCTTTTGAATTTGATATCAGCCACGAATGTTGCTGTACCATTTTTTTTTAAAATTATTTGTGTACTCCATGTGCTACAATCTACAGCCAGAGCCTTCCAGTTTCTTTCACTGATAGAGAATTGCCCCATGGAAGCCCTGCAAACACCCTTATATCTCAGCACTGGTCTGCCCTTTGGTTTCTTTCCGTTCCTAAGTTCGCCATACAACATTTGTTTGGTAATATGATTGTTTGTCATTCTCCTTAAATGACCCAGCCACCTTTGTCTCCAAGTACTAAGTGTTGCCACGATGGATGTGAGTTTGGCTCGTTGTAAAATATTAAAGTTGATTACTTTGTCCTGCCATTTGGTGTTCATAATCTTTCGAAGGCAATGTACATGGAAGCTGTTTAGCCTTTTTCCCTATCATGTATAGGTAGTGCAGAATATAAAGAACAATACAGTCTATTTAGAAACTAGCTAGAGCAAGAATTCTTAAACTTTTCTTCATCACAGACTCCTGTTAAATACACCTTGTACCCGGGGACCTCCAAGACTCAACTCAAGATTTAAAACCATAAAGTGCATCAAATTTTTATCTAAAGTTTCTCATGAACAGTTTTCAAATTCGGAGAGCAGCGAGAGATAAGTTATTGCACGCGCTTTTAATATATAAATTTACTTGTGCTGTTTCCTAATTTAAAATAGCAATAATAACAGTAATAATTGTGCAAATTTATTTCTCAAGAAACGGAAATTACAAGCACACAACATTACTATAACCTAATTAATCACAAGATGGATGTGGCAAAAATAAGGACTATTTTATACCTTCATAATTAATACAAAGGATGATACTGTCTTGTTGTTTTGCTACTATCATGCTCAATTGTTGAAAGTTGTATCAAGTTAAGTTATGACTCTACGTTTCTGCAGTGAATCCTAATTCAAACACATTCACTAAAAATTGATCGCTAATCCAGTGTCTAATAATCGTCCTTTAATATTGCCTAACAAAAATCAATTCCGTTTCTTGACTGTGTCATTTGACAAAGACATTTAGGAAAGGGCATTTGCCTAAAAAGACCAATGTGGAAATTCTTAATGAGGCCAACACAAAAAGGGAGCTCCTAAAAAACATCATAAATAAACAATCAACATTTTTCGGGCATATCATGAAAAGAGGAAAGTTGGAATACTTGGTTACAACTGGCAAAATAAAAGGAAAGAGTGATCGCGGACGACAAAGAGAGAAAATACTGGATTGCTTGATGTCATGGCATGGAAAACAGTCAACAACAGAACTGATACGTTGCACTGTAGATAGAAGATTGTGGAAGGACGTGATCGTCTACGCCAACCCGTTTGGCACATCATGATGATGTTTTGTATCGTGCATGTTTTGCGATACTTCACAGTTTTGACGGTTTCATGGCCTAGGAAAATATATCGTAGCAGAAAACATACTGTGGTTATTGTTTGTCTTATACAAATGTACACTTGAAACCAATAGACATATATTCTTCACTACAGCGCACTTTTTAAGACGACTGAAAGCAACTTCAATTTGCTCTGAACATGATGTACCTTCATCAACATTATCATTTCCAATTCTGTCAGCGATCCTTCCTGAGGCTCAAGAAAAATATACTGATCATCTATAAGTCCAATTATCCAATATGGCGTGACATTTTTCTGCACCTATTTGATATCTCTTAGAATCACCGCAACAATACCGAAGACACCTTACCTGACAACAACCAAATTATTTTATTTATTAACACAAATCGAAGAAGAAAAACGATCACAAAAATCCGCTGGAACTATCTCTCTAACTGAAACTGACTGACTTCCCGCAGCATGTACATACTGTAAGTGAGGGGCGCAAGGTATGTGAGTGAGCTCATATTTTGCTATCAGTTATGTTCGATTTAAAAAAAAAAAAATAATTAATAAACTTGTGTTTGTTTATTAATGGAGGGAGGCAGTAGGTTAGAAAAGCCAAGCTTTACTTAAAAGAGAGAAATTAAGATTTTATTCTGTTTCCTTTTCTTTCTCACTTCCATTTATTCCAGTTTTCATTTTAATTGCAAAAGATCATATAGCATTTCAAATCAATGTTTGTAAGGACATCGCTCCCCGGGGGTCCACAGACCACAGGCATTGTTTGTAGACAGAGCGCTCATGCACGTTTATCTTTATCTACACGAATAACGAAAGCCGTAACTCATGTATGCAGCTGTGTCGTCAAAGCCTACAGCTTGCACGTGTCCACTAAGTTAATGTCGTGAATATTATTTACAATATGAAAGTGCCTAGCTATACATTATATTCTATTTTAACCCGTCCTTACATCCCTTCATCAAAAAGAGTTCCCCAATCTTTCAAGTCTTTGTTGTCTCTTCCTCTGTTCTCCAGGTGTAATTCATCTTAGTTATTACCTGTCTCAAAGTTTCGTTCCCACGCGACACCTCCCAGTGCAAGTTACTTATCCCGAGTTCTCGCTGATACTTTTGTGCCCGGACTTATGTTTATTATTAGTATAACCCAGTTCAGTACCTGGCGGTTCAAAATCTGATCTTCGATTGATACAAGACAAGAGGTTTTTGGGGCATGTTAAAAGACACAGCAGTCTACTAAAAGTAAGCTTGGAAGAGAAAATACAAGGTAAAAGAAGCAGAAAAAGACCAAGATTAACATGTACATGCAATATCAAAATATGGACAATTCAGCTTATAACAAACTGCACTATCAAAGCTAGAGACAGTGGAATGGCGCTCCACGATAGCCAACCTTCGGTGTGAAGACGGCACTCAATGATGATGACGATGACTTTAACATCGCTGACGTTTGAATGCACAAGAAGATAGTAATTGCCTCTACGAAGCATCATCAGTTAGGTCTGACCAAGACACCCACTAGTATTAACCCCGCCTTGAATAAATAAAGGGGCAGACATACCAGTAACGACATGCGAAAAATTGTTTTAAAGAAATCAAAGTATAAATTATTTATTTGCTGTGTAACGGACACATCTTATTCAAATACCATTCTGGCTTCTTGATCATTTTGCAACAAGGAAAAGAACAATGAACAAGCATAACATATAGTGAGTAGCAACAGTCAGTAATTGAAAGCCATTTCTGCAATGGTCTGTTAGCACCACGCATCATTATACATACTAACACTTACTATTATTCGCCTAAGAAAGTATATTAAATGGGTTGATGGGGAGAGAAGGTGTGTGTGACTGCGGAAATGCACCATTTATTTTTCTCAATCATGGCCACAGCGCCACAATGTGGTCTGTGGTTGTGGCGTCCGGAAAAAAAAAAAATTTCCTCCACTTTTCACGGACTGACAATGATCATCTTTTACAAAGTACCGCAAGTCTGGCACACACTGATAATTCTTTTATCAGAAATATTCAAGACGCATTATTATTTTGTGTGTGTGTGTGGGGGGGGGGAGTAGCAAAATGGCCAAAAAATATAAATAAACAAAAGTAAATCCAATAGAAATGGGTGCGGTGCATGTACGGCGTGATGGTTGCGTTGATGCACATGTCGGCCAGATGCCTCCGACTTCATCACCTCGTCTCGTTGAGGTACTGTATGGTCATGCTGGAGACTATGCGTATCCGTCAACACGCCCCTCCCCTGGTTACAACAAATAAATACATGAACAGACGGGTATGTAGGCAGCCCTATCAACAATTGATCAAAGAAAGATATCGCTCTAAGTGTTCAGGAGCCTTGGACCGCCCTCGTCTAGCCCCATTAAACAACAAATACTAGTAAACACGTCTTCAAACAACAGTCAGGTGAATGTGTACCGTTTCCCTCTTGAGAGCAAGCCTCGTGTGTACCCAAAAGGCTGTTGATGGACAAATCAGATCCAGCGCTGTTGTGAATTATCAGGTCGGGAGTGATTTTTTTTTTGGGTCTACTCTCTCGCAGGCGGTCGTGAAAACGCAATCCTCTTCGCCAGCACCATGTTCACGTGCACACTCGTAAGAGCACGCAGCGTTCAACAGCAGCTACAGCACCGCCGTGCACACTCACTCCGCACATCTCTTTTAACATGAGAATTCTGGCTAAGAAAATATGTATGTTTACTTCACACCGAGCTACCTTTCTGTAGGTGATTTCCTGCTAGTAAAATATATGCTGAATGTGAACAACGACTGAAAGTCCATTCAAACATCAATCAAGCACACGCACAAGTGTGTGTGTATGTATGCTTATTACGTAAGAAATTGTTACTGTTCATTGCTATACTTTAGTTTAACTGAAAAAATGTCATTTTCCCTCTAATTCAAACGTAGAAAATCTTTGATTTTTTTTTTTTTTAGTTTACTAGTTCAGCACTGCACAAGTCATCTAGGACCATTTTTTTAGGAATTTCTTTTTTTTAACTTGAGGATTCTATAGGACCACTATCTATAACTCAAATATACTATAGAATCATCATCTAAAAACACAAGTATTGTATAGGACCATTACATATAACTCAAGTACTATATCTTTTCCTAAAACAGATCATTCTGTGCGCAAGGAGCCAAGCTTGTTGTATGTAAATTACGACACAACCGAACTGCGCCAACTTAACGCTCGTGTAAGGGTGGGCGACGAATATCAGTAATCGTCAGTTGAACGCGGCAGGAGACGATTTGGGGTGAGGCAGTGATCAAATCCTGCTTTAATTAGTCCTGAGAGCAGACAGAGAAATGCCCGAATACCTCCACCAGCGTGGTGTATTCAGCTATGTGAGATATATGAGGCTGATTCATGAGCATTCTAGCCACTGCTCCCAAAGCAGAAACCGTCTCGATTATGGAGGTATGGCGGGGTTTCCCCTTTCTACTCCCAGGATTTGGACTGATCCTTACCAAGAATCGATAGCGACCACATCAACAAAGGACCATGATCACTCCTTCAGATGAAAGAGATGGGAGTTAAGATGGGCAGAGATGGACAAACGAGAAACTTAGTGGGCGTGTAAGAAGACTAATCAACCAACACAGAACTGAAGTCGTCAGTCGCTGGACACTGCGAGACTTGCCGAGGAGGGGATCTGAGCACCTATGGACATGTTCGGAGTGCAAAGTTGATGACCCGCTAATAACTCAATAACCACACGTCCACCCGCCAGTTCCTGAATAACATAACTCACATTAGACAGCATCCCATAACTGCTGCCAGAATGCATAAATAGAGAAATATAGACACAAATTATAGATAGTAAATAATTAATAACTAATAATTGCACAGTATGAACACTTAGATAAAGAATCAGTAGGCACAGAATGGAAAGGCAGAAATCATACTAAGGAGCGTGACGCCATAATGACAAGGGCAAGGAAACGTGCAACTAAACTCAAAAAGGTATACACACTCAAATCTCTTCTTTCCTTCCTCATTTGCTTTTCAGCGTTGAGGGGAGATATAATTTGCGGGTTTTTGCTCTTCTGTTCGCCTCTGCTGCTGTTGTGTCCTAGTGCTTCTAATATTCCATCAATCCATCTTTTTCGTGGTCCATGAGTCTTGTGTTCTCGTAACGTTTATTGAAGGCTCGTTGTGTTGTGTTTTGAATTTTATGTCAGTTCATGTAGCCAAATCATTTTATCTTTTCTTTCTTTATGTTCTCCACAGCGGTACTTATTCCTAGCTTTTTTCTCAGTACTTCATTTCTGATCCTATCTCTCAGGCTGTTTCCTGTCATTCATCTAACACATTTAATCACTATAGAGGTTATTTTTCTTGCACATAGGGCCCAGTTTGGCACATCAAATTAATGCGGATAAATAGATGTTGGATGAAGAGAGAAAGGGATGAAGAAAAATGAGATTATGTAAAATTAATAGTGAAAATTGCTTAAACAGTTTTGGGATTGGCACCAGAAATGGTTGGTTGCGTTCGCCCGATGACTAAAGTATTCTAGAGTATTCGTAGACTGTATAATTCCTCTTCGTCATCCACCCTTAAAAGGACGTTACGTGGACGCATCTGCGTTGTGTTGTGGTTTGCGATATAACTGTTATATTTGCGCCTTTCGGCCCAACACATCCGACTTCAGCACTACATTTTTGAGTACCGGGTTGTCTTCCCTCTTCGATCCCTGCACGCTTGGCCAGACTAGACAGGGTAGTCTGTTACTGGAGGCACCACGGAGAGGTGGAGCAGGGTCTGGATGGTTTTGGTTCACCGATCCTGGCGCAAGCCATCAGCTGTGGGTCGCTGACAACTTCCAGCTCTGGAAGCAGATTAAATAGGAAGACAAGCCACAAGGTCCCCAGACGTGTTAAATGGTCACAAAAGTGTCAGTTACTCAGTTCAGTTTAGTCGGACTCGCGTAGTGCTCCCGTCTGGCACCACCCACAATGACAAGGCATTCATGCAGTCTGTTCATGGTTGCAAATAATAAAATTACGTTCAAACTTCAGTGGGATTTTCCTTATATTTTAACGCGTCCTGTGACAGAACTATCTTTGTATGTATCATGAACAGAGTTTAGTCATGCAGTAGAAACTCGATTGTCTGGACCAACTGTGGCCAATTGTAATGGAAATAATCAATGACTTACTCTATGAAATAAAATAATCAGAGTATTCACTTAATAAGAAATTGTTGAAAACATAATCCACCATGTAACCATAAACGGTGAAATATTACACACACACACACACACACACAAAAACATACGCAACATGTGCGTATAATTGTGCTCGGCTCTAAGCTAAAATGTAAACTAAATGTACATACAAAGGGGGGGGGGATTTGTTTCAGCAACAAAGAATAAAACCGGCCGATGCTTTTACAGTCGTCAATATATCTCGTCTACAGTCTTCTCTGATATATTCTAAACAAGACGATGAAGATTTCCTTCACAATGCCCACCTCATGCTTGACTTCTTCCGCCGACGCCTCTATCCAGAAGAAGCTCTCCTCCCAGCCCTGCGTCGTGTTCTCCACACTTCACGTCTTGCTCCTACCCCCTCTACGCATCCCCCCTCAGATAGAGTAGTGCTCGTCCTCACCCCTAACGCTGTGATTAGGACTATTCACCGCTACCTACCTATTCTTCGATCTGACCCTACTACCCGTCTGCTCTTCCCTGACCCGCCATTAGTGGCCTTTAGACGTGACCGGAACCTCCGAGACTTTCTTGTCAGGGGCCGTCTTGAGGGTTCCTTCTTTAGCCATCGAGGCACTATCCGCTGCAACCGCAAAGTATGCAACACTTGTGACCACGTTCTCCAGACTGATACTGTCCTCTTCCCCAATGGTCCTTTCGAGATCAGAGAGTGATGCAAGCTGACCTACATCGGCCAATCTGGTCGACGTATCTGGGATGGGTGCCGTGAACACTTAAATGACATCACCGGAGCCCACTTTAACTCGAGGGGCCATCGAGGTAAGACTGATGTCTTGGTAACTGACCTAGCATCATGCTCCTCTGATCACCACAGTCGGCTCACTCTGGAACACCGTCTGATCGCTCGTTGGGGTTGCCTCACCCCTCGTGGCATCAATGTATCCCTATCACTTTGAAGACTCTCCTTCCTCCGACTCCATCCTCCCACCTATGGACTTCTCTTCCTATGTCACTTCTTGGGTCTTCTACTCCTCGTCCATCCCTGCTTTCCATATCCTCTTTGAGTAACCCATATATTGCCTTCTTCATCCAAAAACCACCCCTCCCCTTCTCACTATCTACATGTCCTTCACTTCCTTATCACTATATCACATCTCCAACTGGACTGTACCATCTCTCTGCCAACTTCTACTGTTCCTCGTCCTTCCCACCACCTCTCTGCTGATCTGCTCCTAGCTCAACCCTTTCCTCTCTATTCACTAGTAGTCACTACTCCTCTATACCTACTATTCCAGTATCCCCATTTATCCTGATGTCCACTTTCATTCCTCTCCTAGGACCCTCATCATCCCCCTTTGTTCTATCATTTCCCAACTTCTTTATCTCCTATGGTATATACCTCTTGCGCACCATTCCCTTACTACTCCACTTCTTCCAGACTCCCTCTCTTTCTATTCACTACTGACCTACCGCCTCTCCTCCTATCCACTTTTCACATACCTGCTTCTTATCCCTCCTCTTCATACTTCCTCCTCTAATACTTCCCTACTTCTCGATTGACTAACTTCCTCCGGACCACCCCTCTATCACTCTACCGCCCTTCTTCTTCCTCCCTTCGTTGACCTACCTCTCAACTCTTCCAGTTCCAGGCCATCCATTCTGTAGAGTCTATCTCTCTCACCCATCTCCCAGTTCACTACTTTGTCTTTTCATTTACTCTTTCTTTCAACCTCTCGCGGGATCTCTCACTTGCATTGTCCGAGTGATTTATTGACCACTTTTCTCCCTCTCCCCTTCCCCTGGTCTTTGGTTGCTAGCAGTTTGGCCCCTCCAGGCCTTTAGTTTTGGGCCTCTAGTTTTCCTCACACCATTGACCATCGTTTTCATAGTAGTTTGGCAGCTTCGCCTATCTTTCTTCCCCCGCCCCCTCTGATTTGTTTTCCCGCCACACAGGTCCTCTTGTCCTTCTAAACTTGCGCGTTTCAGTCACGTGTTACTTTCTAGACACATCCTTAAAACTCCAAGTCATTCTGATGTGTTCCAGCACGGAGGGCAGACTTGCTGTTTTAAGCTAAGTGCATTTTATGATACATTTTTCTCCTTTTCTATTTTATATATCTTGACGCCCATCCTACCTCTCCTCATGTGGTATTCATTTTTCTCTCCCTTTCCTTTCTTATTTCAGCATCCTACTTTCCTCGCCCTCCACTTGATCATCTAACATGTAGTTATAGATAATTGTGCTTCACCGTTTGTTGTCGTTGTCCTTGTATTCTGAAGATGGCCACAGGCTGAAACGTCATTATTGTGTTGTGTTCCTTCCTTGTAAGGCTGTCACCATACTTTGGAGTGTTTAGTACACCCCACCACTGGCTCCTCACTACCAGCTTTACCGCAGATTTACAATTATTTGCTTGTTCACTATATTCTAAACATATCTATTATCTCATCACTCTTCTATGTCGGGGAGCCGCGATAGCTCAGTGGTTAGTGAACTGGACTACAAAGGACAATAGGTAGGGTTCAATCCCAACCGACGGCTTCCGGGTTCACCTAGCCTTAAATTGGTACCGGGTTCACCTAGCCTTAAATGGGTACCGGTTTTTATTCTGGGAAAGTAAAGCGGCACGGGCGTAATACCAACCACATTACCCCAAAAACCATGTGCTGAAGGTCTGTAAAAATGTATGGTCACTAACACCATATTCCCTATACGCCACTTGGCGTGACGGGGTTCTTTACACTTTACTTTACTTCTATGAACAGGATAATTTAAACTTTAATATCTAATTTCGTTTATCTTGCACTTTCGCCTAACCTCGCAAAATGTCTGTATCACTCATTATTACACTAAAGAAGATTAAACAAAATAAGTTTACATGAGTGTTGGTCTTGTAAACTTTACTTTAGCCCACTTTATTTTTTAACCTGTATCCCAAGTTACCTATGTGAGCGTGTTCTAATTTTAAGGACGTTTACAGCACACAACCAAAGTGTGTCAATAAGGCTTCCGCAGTGCGCTGTGTCAGGTCTCACCTGTAAAGGTGGGTGAATATGTGCGAATTACTGTTCTCTATCATGGCAGCACAGTAAGATTACTCACCTGTAGTCTCCTTTGTTCATCCACGGAAGCGGACGCGAGCAGGTGTTAGGGCCTTCTAGTGTATGTCGACAAATTATTCTGAAGCATCTAGCCCTTCTTGACCATCTTGAGGCCCATAAGAATGAGAACCAATTAAAGCGTATATGTTCGGAGACCAAACCGATCGTTGTAGAGATGCACAACGCGTACGTTAATAGCGAAGAAAAATGTCTTGTAGGCAAATAAGTTGGGTAATTTATGAGATTCATGATGATGATGAATTTATGAGATTAGTGTCGTAAATTAGTTCTGCTGAATTAGTGACCTCTTCTGATTGATCGCACGTATTTGAATATATCAACTGCTTCTAGTTTATGTGCATGTAATTGTATTTTTTTCAACAATATTTAGGGTAACCCTAACCCATGGATCGTCTAATGACAGATTAGAGAACGACTGAATAAAGTGCAAGGGGGCGTTACCTCGAGCAGAAATATTTACGACGCTAAACTCGTAAATTACCATAACTAGTTCGTTGAAAGACCACACAACTGCTTCCGTTTCCAAGTGTTCCTATTAAGTGATATCATGCTTTCACACATGTTCGTGCTATCTACCATCTTCAGTACACTCACCATCACATATAATGCCTCTCCTGCATAATGAACTCACTATTTCAAATAATTAGTTTGCTGAAAATAGAAGAAGCATCTACTACAACCATAAGGACTGCAACAACGTATCAATGACTGATGCTGCCAGAAGAAGACAATTCGGTATATGGCGATTTACAGGAAGTATACGTATATGAGGAAGATACTGTGCAATCAATTTTTGACAATGGAAACAAATAAAAAGAGTTCTTAAATATTCTGTAGAACCAGTCTTAACATATGAATGTGAATCGTGGACAATGGAACAATAGACAAGAAAATCACTGGAATCTGTAGAACTATGGTTTTACAGAAGAATCTTGAGAATACAATGGATAGATAAGAAGAGTAATGAAAACGTTTTCAAAGAGGCCAAAGCAAAAAGAGAGCTAATTTATTTAATATTAGGAAGAAGCATTCATAATTGTTTGGTCATGCTATGAGAATGGAACAGCTGGAATATCTTGTGACAACTGGGAAAATTGGGAAACGAATAGAGAGATTGAGGGAAGCAAAGAGAAAAGATACCAGACAGCTTAAGAGAATATACTGGCAAAAGGTCAACAAAGAAATGATAAATAACTGTCGCGATCGAGAGTTGTGGAGAGACATGATCACCTACGCCAGCAGGCATGAAACTTGAAGATGGTAAGTAGTATCGAGTCACAATAGATTTAGTGTCCGAGCAAGGTTTTTATTTATGAGCGATGAGTCCCATCAACGTGCTTGTTGTAGGAGGGGAATGGGTGTTTGTGAGGGAAGCTGTGATTGAAAGTGATAGTATGTGCGAGTGTGGTAGCATTTTAGGTATTGAGTTATTATCATTAAACTCCGAACATGTCCATAGGATAGGTGCTCGGATTCCACACTCACCCCCCCCCCCCCCCCCCCAAACAGCAAGTCCCGCAGTGTCCAGCGACTGACGACTCGAGTTCTGTGTTGGTTGATTAGTCTTCTTACACGCCCACAAAGTTTCTCGTTTCTGGCTGTGCCCATCTTAACTCCCATCTCTTTCATATGGAGGAGTAACGTGGACTCATGGTTGTCTAAGTCCTGTGCCCTTCCCACATCTCGGGGGATATTGATGATGTCCGTCCGATCCATTGGTTCACCATCTTCAATGACAGCGCAGCAAGCAAACTAATCCGCTATTTTATTTCCCCGTACCCACGCATGTCCAGATACGTAGACAAAGGCGACCCTACGCATTCTTGATTTCTGCAATGAATCTACCCATTACATGCGTATACAGCCCACCTCCACTTTTCTTATCATGCTCATCGAATCACTTAGTATGCAGGCGTGGGAGTAGTTTTGTGGCTCTAACCAGATGAATGCTCTAATCACTGTCATCACCTCCATCGTCATGCTACTTGTGGTCACTGTCTTCCTTGACTATTCTGCCTGCCGAACGTGCTGTAAATGCCCATGCATTTCTTCGGTGTCGTATTACAGACCCGTCTGTATAGATGAGACCGTTGACCTGTGCATTGACCACGACTGCTTTCTGTTCCCTACATTATGTGTATGCGTGTATGCATAAGACAGAAAGAGAGAGAGAAATGTAAAAGTAGCCTATGTAAGTGGGATTCTTAGTGCCTGAGGTGTTGGTTGCTCACATGTGTGTATGCGTGGCCGGTGGGGAAAAAAATGGGGGGGGGGGGGAGATATGCGTCTAATTGAGAGTGGTGGGTTATCTTTTTAGTCGCGGACATTTTAAAGGAAGTAAAACAAGGAACTGGGTGGTGGTCATGGTTATACTGAAAGTAACAAAGTTGTAAAAACTAGCTTTCTATCAGTGCTTCACTACGGCATATGGCTATTTAGAATCAATTTTGATTGCAATAAAATGTGCTATGATTAAAATTCATTATTAACACACTTATATATATATATATATATATATATAGAGGTATGTGCTCCACTATTCTTTATTACCTACATAAAAAAGCTGACGTACGGTGTTCGAAGCCTGCGGTAGATAGAAAGGATTTTTTCTATCGGAGGTGAAATATAAATCCTGAGTCGCACACGTCGTGGCTTGACCAAGCGGCCTTTATCCCTCGGGTTCTATCGTTGTCCCCCCCGACATACACCAGCAATGGTACTATGTGTCGTAAAGATAGAGATAGATACATATGTAAGTTAGCCAACCAACTCATCCGAGACTGCGGATTAACAAGTTTCTATTTACAGATGATCAAGCACTAATACATGGAAAAATAGAAGGCCCGTAGGAACACTTAAATAGACTCAACAACATAGGCACCCAAAATAACATGCAAATCAACGCAAGCAATCCAGAAGTTATGAATATCGCAAAAGAGAAACAGAACATCAACATAACGATAGTTGGAAGATAATTAAAACAAGTAGACGAATTTAATTATCTAGGAAATCTAGTGACAAACAACAATTCACAAGCAGCAGAAATAAACTCAAGATGCAAAAAAGCTTGTCAAATCATTGGACAGCTATCACCACTGCTGTCCAAAAAGGAAATAACACACTAGAGGCAAAACGGGCATTCTCCAACACAATCTTTAGTCCATAGTTATGCTACCAATGCCAGATCTCATTCTAGATTCGAGAACAAGAAAAATAACCACCATCGAGATGAAGTATGTTAGACGCATAACCGGAAAAAGCCTGAAAGATAAGATCAGAAATGAAATATTGAGAGAAAAAAGGCAAGGAATAATTCCCGCTATAGAATACATAAAGAAACAACAGATATGTTTTTCCCACGTGATAAGACAGAAAGACCAAAACAAAATACAATCAAAGCGAGCCTTTGATAAACGTTGCGAGGAAACCAAACCCAGGGGTCGACTACGACAAATATGGAATATTAGAAGCGCTAGGAAACATAGCTGCAGAGGTCAACAGAAAAACAAAAGACCGCAAATTATACCTTCCCTGAACGCCGAAAAACAAATGAGGTAGGAACGAAGAAGAAATATATCAATAATCTTGACCCACTACGGAGAGTTCGAACATACCGTGAGAGGAGTGGTCAACAAACAGTCGCCACATAAAGCGGAAAACATGAGTGATGTAACGGTGACTTTGAAACTGGCAAATGAATTGGAAAAACATTTAAAAAAAAAAAAACAATACAACATCCTCCACTTAAAAAAAAAACCCTATTGGCGCCTCATTTGTTGACCAAAAAAATCAGACCCTGTCTACGGAAGTGAACAATTGAAGATAAAAGCCTTGCAACGAAGCTTTATTACTAACAAGGGTGAAATGCGCTATCATGCTAGTGTATGTAGATTATAGCAATTAACAGTCTGCAAATTCTAGCAGTCTTCAAAGACGCGGGGATTGCCTGTGCAGTCGGAAGCCCTATCGTTCATATTTCTAACCTACACTTTCCTCCATTGGGGCACTGACAGTACACACAAGTTGACTAGAACGTTGCGTTCTAGAATGGCTATGTCGATGTGAACGTTTCTAATAAACAAACAAAAAAACACGAAGTGCAACATTTTCCTGACAATACATTTACAATAATTTACATCACGTACCACTATGAATTATGCACGTACAATGACATGCCTGAGCCCGCGACCTACTGGGATTATCAATCATCTGTGTGTACAAGTGTTTTCATTTTAACTATAGTCCGTTCAGAAATTCATAATCACACCTGAATTAGCTTTGCGTGATAACCGCTTGTTATTTTGGTTTCACATTTTGCATGCGATCTTAGAATATTGATGACGCAAAGATTTTTGTATTTTTTATTCCACAAACACAACAGATTTTGCACATCAGCGAATTCCTTTGATCTTTTATGACGATATCACACAAGTTGATTCAAATTTTAGAGTTTACAGTAATCGTGTTAAATTGTCCAGTTTACCGCAATTCTTGTCAGAGGCATATCCACATAGTGCTTAATTGTGGGTGTTGTTCATTATGTGTATTTGCAAACATGAATTCAATTGGTTACAATTAGTCTTGTCCTTCGGTCACCATTAGACCCCAGGACGTCCTAACTGCAGCTGGAATTGAATTCATCTTAATTTTAATCATTCCTAATCTGACGATTCCAAGAGGTTGATAATCATTACTGGCTGGACAAATAGTAATCAATCTCGTTTCCAGTACTCATCTTTCACCCGCAACACATGTTCAACACACTTCTTTTGCATAATTATAAATTTGCATTTCAAACTCATTGTAATTTAGATATAAATGTTGGTATTTAAGGTCAACAAATTGTCTACTGAGTCTTCACAAAATTAATAAAGATACGCCTTCCCTTCGGTAATTAATGCCCAGGCCGTGGTGCGTCATGTCGTTCAATAACAATTCAGTTTTGTGCACGGGATTTTCCTGAAGTTAGTGTTTCTGCAATAGCCAAACTATTTTACGTCAATGACCGCACCAAATTAATGTACATATCCTAAAATGGTGTCAAATTCGAACAGGGTGAATTTAATATACCCTAAAGAAGAAAACTTTTAAACTAGATCAAATTTCTCAGAGCAAAAAATATTTCTATAACGTCATCAATATTCTAAGATTCCATGCAAAATGTAAAACCAAAATAATAAGCGGTTATCATGCAAAACTAATTCAGGTGTGATTATGAATTTCTGAACGGACTATAGAGTGATATTGTCGGTATATTAATTTCGCACCTCTAAGAATCGACAAAATATTGTTCTGCTCTCTCTGTCTCGTCTGTGTGCGTGTACAGCATTCATTTTGATGGAGACGTGCGACGAGTTGGGAGCCTATGACAAAAACTGACACGTCAGTTATAATTATCTATTTATTCTCTTGATTTTAATTGTTTAATAATTGATTCATGTTGTCTTTCTATGCGTAAATTTTCTGCAATTTATCTTTAATTAAGAGAATTTTAATTCCAGACGTGACTCTTCGACAAAAGTAAATACAACAACTACCCAACATATGTTGTCCACTCATCAAGATGACAAGAAAAACAAGAGAATCACACAGCACGCCCAAAATTGGCAAAATTGGTGTTTATCTGAAAATGGGTATGAGATATCATATCAAAGATATCCTGTGAAAAAGCAGGTATGCCTTGCATGGTGCCATATTCATCGCTCACAATATGTGCCATTGTTCAATGAAAAGTATGGCTTCTAACACCATATGTCAACGTGAAGCGTCCCCTTCAGTAGATCTATAAGTGTATTGCATGATGCACAAAATGTTCTAAAGAAAATAACAGAGACAAACAAACTATTTAAAATTGTGCAAACTGTCAAGAAAAATGAAAAAAACTCATTCAAAATGGAGCCATTACAGCAAATGAAACATTAAATAGACAGCAATTCCAGTATTTTAAGCTAAATTATAGCAGCGATACCAAAGAATGGGAAACAATGGCACAGTTTGTTTGGACTTTGTTTTTCAAGTAACTCACTAGCTAACATTAAATTGTTTCCGCTTTCTGTCAAATCAGCACATTGTATGAGTCTAGATTCATGCAGAATTTTACAATTATCTCATTCTAAGCCAGACAGTGATCTTCACTTCCTTTTATACCGTCTCAGTATTTGTAAAGTGAGTAGAAGTATGGACAGTAAGTAAGACAACATAAAAGAAAATCAAAGCTTTAGAAATGTGAATTGAAAGGAGACCAGAAAGAACAAGTAAGATGTAGAAGCAGATGAGTAATGAAGCGGCTGAAAATACAGAGCAAAATAGTCAGAGTCTGACATAGTCTCAGGTGGACTAATAACATGAAGAGCTGGACTGGCAACCCACACAAATTATACCTCATAGTAAGAAACAAAGTGGCACATAACAATGGCAAAAGGGAAGTTGCAGTAGAGCACCAGTAAAAGAAATGATCTGTTGTAAAAAGTAAGTCCATTTTTATTCTATGACCACCCAGCTTCTAAGTTTACCAAGTTGTAGAAGAGTATCAGTGAATTTTTCTGGGACAAAAAAAACATACAGCCTGATGTAGTAATCACCAATTACCGAGAAATGTTACAAAGATAGTGAAAAAGCACATGGGTACTAACACCATATTTCTTATATACAACTAAAAGATGTGACACGGTTCTTTCGTTTCATTTTTATGTTAGTCAACAGTCAAGCAAAGATTACACAATATGATATATCATTCTGAGCTAGCAGTCATATTAAATTTATCACTGGGTTTGCAGGAAATTTATATATATATATTTATATTATTATATTATATATTTAGGATATTTATATATATATAACTGAATGAGTGGTAATATTATCTCCACAGCAGTATAAGTAATGGTATGTCTATTACCATTTTTCTTACCTAATATTATCTAACCATTGACTTCACTTATATGAACACCAACCTAATAATAAATTAATTAGCAGTTTACAAAGTGTTAAACTTGTTCTGATCTCTCAAATTTCAACCAATCATTACAAACTTATATCCCCATGTTACTTGTTTTTATAAATGTACTTGCCATAAAAACAAATTGTTTTCATGTCAATTACTCTGCACCAAAAGTAGTGTAATGCTATTGCCAAAGTGTTTCTAAACACTAAGATTAGTTCTCAATATTGTAATAAGTGATTGCCACTGGTGGTAAAATAACAAAAATGAAGTACATTTCACTACAGCATTGTGTTACTAAACAGGCTGCTGTAGAAATAACTTTTTCTTTTTTTATTTGGATAAAAGAAAAACTTAAAATATTTTTGGACTGTAATTCAAGCTAGACACTCAAGTTAAGAAAATAACCACCTTTCAATGACTAGCCAGATATTCAACCGCACATTCACCCAAAGATAAAAACTTACAGCTTTTGAAGACCAGAGAGCTGGATGAATGTAGCTTGCTTCAGGATAACAAGGGCATTGTTTGCCAAATTTCTGTCAAATTGAAATAAAACAAATTATTTTTTTAAAATAATAGAACTGAAAAAAAAATTAAATTCAAAATAAAATATATGTCAATAAACTTCAGGTCCTAAACGTTATTTAAAAAAAAGAAAGAGAGATTTTTACGGTAATATCCCATTACTGAGGTTTGCCAAGGGACCAGAGAATAAATGCCACTAGTCCAGTGCAGTTGCTGCAAGGTGTTCGGGTCTGAATTTTTATTCTACCCCAGATAAAGAAAACCTTTAACCCTACAGGGTTTGGAACCCATGTTTCTAAAAGTTACTGTGAGTTTAAAAATTAACTTTATTTGCAGGATAAGTCATTGGCTTCTTCATTATAGAACTAGGTTCACTTTTGTTGTAACTAGAAATTTGCCTTGCCATGCCAAGTCATTAAAATCAAGGCAATCAACATCTACTTCAATTGCTGTAATTTAGTACTGCAACAGTTCATCATCATCATCATCAATGAGTACCGTCTCCACATCAAAGGTAGGCTAACATGGAGCGCTATTCACCTCTGCCTTTTGCTTTGATGGTGCAGATTGTCATAGGTTATATTGTCCATCTTTTGATGTTACTCGTCCATGTTAGTCTTGGTCTGCCTCTTTTATCTTGTATTTTCCCTTCCAATATTACTTTTATTAGGCTGTTGTGTCTTTAAACATGACCCAAAAATTTCATCTTGTTCAAATTGTATTTAGTAGTTCTCTTTTCATTTTCAGTTGTTTTAAAACTTCATCGTTTGTTTTCTTTTCTTTCCATCCAATTCTACATATTCTTCTATAAATCCACATTTCAAAGGCTTCAATTTTCTGTTCTGTTTTCTTGTCTAATGTCCATGTTTCTGCACCATACAGGAATATTGAGAAGATGTAACATTTTGCTATTCTTAGTTTTAGCCTTGGTGTTATTTGTTTTGATGTTAGTATTATTTTTCATGGCATGAAAATTACTTTTTTGTCATACCTATTCTTTGTTCATTTCAGTTATACATTTTCCATCACAGGTTATAGTATGTCCTAGGTAGTTGTAACTCTGAACTGTCTTCAGATGTATTCCTTCAACTTTGATATTTAATTGTAGGTCTTGAGAATTTTTTTTTTTTTTATATGGAGAGTTGACTGCTATGGAATATTACAAAAGGAGTGAAAGTATAAAGATAAACTATTAAGAATCTTGTAGAAAAATGGCAACTAAAGCGAAAAATAAAAAGTCCTTCCTCCATCATGTCAAAAACAGATACAGCATTACCTTGTAGACAAAAGACAACTATGGAGAAATGGTGATAGAATTTGAGAGCAACAATTCAAATATCATATATACCTTTCAATGTCAGAGACTATCTTCATGATGGCATTCCCAAAATGGATGAGGTCTTTAACGCTTTCAGTCCAGAAGATTTTTATAAAATCAGTGGAAGAAGAGACCATATTTGTCATGGTTTTCAATATCCATCTGCATGTTTATATTATATTCATATATAATATAACATATTATATAATCATTTTTAGATAATTGAACAAGGAATTAAATTTCACCAATGTCAATATGATACAAGACATGTAAAAAGAATACAGTTTGAATATAGTTTTCACTACTCAAATTGAGAGTGACACACTCTGCGACTAAATGTACATGGCCAAAATCAAAATGACATACAGTAATGCCAGAACGTACAGAAAAGTCATTAAAAAAAAATCTGACAGGAGTTCATAACAAAAAGAACTGTTAGATCATATTGTTTGAATGATCAAGTTGTATATATTTTTTCCCCTTTTTTATGCATTCACCAAAAAAGTACACCTCTTCATCATTAACCCTTAGGTTAAGTGGGTGCAGGTTGTGGTTTTGCAGCTGATTTGTGATATTTGAGCATTTTGGCCCAACACATCTTATTTCTTTCTATAATTAAGTTACTTTCCCCTATCCTTACTTGACCAGACTGGATATCCTGTTTCCAGAAGCACCACTGGGAGTTGACCCATTTATCAACTCTGTTGCTCAGATATAACAGTGTTAAACCAGAAAGATGTAAAAGAAACTTATACTGATACTGTACAAGTAAAGAACACATATCAGACAGAAGCTGCTAGAAGAGGGGATTGAGCAGCACAGAAGAGAAAATCCAGAGGAAAAAGTCACAACAAAGGTAAGATAAAGGTAAAGTGCGAGACTTGAACTGGCATCTTAGCACGCGAGTTAACACCCATATGTGCTCGGCCGCCTATCCAGAAATGTTCGGAAATTTCTGGATAGTGTCGCCTCAAACATCGAAACTCAGATACGAAGCAACATTCCTCACCTTCCCAGGGTAATACAATGGTACCTATTTCTGCCAACGGCTGGGTTGACCGTGGGGGTATATTTATTTATTTTTTTTTTCCAACCACGAGTACAATTCACACTGCTCCCAGCGGGAATCGAACACAGGTTGTCCAAATGTCGGTAGTCCAGTCGGGTGGTTTTCCTAACTTGGCTACCGAGGTGCCCAGTCACAACAAAATGGCAATGCATAAAAAACAGCTTGCAAGAATCCCGCAACACCTTGCCCAAAAAGGAAAGTAACAAAAAACAAAAATGGATAACTGACAACATCTTAGAAAAAAATGGAAGAAAGAAGACAAGCGAAAAACACTGCCAGATACAAGGATATTGACAATGAAATATGGAGAATGTGCAAACAGGCAAAAGAAGACTGGCTCAACCAAAGATGTCTAGAAGTCGAAACTATGGAAAGTAAACAAAACTTAAGAGAGATGCACACAGAAATAAAGAGAATGACTAATAAAGACAAAAAAGCTGCAGGAAACAAATGTATTGCAAACAAAGAGGGAAGAATGCTAACAGACAACAAAGATATAATAGATAGATGCAAGAATATATAACATAATTATTTCACGACGAAAGGGACAAAAGCCAGACATAAAATGTACATACAACTATAAAATCCTGAAATCTGAAGTAGAAAAAGCTAAATAAACAATGAAAAAGAGAAAGGCAGCAGGACCTGACAATATACAAATAGAGATGATACAGGCTCTAGAAGATTTTGGCATTTAAGTGATCACAGACATATGCAATGACATATACCATACAGGATACATACCAAATGAACTAAAAACATCAACTTTCATTGCATTGCCTAAAAAGAATGGTGCAGTTGAATGCAGTGATTTCAGAACAATAAGCCTAATGAGCCAGGTAACAAAAATTTTACTAAAAGTTATACAGGAAGGATTCAGAATAAAATCAATACTGAATTAGATGAGCAACAATTTGGATTCAGGAAAAACAGTGGCACAAAAGAAGCCATATTTAGCATGCGAACATTGATTGAAAAGTATACAGAAGTAAACAAACCAATATATGTCTGCTTCATAGACTACACCAAAGCTTTCGATAGAATACACCATAATCAACTTATAGACTGCCTAAAGGATATAAATCTAGACGACACAGACATGTGACTAATATGTAATTTGTACTGGGAGCAAACAGCAATAATGAAATATAACAAGGAGAACTCTACACCAATGGACATAAAAAGAGGAGTAAGACAAGGATGCATCTTATCACCAAGCTTGTTCAATCTATACACTGCGCAAATCTTTAAAAACATCTCAGATATGCCAGGCCTAAACATAATGGGAAGATAATCAATAACCTAAGATATGATGATGATACTGTTCTACTAGCAGAAAATCCTAAAGCCCTACAACAATTGCTTAATGTGATAAACATAACAAGCAAAAAATATGGACTAGATATGAATATCAAAAAGACTAAAACTATGATCATAAACAAAGAAAATTCTCAAGACCTACAATTAAATATCACAGTTGAGGGAATACACCTGGAGACAGTCCAGAGTTACAACTACCTGGGACATACTATAACCTGTGATGGAAAATTGAAATAAACAAAAGAATAGGTATGACAAAAAGTAATTTTAATGCCATGAAAAATATACTAACAACAAAACAAATATCAGCAGGGCTGAAACTAAGAATGGCAAAATGTTACGTCTTCTCAATATTCCTGTATAGTGCAGAAACATGGACATTAGACAAGAAAACAGAACAGAAAATTGAAGCCTTTGAAATGTGGATTTATAGAAGAATAGGTAGAATTGGATGGAAAGAAAAGAAAACAAACGATGAAGTTTTTAAACAACTGAAAATAAAAAGAGAACTACTAAAAAGAATTAAGACAAGACAAATGAAATTTTTGGGGCATGTTAAAAGACACAACAGCCTACTAAAAGTAATATTGGAAGGGAAAACACAAGGTAAAAGAGGCAGAGGCAGACCAAGACTAACATGGATGAGTAACATCAAAAGATGGAAAAGTCAATCTATGACAGCCTGCACCATCAAAGCAAGAAACAGAGTAGAATGACAATCCATGGTAGCCAACCTTCGTTGCGGAGAAGGTACCCGATGATGATGTAGATCACCAACCCTACACATGCAGCCAACTCTCAGCCCACTTGTTGGTGGGCACCTTAATTTCCAAATTGCATATAAAAATGAGCCTTCAATTGTAAAATTTAATTCTTTTAAAAAGTTTCACTACTCAATCCATCTGGACAATACTTTTGAATTTTTAATACTCTGCCACTTGTTTAAGGAGTATGTGTGTTGAAATCGACAATGGCTTTAAGTTGCATTTATTAGTGTTACAATCAATGAATCAGTTTACTGCAAATAAACACAATTTTACTGTGAATAGAAAACATCTATGATATCATGATTGTAATCTCAACAAGCCCAATGATTAATTGGTTTGGTTATTGATTAAGCAACAAATGTACTCTGCTCTTGGAATTAATGACATATTGTGATATCTGCATGCAAGTATTTTATTAATTTTATCAGATAAACTTTAGAGGAAGAAGTGTCAGCTAGTCTGTAAAAATAATAATATGTGCCTTTGATGTGAAGGCACCAATACACTCTCCAAATGGCACATAACAATTCTCATTGTTATTCACCTTCATGGTCAGAGGTTATCACCACACAAGCATTAAACAGCTCATCTGATGCTGTATCTTGACACTCAGTGCAACTTGACATCCTAAGTGGGCCTGAAAAGTAGGCCCATCAGTAAGGCCATGTATCAATTCTTGTAGGTACTTATCAGCAATAGTTCTCTGTGGTGTATTCATAAGATTTACAAGACCAGAATTTTTAGTTCAGTTATCTATTAATTTTGTTTTGGTCTATGGAGTTTGAAACAGATAGAAACTTTGCTTCTTGTTAGTCTTCATACTTGTCTTTTGTCTACAAGGTAATGATGTATCTGTTTTTGACATAATGGAGGAAGGACTTTTTATTATTCACTTTAGTTGCCATTTTTCTACAAGATTCTTAATGGTCTATCTTCATACTTTCACCCCTTTTGTAATATTCCATAGCAGTCAACTATGCAGTCAACTATCCACAATGGGGTTGCATGTTTGTGCTTCACATGCAGCAGTTAGCGTTGACCGCATTACTCTACTAAAGAATAAGGCATTGTTCTATACTATAACAATCAATACTGTAGCCACGAAAGGGTTCAGTGTTCTCATTCCCTACCACCACTTGCCTGCTTGTTATACTGAACTTCTCCGTTAAGGCTCCAGACTTGTAAAGGAACAAAAATGTCTTTGATTGGTTTCAGACACAAGAAAACTATCTATCAGTCTATATCTGCATATCAGTCCACCCAGTACATTGTTTTCTTAGAGATGCTACAAACAGGCCAATGCCTTTATGAAGGATAAGAAAGGCATTCTGCTTAACAATATACAGAACAAAAAAAGAGATGGAAAGAGCACTTCAATGAACTTTTGAAATGACCAGCTCATATAAGCCTGAAGAACATACTACCAGCAGAAAAAGAGTTGCAAGTTAACCGTGGAAAGTCAAGCAAGGAAGAAATAATGAAAATCATTAAGTTAATAAAAGATGGTTTTATGCAAAGGACCAAATGGAATTCTCTCAGAAGCCACCAAAGATGATATTATAATCTTTATCAGGATGTTACATAAACTACTACATAAAATATGTGAGAGAGAAGAAATATCCAAAGACTGGGAAGAGGGTTATATGATTAAGCTAACAAAGAAAGGTAATTTACAGAAGTGCATAAATTACAGAGGAATAATGCTGCTATCAGTACCAGGAAAAGTGTAAAGCAGAATAATCATGGAGAGACTAAAAAATGGGGAAAGAGAAACACAGAGCGATGAACAGATGAGTTTTTGGAAACATAGATTATGTGCACCTGATAATCATTTTACCCATAATAACTGAACAAAGTTTGGAACTATAATCCTCATTTATACAGGATTTGTTGAATATGGAAAGACATTTGATAAAGGAATGCTATGGGAGATGCTGAGTCATTTTGGAATCCCTACAAAGTTTATTAACCTGATAAAAGTAAGAATAAATATATGAAGGAATGAAATGTAGTGTGTTGTATATGCATGAATGAAGGGAAGTTGCATTTAAAATTCCTCTTCTTCAGCATCTCAGTTACTGCTGTGCTTTAGACCATCAAGATTCATGAACAAGAAAGTGCATTTGAGGTCTACATTGGTTCCCCATAGTTTGCCATGCAGGGTTGTTTCTGTTGACCATATTTGTGTTCTTATGGTCTTGAGAGAGTTATGCTATGGAGTCTGTCCGGATGCTCCACAATTGTATTTTGCAAAGCCATCAAGTCCTATCTTGTGATGGTGTATTCTTAGATCACAGTAGCCTGTAATAAAGATCTTGGTCTGCTCGTGTCTGCTGAACATGTTCAAGCTGTCATGTTTTGGCTCATTAACTCATAGAACTCTCTCAATTCTGTTTTATTTTTCTGTGCCACTACCTCTGCTCTGAAATGCATGTCTCCATTCTCCTGCTGAAAGAGTTTATTTGATCTGAGGTAAGAACAGAGTGAGACTTGGATGCCTGCTACCTACATTTTTCTTTTCACTGGTCCTAAATTGGACTGTCAGTCACAGTGGAGGTTTAGGGGAAAAATCAGGACACAAAAAGCACATATAATATCATTCTACTCATCCATCATAAAACATAACAAAGAGTGAAGTTTTTTATGATCAAAAGACTTCAATGCTGAAGAAGAAAAAAATAGTGACTATGACAATAACAGAATAGCAGGAAAGGAGTCATATGGTCACTGAAAAAGCAACTTTATGGCATATCTCTCTATCTCACACAATCATAAACAAATGCCAGATAAAATTAGCATGCTTGAGAGGTCACAACAGCTGGGGGTGAAAACAAAAAGAAATAAAGCCAAAATCATGAGAATTAATGCAGTTGGTAATAACCAGATACCAGTGGATAAAATATCTCACAAACACTAGAATCTTTATATATATATATATATAGCCAATAAAATGGACAAAAGAAAGAGGAATGGAGAATTAAACCAAAATAAGGATACTAAAAGCAAGAGCAGCTTTCAATGCGCTAGGAAACACATGGAAATCTAAAGGTTAAATACAAAAATTAAAAAAATTTTTTATCCATTAAATCAGTCCTAATCATGTGACTGTGAAACAAAGACTAGTTTAAAGTAAAAGATACAGCCATGCATCCAGCAACATCATTTATAATCAAGGAAAAGTGGGCATATGTTGGTCCTGTGATGAGAAGAGACAAAAGAATCACAAAGCCAGCCCTCAAATGTGGAGCAGTGGGCAAAAGAAAAAAGGAGGCCAACCTAGAGAAACATTAAGAACTCTGAGGTGAGAGACAACAACAGACATTGGCTCCCTTACCAATATTGAGAGGCTCATCCAGATTAGGGAAGTTTTGTGAAATGCAATATGTGTGTCTCATGCAAAGTCTGACATTAAGTATGAAAGATCTTGTGGGCACTGAAAGTAGTGAAAAACTATAATTTCCACCCTAAGAGCCATTCATGGCTCAGATAGATAGGTGGCGAACAATAAAATGACACTCATGAAGTTACAGACTTTCATTAATGGATGCACAGGTAGAACAAATGGATGGAAATAGTAGGACAAAGTTACTAGCTTTAGAACTATGGAAAGGTGTTAGGCAAAGGACTAGTGGAAAAGAGATACAACAAGGATGATGGTACTATATAGTATTCTTTGCTGGTTATAATTCTAGAAATGGCAAATAACAATTTCAAAAAGGTAATATAAAGAACTAATAGAATTTATCAAGATTCAAGATCACTTCTTTCTCAATAAAATCCACATGCTACTGATTTGCACACAACTGAATTAGATCCAATGTACAGCACAAAAATTACTTTCTCTTCATTCCAAATTGCACAAAGACATGGTGTGTAAAAGAAGACACTGCTTATTAATACTATTATATTACAGTGTTCTCTAAGATTATGCAACACTGAAATGGACATAACAAGAGTTACTTTGTATCTCCCTCGACACCCAAATGGTTACAAGAGGAAATGAAGAAAAAAAAACAAAGAATAATTAGATACAACACAACACAATTCTCAGTTAAATCCAAAAATAAATGATTTGAGCACATAACTCATCAGCAAACAGCACTAGCATCTAAATGTATCAGCAGAAAAAGAAATGGGAGACACCTTAAAAGATTAATTTTTTTAAAATATCAAGCAAACAAATTATATTAATTAACGAAACCCAAAAAAAAAATCTCAAGAATATTTTTTTTTTGTTATAACACAAAAACTGACAGAAAAAAAATAGAACTTATTACTTTATGTACATTTCCAACAATTTTTTAAAAATATCAATTTGTGTGAGTTCAAATAAAAAATCCTAATTTATAGCAATGAAAAAACAGGACAAAAAGGAGGACAAATATCAATTTAATAATAATAATATTAAGAACAAATTCAAAAATGCCTACAAGAAGAAACTTCCAAATACTGCATAAATCTGAAACAGATATCAAAAGTATGGCAAAGATTATTTACATTTTACTACAGTTAACAAAAGCAGCTAGAAAATAAAATTTGCAAACATTCTAACAACATTTCTTAAAAAATATAAATATTTTATACTTACAGGTGGACAGTGTCTGGAGGAAAATTTATATTTGCCACAGTCTTAAAAGGAGCTGGTTGCTGTGAACAGTCAACCTTACGTCCTTTCTGTCTTTTAGGAGATCCTGCCATAGAACACTGACAGCTTGTTACACATCCATCGCAAATTGGCATAATTGTAGATATGATGAAAAACAAAGCCAGCAACTGTCCTATGCAGACAGAAATCTCCATGATGAAAAGTACATCCCATCGGAAGTTCACGAAGCATTAATTAATGAATAATCATCATCCAGTTTGTTCCGGTATGCAGTCTGACTGACCACTAGCACATGTCATAAACGCCATTTTTTCAATTCTACTTATGATATAATTTTTAAAAAATTAAAAACATCTCCAAGGAATGACTAAAGCTAATTAATTGTAACAAATATTTCTCACAGTGTATTATGACTTATCTTAAACAATATAACCCCAAGTAAAGTATTCAACTGCAAAAGGGGCTAGCTTTTTAAAATTGTAATATAACAAGAATAATAAATATAGAAACACTATTATTAGTATCTTGGAAGTCACATTGATCGAGAAGGGGATACGAGCAAAGAAATTAGAATCAGACTGGCTAAAGCAGCAATGTCTTTCAGAAGCCTTGAAAAGTTGTGGAAATCAAAACTCATTAGCACAAACACAAAACTTAGGCTATTCAAATCAAATGTACTATCAACCCTTACGTATGCGTGTGAAAGCTGGAAAACAACAAGAGATATAGAAACAAAGTTGAACGCATTCGAAAATAAATGTCTAAGGAAAATACTTGGTATAGAATGGAACGAATTCAAAACAAACGAGGAAATTAGAGAAATCGCCAATCAACCACTAATATCTTCAGTAATAAAGAAAAGACGATGGTCATACGTTGGACATGTGATGAGAAGAGATAATAATCGAATAGCAAAGCAAGCCCTCATATGGGAAACAACAGGTAAAAGAAAAAGAGGAAGACCCAGGGAGACACTGAGAAAAACATTGATGAGAGAGGCAAGAGCAGCAGGAATCGGCTCCCTCAATGAGATAGAACTGTTTGCACAGAACAGAGACAGATGGCGAGATTTAATAAAATATCTTTAAAAGAAAACTGCTAGAACAAAAATTCATATAGGAGAAGGTGTATCTTGGTCTACGCCCTATGGGCCGGTTACGGCTCGAAAGGTCAATAGATAGATAGATTATTAGTACTTCTTTTAGTGTTCTGTTGACCTAAAGGTATTGTGTTTTCAATGTTTATTAAAATAGGAATAAATATGAGTTGTGACTATTAATTATGCACTCTATGCAGTACTAAATTATTTATTTTAATTTACAGACAACTTTGATAATAATTTGACTACTGGAATGTAAAAAGTTTGCTCTTAGCAAATAACATTACTTTACTCCACTTTAAGCTTTAATATTTACTTTAATATTTTATTAAGTTCCTCAATATTATAATTACAACTACAACGGATAGAGAATTAGCATTGACTTTAAACTCAAACTGTTACTTACTGTCAGTACTACATGATTTTAAATTAATTATTTATTATTCATAGATAATTAAATTAGTGTCAAACACTCATGTTGACATGTTGAATAAATGGTGCTGTAAAGAGTTTGTAACATCAAATAATAAAATAAAAATAAAACTATTATAATTTAAATTGTTCAAGTTAAAATGTTGACAGACGTGACTTATATTATATGTGCAAGATAATTAATTATGTGGGAAATTAATTATAGAAAATTATTCTTTTTGTGTGTGTACTATAACTATTCTCCAACATACTGCTACTGGACTGCTAAACCCAGACATAGGCGAGACTACTCGAAACTCTACTCAATAATTCTACTCAGTCTACTGGTATTACTACTTGATTGAAGTAATAATATAATTATAGTATATTTTGTTTGTATTTTTTGTGGTTACTGAGTCACAACATACACAACAGATTCGCAGCACCTATTATTTATTCACTAAAACTCAACAACTGAATTTTGTTTCATACATTATTATAATATTATTATACATTGTTCAGTCTTTAGTTATCAAGTTAGTTTTTTGTGTGCACATGTATTGAATCCAGCAGCCAGAAAGAAAATAAACCCCGGTTAGTCAAATTTCAAAGTGATATAAATAATGAATTATCAATATTTATTTTAATTTTACATGAATTGATTCAGACTCTAGTGATATATATATAATAAATAATTATATATTATAGAATAATGATATGATAACAGATCTGAGATAACAACGATACTTTTTGTTCAAGCTTAGACTTAGAATCTCTACTATTCCAAGTAACAAAATAATTACAAAGTTCACACTTCTACTTCTACAGTTTGTTGTCATTACATTAGTTAATTTACATCATTATCATGACATAATTTCACACAATTTCAGTTCTAATAATTTCTGATTCTCATCATAAATTTCTTGTCTCCTAAACATGAACACCAACGATGCACTCGACTTACTACTAAAATTGAATAATTTAAATTCCTCCTTTCCAAAATGGAGAAGAAGCAAAAAATGCATTTTGTAAATCATTCATGTCACAGACTAATTAAGCAACAAAGTAGTACACTGTTTCGAGTGTAGCACCTTTTTTTTACGGTATTTAATGAAAACGTGTGTGCTTTTAGTCCAGTTGAGTTCCACTCCCCTTTCACCGAAAAACAAGAACCAACACACACAGGAACAGTGAAACACAACACACACTCACACGTCTAGTGAAATCACTTTTTCTGCGCTAAATTTAGCTGTATTTGAGCTCAAAATTTCGCAACAAAATTATCAGAAATGTTAATAAAAAATAATTAGTATAAATTACAGAACTAAATGCAGGCAATTCCACACTGATTTACCAATGAACATGGACGTGATGGTAACTTGTGTAAACCTTCCACGGTTAAAGCCATCTTGATTTTTGGCCGCTGCCCTGACGTCATGGTTCCCGTAATGTTCCTCGAATGTGATTGGTTAACTCTTTCTGAATAAACAATTTCTCTTAGGGGATTATTATTATCATTTTTATTATCGTATCTTCTTTTTCCACAAACATTATCAGCTTCAACATCTGATAATGACCAAGTCCATCTCATTGTCAACGTCGGTAGCGTAATAGTATTAAGCTAGCAGTGCGAAGTTTATTTATATTTAATGAAAATAATTGCCACCACCATCATCAAGTGCTTGTCTTATGGCATTATTTTGATTATTGTCATAGTCTTTTTTTTTAAATAAGATTTATGGATGTTCATGTAAATTTGCATGTTTTTAATATGCAACTTATATAATTATATTTTTAAGTAATATGAATATATAATTAACGCTGTGCTGAGCACTGCAACTGTGGAGGGACGATTAATCTTGTCACAATAATACTATCCAACAAATTCTACCTTTTATTCTCATAGTCCCTTAGGCATTTTTTAAAATTAGTAAACTAATTATTTATTCTCCCGCATTGAAAACAAGTATAGAATATGTGTGGAATTAAGTTAAACAAAAATAAAAGTTTACACACTGCATGGCAGTTATGACAAAGCACCCAAAAATATAATCAATAATCATGAGAAGAAGGTGGTCATATATTGGCAATGTGATGAGAAGAGACCAGTCAACAAGAGAATTTCAAAAGCAATCTCACAGATGGGAAATAGAGGATGAAAGAAAAAGAGACCGACTTGGAGAAACGCTAAAAAGAACACTGAGGCGAGAGGCAACAACAGCAAGCATCAGCGCCTTTGCCGAGATTGAGCGGCTCACCCAGGGAACGTTTTTTCTTTCTTTCAGCTCCCGTGGAGTATAGGTCTGCAACAAACACTTTCCAAGCCGTTCTGTTTCTTGCCATTCCTTTAAGATTCTTGAAGAAGACATGTCTTCCCCATCATCTTTACCTCTGCTTTCACCTGTCTTTTCAAAGAATATTGCGGTCTTCCTCTTTGTCTCTTCTCCTAGGGATAAAAAAAATGGGGTTTGCGGTGTAATAAGGGAACGTTTGGCGAGATATAATTAGGGTTCTGTGCAAAGTCTGGCACCTGATTAAAAAAACGATCATCGGACATGGAGTCCAGAATTTCTGCCCCACGTGCCGTCTTCGGTTCGAAAGGTTAATATATAACCTATATAGATATATAGTTATAGTAATCATCATCATCATGTGCCATATACCGGTTGATGTTGGCGATCATGTCAGTCCACAATCTACTTATCTACAGTGAATCGTATCACTTCTGTTGTTGACTGTTTGCGATGCCATGACACTAAGCTATCTAGTATTTTCTATCTTTGTCGTGTGCGATCTCTCTTTCCTTGCATTTTGCCAGTTGTAACCAAGTATTCAAACTTTCCTCTTCTCATGATGTGCCCGAAAAATGTTGACTGTTTCTTTCTGATGTTATTTAGGAGCTCCCCTTTTTTGTGTTGGCTTCTTTGAGAACTTCCTCATTTGTCTTTTTAGCTGTCCAGGGAACTTTCAACATTCTTCTGAGAAATCTCATCTCTATGGCCTCTAATTGTCTTTTCATTTGTTTGTCTACTGTCCATGATTCGCTTTCATAGGTCAGAATTGGTTCTATATAGCGCTGATGAACTCTATTTCTCACTTCTATTGACATAGATTTGTTGCATAAGATATTTTTCATTTTCATAAATGCTATTTTGGCCTGAGCTATTCTGCTTTTTATTTCTGTAGTGCATCCTCCATCTGACGTTATTACTGTGCCCAAGTATTTGAAACTGTTATAGTTATATCGATATATAGCTCGTTGATTTGCACTGCTGCGAATACTGCTGAATTTACACCCACGCCTGCATACTAAGTGATTTGATGAGCATAATAAAATGGAGGCGGGTTCTGTACGCAGGCAATGGGTAGAGTCATTGCAGAAGTCGAAGTCAAAAATGCGTAGCTTTGTTTACATATTTGGACATGCAGGATTACGGAGAAATGAAAGAGCGGAAAAGTTGGCTAGCTACGCCGTCGTTGAAAACGGTCAACAAATAGCTCGGGTGGACATCATCAATGCCCTCCCAAATGTGGTAAGGGCACAGGACTTCGAGAACCATGAGTCCACGTTATTCCTTCAGATGAAAGAGAAGGGAGTTAAGATGGGCACAACCAGAAACGAGAAACTTTGTGGGTGTATAAGAAGATTAATCAACCAACACAGAACTGGAGTCGTCTGTCGCTGGACACTGCGGGACTTGCTGAGGAGGGGATCTGAGCACTTATGGACATGTTCGGAGTGCAATGATGATGACCCGCAAATAACTCAATAATTGCTGAATGTAATGTGGGAGAAGATGATGCTAATGTTTGCTCAGTTTTGCATGGCACGCATGCAGCTTATACTACGGAAATCACAATTAATATGTTTGTAGACAAACACCAGACATAACAAGAGTTGTCAGCCCCCTACTGCCCATACCAGAACAGACCCCCCCCCCCCCCCCCCCCCCCCCCGCATAGAGGAATCCGGATTGACAATACAAATACGGAAAGAAGTGAAAGGAATACTTGACAAGGAGGAACAGAATATTCTACAACGTAAAACAATCACTCTCAGTTTCTTGAATGAAGAATACCCACAAGATCTATGGATTCAGGTGTACACAGATGGATAAGCACAGAATGCAGTAAAGAATGGTGGAGCAGGAGTATACATAGAGTACCGAAATAACACTAGGGATATAAATAAAATAGCAACAGGGAAATATTGTCACAATTACGATGCAGAAATCCAAACAATAAAGTTGGCAACAGAAATCTGCTGAACATTAATCTTAGCCCACAGCCATTAGAGTTTTTGACAGATGCAAGATCATCACTCCAGTCACTACAATCCAGAAAATTGCCTCAGCTGCAGACCTTAGTGACTGAACTCTGCAAGCACTACAGGATCGCCATGCGGTGGATACCATCTTACTGTAGAATACCAGGAAACGAGAGAGCAGATCAGCTGGCAAAGGAAGGTGCAAAAAGCAAACAACCAGATGCACCAGTTACATACCATCAGAAGAAACAGATACTCAAAACAATCAAAAGACTACAAGCCCAAATCAGGATGCCTTTCATAATATATAATAGATGTGAACAAGTACGCCTCAGAATAGGGCACAATCGACTCCACAGGCACATGTATACAAAATTCAGGATCGGCACCTAAACTACATGTACATGTGGACAGGCGCCCCAGACTGCTGAACACACACTTCAAGACTGTAGTACTGAATATAGTAAGTTTAAAATAAGTAAAGAGCCCCCGTCACGCCAAGTGGCGTGTAGGGAATATGGTGTTAGTGACCATAAATTTTACAGACTTTCGGCACATGATTTTTGGGGTAATGTGGTCGGTATTACGTCCGTGCCGTTTTACTTTCCGGAAAAAAAATCCGGTACCCATTTAAGGTTTGGTGAACCCGGAAGCCGTCGGTTGGGATCGAACCCTACCTCTTGTCCTTTGCAGTCCAGTTCACTAACCACTGAGGTATCGCGGCTCCCGAGAGCTGTACAGTTTAACCAAAATTGTATTGTTAAGTCTCGCTAGTTATTTTTTTTTTCTTTTTCTTTAGTGAGGAACATTGTGATTGATGACTTCGCGTTTATGGGACTGTCTGGATAATAATGGAGTAAATGAGATCGTAGATATGAAGTGTGCGTGACTTGCATGCTGCATGAATTATCTATGTGCATAATTAGCCTCGTCTCTTGGGAAAGACTATGCACCAATCGGTCTGCCTGCATGTTGTGACGTCGATTCCTTTCATTGTAATCAGTTGAGTTTTATATAAATGTTTACCTACCCCTTTTTCTCGATGCATAATTCAGAGCTTGAAATCCCAACATGTGTAACACTGCGTCAACTGTGTTCATTTCAAAACAGCTTCTTTGGTAACAGAAAACGCATTTGTCGAGAATAAGAATACACCCCCAGGGTCTGCAATCCTGAACACCTCATTTTGGTCGTTGTATTAAGAAATTTTCCTATAAATTAAAAAGAAATCCCCACACAGTTCGTGGTCATTGTATATACGTTAAGTTAGGATCAGTGATGACTGAAACGTTGTCCTTGCAGTACCTCAATATATGTTCTCTCAGCAATTACTGAGACGTTGTCCTTGCAGTACCTCAATATATTTTCTGTCAGCAATTAATGACGGTATAGCATGGAACGAATTCAAAACAAATGAGGAAATTAGAGAAATCGCCAATCAACCACTAATATCTTCAGTAATAAAGAAAAGACGATGGTCATACGTTGGACATGTGATGAGAAGAGATAATAACCGAATAGCAAAGCAAGCCCTCATATGGGAAACAACAGGTAAAAGAAAAAGAGGAAGACCCAGGGAGACACTGAGAAGAACATTGATGAGAGAGGCAAGAGCAGCAGGAGTCGGCTCCCTCAATGAGATAGAACTGCTTGCACAGAACAGAGACAGATGGCGAGATTTGATATTGGTCGTTTCAAATCTAAATGTTCACGATTAACATGAAATATCTCCTCTTTCCCTGCACTTACAAACTTGATTTTTTGCATCTGGTCTTGTTTTTCCAAGGTCCCACCGATTTCACAAAATTTAATGATGTAGGAAGTATGCTTCATCATGAAGCAGCACTTTCCTTTGATCTCAGTGAATTTACCGATTTTTTTGCTCCTGGAGAAAATAATTTACCGTACATTAATGGAAATCAGCTTCTCGGCATAGGCGTCTCTACACAACTTGAAAGTTGGAGGCGTTTATCAACTGTTTACTTTCTATTGTTTACTTTCTTTAAAATACTATGAGAATGTCAATGTTATAGCCTTTACAGACGGTCTAAAACAAATCAGCGTATAAACAGTTCCATTAATGAAAACTATTTAAACAATATACAACAAAGAATACATTTAAAAAAATTAATTATCCGTTGCGAGCGATAACGAGCATGACATATCAAGCAAAGTTATTGTTTATGGGTACGCATGTGACTAAAGAGTCCGATGTAAGCACGGGATCCTCTTCACTGTAAAGAGCTACATTGTTCGTTTTATGTCTTTCCATGTGACTTTCATTATTTTACGTAAACAAGGCATATGAAAGTGATTTAGTTTCTTTGCATGCCTGCAGTACACATATCAAGAATCTTTACATTTTCAAAACGTTATCAACTTTAGCTAAAGATTGATCATGCGGACATATAAAAACGTCCATTATTATTTCATTTATTCTGAATCAGAGGAGTCTAACATATTGATTACTAATCTGGGCTGAACGAACGATAGTCCATCTTTTTTCCAATAGTCATTTTCTTCTTTAAGACATGATCTTCACATTTGCACCAAAAATCTTTGTCAATCTGTGATAGAGCAGCATATGTCAGTCCTTTTATATCGCATAGTTTAAAACTTGTATTCTCAGCTGCCACCTGCCCTTTAATTTTTGCCCAAACGAGTTCAATGGGGTTTAATTGTGGATGATAAGGGGGCAGTCTCAAGCACGTATGACCATGCTGTTGAATGATTTTGTCTATTTGGAATACTTTGGTCTTTTGCGATTTCTTAACAAGTGACAGTAATTCAGGTTTCAAAAATCCCTCGTTAAATGGAATTCCTTCCTTTCTTAGCCAAATCTTTATAACATCTTTTGTACTGGTAGATGTAGGAATTTTGTCTTCTTCTGCCACAGCGTTGTGGTACGACGCGTTGTCCATTACCAGACAGGATGGTCTGTCTAGAATTGGAAGAAGAGTATTTTCAATCCACTCTCTAAATATATGGCCATTCATCTCGGTGTGATAGTCCCTGTTGTCAGTATAATTAGAGGTGAATATAAGTTCTGCATTTTTCACCAACCCTTCTTTTCGGCTGCCTGCATGTGCCATTATAATACGCTGTCCTTTTCCAGTGGGTACACATCTTTTAATACTTCCATCTGATAACTGCCATTCCTTGGCACTTGTGTGGTGAGAATTTATCCAAGATTCATCTAGAAATACAATATCATAACCTTGGTTACGCATTTCCCGTACTTCACGTAAATATTTACTCCTCATAGAAACTAAGTGCGGCTTCTCGCAGATGACATTTCTACCACTATCGTACTTTCTAAACGTAAAACCGATGCTTCTAACAGTTCTCCATAATGTTGTTTTCGACACAACAATGTCATTTTCTGCTCTCAGTCGAATTTTCAGTTTTCTTAAAGTCACAGTTTCTTTGGAATCGAACATTTTACAAATTGCTCTTCTAATCACTTCCTTGTCAAAACTATCTACTACTTTCTTTCTTCCTAGCGTCCTAGTCTTGATTGAACTGGACACTCCGTTAGCTTTAAGCACTTGTTTGAAAAAGCGTTTGCTTATACCCAATGCGTGAATAGTTCTCTTTTCTGGCTTTGAGATGCTTCGATACAGTTTTCCACGCTTAGCTTCTATGCAAAAATATTTATACACCTTTATTGCCACTGATTGCAATGTAAGGAACTTTACTTTTATACCCATTGACTAACAGATCACAAATTTAACGAAATTACCCAATAATTAGGATACGCCGTTGCACATAAATCACAACAAAACGACAGGAAATGGGATGCACCGGATATAAAATTATAACTATGACGCGTTTTATGTGTTTTTTAGTGCTTAAAACAGGGAAATTGGCGCGCATTACGTTCAAGATGACAAGTCCGTGGGTGCTCACTCATATGAAGCGGTAATTCCTCCAAATATATGGTTTGACCAAAATGCCTTAAATTTGTATACTTCAAATAAAGAATATTTAAAACTATACGTTTGTTGGTGAGGAAATGAATGTACTTCTTGGGACCAAAAAATCACAAGACCATATGCAAAATTTCAGCATTATCAATCAATTGGTTGCAGAGATATGGAATTTTAAACACCTTCAAAATATTTTGAAACGACCAATAAAATATCTTAAAACAAACTGCTGAAGAACAAAATCCATATAGGACAACGGTATAATCTATCTATCTATGACCTATGGGCCGTAACGGCTCCATAGGGCGTAGATAGATAGAGAGACGTTGTCCTTATATCAATTTTTGTTCTCAGCATTTGTGTTTAAAGATGTTTTATTGGTCGTTTCAAAATATTTTGAAGGTGTTTAAAATTCCATATCTCTGCAACCAATTGATTGATAATGCTGAAATTTTGCATATGGTCTTGTGATTTTTTGGTCCCAAGAAGTACATTCATTTCCTCACCAACAAACGTATAGTTTTAAATATTCTTTATTTGAAGTATACAAATTTAAGGCATTTTGGTCAAACCATATATTTGGAGGAATTACCGCTTCATATGAGTGAGCACCCACGGACTTGTCATCTTGAACGTAATGCGCGCCAATTTCCCTGTTTTAAGCACTAAAAAACACATAAAACGCGTCATAGTTATAATTTTATATCCGGTGCATCCCATTTCCTGTCGTTTTGTTGTGATTTATGTGCAACGGCGTATCCTAATTATTGGGTAATTTCGTTAAATTTGTGATCTGTTAGTCAATGGGTATAAAAGTAAAGTTCCTTACATTGCAATCAGTGGCAATAAAGGTGTATAAATATTTTTGCATAGAAGCTAAGCGTGGAAAACTGTATCGAAGCATCTCAAAGCCAGAAAAGAGAACTATTCACGCATTGGGTATAAGCAAACGCTTTTTCAAACAAGTGCTTAAAGCTAACGGAGTGTCCAGTTCAATCAAGACTAGGACGCTAGGAAGAAAGAAAGTAGTAGATAGTTTTGACAAGGAAGTGATTAGAAGAGCAATTTGTAAAATGTTCGATTCCAAAGAAACTGTGACTTTAAGAAAACTGAAAATTCGACTGAGAGCAGAAAATGACATTGTTGTGTCGAAAACAACATTATGGAGAACTGTTAGAAGCATCGGTTTTACGTTTAGAAAGTACGATAGTGGTAGAAATGTCATCTGCGAGAAGCCGCACTTAGTTTCTATGAGGAGTAAATATTTACGTGAAGTACGGGAAATGCGTAACCAAGGTTATGATATTGTATTTCTAGATGAATCTTGGATAAATTCTCACCACACAAGTGCCAAGGAATGGCAGTTATCAGATGGAAGTATTAAAAGATGTGTACCCACTGGAAAAGGACAGCGTATTATAATGGCACATGCAGGCAGCCGAAAAGAAGGGTTGGTGAAAATGCAGAACTTATATTCACCTCTAATTATACTGACAACAGGACTATCACACCGAGATGAATGGCCATATATTTAGAGAGTGGATTGAAAATACTCTTCTTCCAATTCTAGACAGACCATCCTGTCTGGTAATGGACAACGCGTCGTACCACAACGCTGTGGCAGAAGAAGACAAAATTCCTACATCTACCAGTACAAAAGATGTTATAAAGATTTGGCTAAGAAAGGAAGGAATTCCATTTAACGAGGGATTTTTGAAACCTGAATTACTGTCACTTGTTAAGAAATCGCAAAAGACCAAAGTATTCCAAATAGACAAAATCATTCAACAGCATGGTCATACGTGCTTGAGACTGCCCCCTTATCATCCACAATTAAACCCCATTGAACTCGTTTGGGCAAAAATTAAAGGGCAGGTGGCAGCTGAGAATACAAGTTTTAAACTATGCGATATAAAAGGACTGACATATGCTGCTCTATCACAGATTGACAAAGATTTTTGGTGCAAATGTGAAGATCATGTCTTAAAAGAAGAAAATGACTATTGGAAAAAAGATGGACTATCGTTCGTTCAGCCCAGATTAGTAATCAATATGTTAGACTCCTCTGATTCAGAATAAATGAAATAATAATGGACGTTTTTATATGTCCGCATGATCAATCTTTAGCTAAAGTTGATAACGTTTTGAAAATGTAAAGATTCTTGATATGTGTACTGCAGGCATGCAAAGAAACTAAATCACTTTCATATGCCTTGTTTACGTAAAATAATGAAAGTCACATGGAAAGACATAAAACGAACAATGTAGCTCTTTACAGTGAAGAGGATCCCGTGCTTACATCGGACTCTTTAGTCACATGCGTACCCATAAACAATAACTTTGCTTGATATGTCATGCTCGTTATCGCTCGCAACGGATAATTAATTTTTTTAAATGTATTCTTTGTTGTATATTGTTTAAATAGTTTTCATTAATGGAACTGTTTATACGCTGATTTGTTTTAGACCGTCTGTAAAGGCTATAACATTGACATTCTCATAGTATTTTAAAGAAAGTAAACAATAGAAAGTAAACAGTTGATAAACGCCTCCAACTTTCAAGTTGTGTAGAGACGCCTATGCCGAGAAGCTGATTTCCATTAATGTACGGTAAATTATTTTCTCCAGGAGCAAAAAAATCGGTAAATTCACTGAGATCAAAGGAAAGTGCTGCTTCATGATGAAGCATACTTCCTACATCATTAAATTTTGTGAAATCGGTGGGACCTTGGAAAAACAAGACCAGATGCAAAAAATCAAGTTTGTAAGTGCAGGGAAAGAGGAGATATTTCATGTTAATCGTGAACATTTAGATTTGAAACGACCAATACAACAGTCTTTTCTTTATCAACGAAGCGAGAAATGTTTTTTTTTCTTTCGGAGTATATTACTACATTAGTCCATTACATTGTTATTTTGGTTTCCTATACGCGATAGCACTGGTCCGTGACGTTCGTCATTGAATTGTGCATACAGTGTCCCCTGGTTTGCTCGTGGCATTTGGAAAAAACTAAATTGTTTGAAGTTAAATGGCAAATAAAATTGCCTGAGGTAAGTGAACGAAGAGTCGTTAAATGACGTTAGCGAACAAGAATTGTGACATCGTAGTTTATAGCCACGGGATTGCTGAGAAAATCCTAAAAGTTTTCTAGAGAAACTTCAGTCTGCAAATCATCATCATCAAGTACCACGCCTGCTGACGTAGGTGATCATGTCTCTCCACAACTTTCGGTCTCGACAGTTATTTATCATTTCTGTTGTTGACCTTCTGCCAAGCCATTCTCTTAAGCTGTCTGGTATCTTTTCTCTTTGCTTTCCTCTATCTCTACGTCCATCAATTTTTCCAGTGGTTACAATATATTCCAGTTGTTTCCTTCTCATTACATGGTCAAAAAATGATGATTGTTTCTTCCTAATATTGGATATTAGCTCTTTTTTTTTTTTGTTGCTTTGGCCTCTTTTAGAACGTTTTCATTGGTCTTCTTAGCTGTCCATGGTATTTTCAATATTCTTCTTTAAAACCACATTTCTACGGACTCCAGTGATTTTCTTGTCCGTTGTACTATTGTCCATAATTCACATCCATATACTAAGACTAGCTCTACATAACATTTAAGAACTCTTTTTCTTGTTTCTATTGTCAAAAATATATTGCACAGTATCTTCCCTTTTTTTTTTGTTTTGAAAACTGCTTTTGCCTGAGCTATTCTGCATCTCACCTCTGTGAATAGAGTTACAAGCAATTGGAGTTACACCTGGATATACATTCAATTGGAGTTACACATGGGTATACAATCAATTGGAGTTACACCTGGATATCCAATCAATTGGAGTTACAAATGGATATACAATCAATTGGAGTTGCAAATGGATATACAATCAATTGGAATTACAAATGGATATACAATCAATTGGAATTACAATTAGATATACAATACATTGAAATTACAAATGGATATACAATCAATTGGAGTTACACATGGATATACAATAATTTGGAGTTACAAATGGATATACAATCAATTGGAATTACTAATGGATATACAATCAATTGGAATTACAAATGGATATACAATCAATTGGAATTACTAATGGATATACAATCAATTGGAATTACTAATGGATATACATTCAATTGGAATTACTCATGGATATACATTCAATTGGAATTACTCATGGATATACATTCAATTGGAATTACTAATGGGTATACATTCAATTGGAATTACTCATGGATATACAATCAATCAGCTTTTGTTTATCGCTTCAAATTAATATTATGATTAATTAGATTGCATCTAACACTGCTGCTAAAGATGTACCTCAATAAAGTTAGATTAGTCTAGTCGCCGGAGCATCCTCATTGCACATCGTACACGTCAATAAGTGTTCAGATCTCCTCCCAAATATGTCCCCCAATGTATAGAGACTGATGACCCCAGTTGTGTGTTGATTTGTTATTCGCCTGTTTGCCGTGCAGTGCTCCTATCTGGCATCCAAAGTTTTGACCTGATGTTCGTGCAGTCTGAACATGGTTGCAGATTTATGATTATTGATTGAGTCATCAGCTGGCCCTGACTCCGTGAGGGTATTCATAATGTCAGCCCGATAAACTGAACTTCCGCTTTCCATAACAGCTGTTCCAGCCAGATTGTCAGCTCGTTCGTTTCTTCTCATACCGGAGTGTCCAGGTACAAAGATAAAACAGATCCCAAACAGACCTGAGGTCTTTAGTGACTACAACAACTGACTTCGTGTCCAGCCTCCTTCGAGTTTCCTGAGCATACTCTACGAATCACTCAGAAAGTACATTTTAGTATACATTCAGATAGAAACAAAATCTTTAACACAAATGTGTAATTATCATGCATACTAGAGCCATTCCTATACAGCGTTTTTACTACATCATCATCATCACGTGCCATACCGGTTGGCGTAGGCGATCATGTAAATTCCACAATCTTCTATACACTATGCATCGTATCAATTATGTTGTTGACTATTTTCTATGCCATGACACCAAGCAATCTAATAGTTTCTCTCTTTGTCGTCCGCGATCTCTCTTTCCCTGTATTTTGCAAGTTGTAACAAATATTCCAACTTTCCTCATCTCATGATGAGCCCGAGAAACGTTGGTTGTTTCTTCCTGATGTTTTTCAAGAGCTCCTTTTTGTGTTGGCCTCTTAGAGAATTTCCTCGTTGGTCTTTTTAATTGTTCAGGGAACTTTCAACATTCTTCTGAGAAATCCCATCTCCGTGGCTTCTAATCGTGTTTTGTTTGTTTGTTTTTACTACTGGGAGAACAATGTCACGGAGATTCTACTTAAACACATCACTTCGTACCAGATGTATTATTTCAGTGCTTTCCGGACACACCCGTGCTCCGATCTTCTTGCTGGAAACTTCAGAGGAAAGTCATGACCACGAGCACATACTTCATTGCTGGAATCCCTGAAGGGGAGAAGGAATTTCTAAAAAAAATATGCCATGGCAGAGGTCATTTTGGTTTATTCTTTCCGATTTATTATTACCAATAGTTCTTGCAGAGTTTCATGTTTTTCTTCTTTATCCAAGACAGCTAGACACTAGATTTCACAACCTAGATACCAAGGGAATCCACGGATGCGAAAATACAAATTTCTACCAACTTTGGGAACCAGATACCTTCCTGTCCAGATGCCAACGTTTTATCTCTAGACTACTCAACCCTCTGGATGAGGGTACAATCGTTAAACAAAAAACACACAAACTCTAAGTGAACAATTTCCATAGGTTCGAACCCAGAACCTTCTTGTCCAGAGGCCGATATCTTACCTCTAGACCACCTAGACCCCCCCCCCCCTCCCTTTTCCGGTTCCACAATCTAATTTATTGCAAACTCTGTCTAGAGACATTAATCCTTTTAAAGGACTTCATTCATTAGGTTCCATCTCCACGTCAAAGGTTAGCTATCATGGAGCGTCACCACTTTACTGTCTCTTGTCTTGATGCTGCATGTTGTCATAGGTTCACACCTGTCCACCTCTTTATGTTATTTCATGTACTTTAGTCCTGGTCTGCCTCTGCCTCGTTTGCAATGTACCTTCCCTTCCAAGATGACTTTTAGAAGGGTATTATATCTCTTCACATGTCCATACAATTTCAGCTGCCTTTTTCGAATTGTTTAAGTAGTTGTTTTTTTTCATTTCCATGGTTTGCTTTGAAGTGTTACAAGATGGAGCTCCTATCTCTTCATCGATAGTTAGCATATTCGCCTTTCGTATCCTGAATATGTCTCTTGTGTACCACACATTTTGCTGCTTTCGCTTTCTGAGCCGTTGATAATTTCTGATTATTCCGCCTTATCCATAGTCACAGATTAATCCTTTTAATTCTCATTTCCATTAACTACCTATCACGTGACAGTTTTAGAATGAAAAAATATTTTAAAAATCTGCATATGGTTTTAACATTTCAATGATTAACACAATCATAAATGTTACAAAAGATTATAAACGACATGTTTACAGGTTTGTTTTAACATCGACTGCACACAATTGTAATAATGGAATACTAGGAACCCTGGGACGTATAACAGTAGAATTGGCCAACAGAAGAGCAAGAAACTGTGAACCATATTTTCCCTCTATGCCAAAAGGCAAATGAAAGAAAGAGAAATAAATAAAGAAAGAGAAATAAAGAAAGAAAGAAAGAAAGAAAGAAAGAAAGAGAGAGAGAGAGAGAGAGAGAGAGAGAGAGAGAGAGAGAGAGAGAGAAAGAAAACATAATTTTTATATGAAAACAATGAATTTTTTAAAAGTAACCACTTCATTAACTTTCAGAAAATCTTCAAACTAACAATACTATTACGAAACTATCTAACATAAAATGATGGCATTCTAAAACATCATACAACTGAACAGTTGAAACAGTACCAGTGTTTCAAGCAAAGTATGTTTCATGTTTTTGATTTACCGTCATTGATTGAGCTGGTCTAACCAGAGCTTCTTTCTACTGGAGCTCATTCTAGGTCATTCTGTCAACTTTTATTTAGGGCCTTAACGATCAGGAGTGTTACACCTCACTGCATGTTTTCAATTTTCATTTGATAAATGTAATATAAATATTAAAATCGTGTAAGAACACCAGCATTCCAGAGACCTGTTATTTTGAAATTTCTCGTTTTATGACATGGAATTATAACGTTCGGGCAAATATTTTCTTAGAAGAAGAAAAGCCTTGGCCATAACTTTGTAAAGGGGTAAAGGCATAAAGATGCACCAATAATCACAGAAATCCGAAGCTGCTGTAAAGCTGATGATAATAATTAACATTTTAAAGAAAGGAAAAAGTGGTTTGGCAACAGCTTTATGTAGGTGTGAAACAAAACGTAAGTAGAACGACGTTTCCGCCAAGAAGGCCTTCAGCTGGAACAAGAAACAACACAAATATATATTGAGTTATATTAGTGTAAATCTGTGATATACACAGAAATTTCACTACATAAAATAACTTTGTAGTCTACAATAACTTTGTAGTCTATCATAACTTTGTAGTCTACCATAACTTTGTAGTCTACCATAACATAGTTTTGTAGTCTTCCATAGGTTTGTAGTCTACCATAACTTTGTAGTTTAACATTGAAAATGGCGTAAAATGGGTGTGTGATGTATTGTGTATTTAGAGCAAGCTGCCATATCTGCAGTGTCTGATTTAGCCTCGGTGTGGTCCTAAAAGCTAAATAAAAATCCCCCACACTAAAAAGGAATATTAACACCGTGACCAGGTTTCACAATACTTGACATTTGAAATCATATACTATACTGGTAATGGAAATGTAAAATAAATATAAAATGGTATGGTGCAGCTAAACTAAAATAGACAAGACAAACTACGATGTTTCGGAAAAAAAGCCTTCATCAGGTATAACGAACAAACTAGTCAAATAAAACAAATAAATCCAAGCCAGCAAACACACTTGAATTCAGATTTTAAAAATGGCGGAAGGAGACGGTGGCCAGGATTTACGCAGAGCTTGGTTATAAGATTATAGACAATAGGGCAGGTAGGATTTAAATGAATCAAAAGCTGCCAAACAGTGAAAAACAGAAAGTGGGTCTTATGGGGAAAGATGAATGAAGGAGCCCCACAGGGTAAATGAAAACAAGAAAAATTAGATACGAGAGAAAAGATAGGAGTGGCAAGGGTGAAGAAGAGCAAGAATGGGAATAAAAATAACGCAGGGAAAAACATGGCAGTCCCAAAACAAATTCTGAAAATTGTTGGGGCTCTTTGAATTATGTGGTCCTAAGCTGTACCTTTTTTTTAGATTATAGGTTAATTCGGCCCTGCATATTTAAGACTTTTAGACCAGCATATCCGAGTTTAGCTGGTCGTTTTAAGTGACGAATGTACCTTCCATCGTTGATCCCTAGTCGTTTAACTAGTCTCAAGAATTTGTTTAATGAAATCCCCACGGAAAAGCGGGTGGGTCTTGATCAGCTCTGATACACTCTTTTATGTTAACGGCCTTATATGAGTCTGTTATTGCTTCAGCTTACTCACTGCATGTGCTTTGTGCCCTGGTGGTATGCTATTTTGTGTGTGTGTGTGTGTGTTTTATGAGTTTTTAACTTTTGCTGCAACTCACATAAAAAAAAAGATCTTTAATTTTTCACGAGAGAAAGACAGAGAGAGAGAGAGAGAGAGAGAGAGAGAGAGAGAGAGAGAGAGAGAGAAGGAAGATTACAAGTTCTAAAAATATAATATTTCTTTCTTTGAGGAGTTATTATCCGCTGATTTGTTTACTGTTTTGAGTAGAAACTTTGGTTTGTCTGACATGAACAAAAATGTAACGCACACAATTTCAAAACTCTCCCCTCCTCCCGGCGTCTCAACTCTGCCTCGACTCTGAATGATTATATACGTTTGTATGCCAATTCTCACTCAATTTGTCTCGTGCATAATTCACTTAAAGATGTTTGATTTGTCATCGTTTTACACATCAACTATTCCAGCTGTTTGAAGCTGTTCATGCTGTCTGGATAAATCTGCCTGGTAAAGATGGTGCTACTGAAATCATTTGATATGTGGCTGCTTAATATTTTTTTTTCGTTCGCCAGCTTATACCACTGACGAAGTCCATAGAAACTAGGAACTGGATTTTGCGTGTTTCCATTTTCCTCTGGCACAGGGGTCCCTCGCCGCACAGACAGATAACTCCGATTTCGAAAGTATTCATATTTTTTCCGTCGATGAGTAGTTTACGTTTCAAGCTGTGCCTCACTGCTGAGACCAGAGATGGTTGCCGCAGAGAGAAATTATAAATAAAAATCCTAACCGGTGTAGCCGGGATTTGAAACCACATCCTCTCTGTCTCGAGGCCGGCGTCTTGCCTCGAGACCAACTAGTCCCCCGGTTATTTAATATAAACCAGCACTGGTGTAACCCCATCATTTTTCTTACATCGTCAATTGTTTTTTCTGTTTCCTCCCTCTTCATGTTCGACTCAGGCATGACGATTAAATTGTGAAGTTTTCCCTGCTTGCCAAATGCCAATTTTGTCATTCATTGCAAATTGCTAAAAGATACGCTATACATTAAAGCAAAACAAAATCACATTTTCACATTTTTGTTAACTGTATCATCATCATCATCATCATCATTATCATCATCATCATCATCAATATCATTATCATCAAGTATGAAGTCTGCTGGCGTAGGTGGTCATGTCTCTACACAACTCTCGATCAGGACAGTTATTTATCATTTCTGTTGTTGACCTTCTGCCAAGCCATTCTCTTAAGCTGTCTGCCATCCTTTCTCATTGCTTCTCTCTATCTCTTCGTCCCTCAACTTTTCCAGTTGTCACAATATATTTCAGACGTTCCCTTTTAATTATATGTAAAAAAAATGATGATTATTTCTTCCTAATATTGTAATTAGCTCTCCTTTTGCTGTGGCCTCTTTCAGAACGTTTTCATTACTCTTTTTAACTGTCCATCGTATTCTCACCATTCTTAACCATATACCGATAATAAATTATATAATGCAATATTATAGCACAGATATTATCGAATGTTGTGGCATCTTATTGGTGTTTTCAAAACTGTTTTTTTTCCTTTATCTATATCTTTAACGAAAATTGTATCTTGCTTTAACTGCAGTTATCTTTATTGTTTCCTGCTGTTCCTTTCTTTGGCCACAAAGCGACAAAGGAAGCTCTCAAACTCCATGTTTTATAACGGCTTGTATGATAACAACAGAATTACTCCAGTTCGCACAGATTATGGCGCCATGATTCTCTCAGTACCAAGTTTGCCACACACTGCACATGTACTTTTTGTTTGTTTTTAACTAGGTTACCTTTGCCCTACCTAACTTTCACATTCCTTCCTTGCTCTACTGCATGGTGGTTGTTACGCTTGTTTCTGGATCCGAAGTAAAAACGCCAGGCAATATTTGGGCTGAAGGTTGTCAGAGAATCATAGTTGACTGCTTGCGACACCACCAACAACCTGAAGTAGATCAAAATCCTACTTCACCGCGCCGCGATGGCTCTAGTGTAGTTATGCCAAGCTAGTGGGACTGAGAGAAAATATAACGCAGTACTCAGAACAGACAGGTTGGAGCTAGATATTTTGGGCCGAAAGACGAGATATCGCAATTTGCTGCGTAAACCTTAACGCATACACGTCGACTTGACGTCCTTTTTTTAAGAACGGACGACGCAGAGAAGTAATCGTCTGAGAAACGTTAAATAATAAGTTACACTAGATCTGAGGTGGTTTCAAGACATCAAGGAGACGTTGAACATAACAACACAAGAAGTGGGAGATCTTTGCTAGATACAGACATTATTTCAGACGGGCTGGGCGTTCTACAGAGGACACGCTACCTTATGGTAACTGGATTCGTTGTAACGTGATTTGCCCAGCTGCATGTTATCACTGTGTTCACGTCCTCTTGGTTGTATCTCTCTAACATGTGATACAACATTTGTTGTCATTTTAGTTAGAAGATCCTAAAACAAAACAAAACAAACAAAAAAAACCCAAGAGATCAGGGTGTCAATAGCCGCACCCAGATTGCCGGATTTAAACTTGTAAATAAAACGTTGACACTACCTGTTAAACAAAATACACCAGGAGGTTTATATCACAGATTATAATATAAAACAAATTTAGGCCCCTCAGACTATAAGGCCCTAAGCTGTAGCTTATTTAGCCTATGCCTAAATATGGCCCAGCATCCTGACCAGTCCCACCTTGGTAGAACATGCGAGGAGTGAAACTTCCGCTGGCATAGCTTTGGTGCACACAGCCTTCTTGAATAATACGTAGTAAAAGTATGGGGATGGCCGTGTTTTGGTGGTAGTCAGGGTAGGAACAGTATCAAACCGATTCAATGATAGGGCACCATTATTAGCAGATAGTATATACTATAGTAACAGGTGTTAACTTAACAAAAAGAGCGCACTGAAAACATTATCAGACATTCTGACCAATTTTCCCGGTCATAATAAGTGAAAAAGTTCTTGGAACTTTATCGAACCAATGTCTGACTTAAACATTATACGCCCAGGCGGTGGACTGGTTGGTCCGAGGCAAAGAGATTGTGGGTTCAAATCCCGGCTACACCGGTTGGGATTTTTATTTATCATTTCTCTCTGCGGCAACCACCCCTGGTCTCAGCAGCGAGGCCTGGCTTGAAACGTCAATTACTCATCGACGGAAAACAAATATGAGTATCTCCGAAGTCAGAGTTATCTGCCTATGCGGCGAGTGACCCCTGTGCACACGGCTGCCAGGGAAAAATGGATTAAAACGCAAAATTCACTTCCTAGTCTCCAGGGACTTCGTCAGAGGTCAACGCTGGCGAACGAAAAAATAATATAAAAAAAAACGCCCAGGCACTAATACTTAGCAGCCTCGGTGGCTGAGTGGTTAGTGTGCTCGCCTCGGTGGCTGAGTGGTTAGTGTGCTCGTCTCGGTGGCTGAGTGGTTAGTGTGCTCGCCTCGGTGGCTGAGTAGTTAGTGTGCTCGTCTTGATGGCTGAGTGGTTAGTGTGTTCGCTTCGGTGGCTGAGTGGTTAGTGTGCTCGCTTCGGTGGCTGAGTGGTTAGTGTGCTTGCCTCGGTGGCTGAGTGGTTAGTGTGCTCGCCTCGGTGGCTGAGTGGTTAGTGTGCTCGCCTCAGTGGCTGAGTGGTTAGTGTGCTCGCCTCGGTGGCTGAGTGGTTAGTGTGCTTGTCTCGGTGACTGAGTGGTTAGTGTGCTCGCCTCGGTGGCTCAGTGGTTAGTGTGCTCGCCTCGGTGGCTGAGTGGTTAGTGTGCTCGCCTCGGTGGCTGAGTGGTTAGTGTGCTCGCCTCGGTGGCTGAGTGGTTAGTGTGCTCGCCTCGGTGGCTGAGTGTTAAGTGTGCTCGCCTCGGTGGCTGAGTGGTTAGTGTGCTGGTCTCGGTGGCTGAGTGGTTAGTGTGTTAGTTTCCTGATCAGTAGATTCCGGGTTCAATCCCCAGATGCGACGGATTTTGTTCTGACCGACAACTCTGCGAGGTTCACCTAGACCTAAAAAAATGGATACTAGCGATTTTTCGGATAAGTGAAGGCGGCCTGGCGCGATACCGACCACATCACCCAAAAATACGCGATGGTCATGGAATATATAATCATTAACAACACATTCCTCATACACATAGCAAGGAAGGGAACCTTTATTTACTCTACAAATACATGAAAAAAATAGACCCATAAAACCCTTAGACTTAACAACAAAGGCACCAAATACAGCATGAAAATAAGCACAAATAAGACAAAAGCAATTAAGTAATAAACATTTTTAAAATGAGAAATTAAACAAAAAAAACCTTAATCAGAATATAAAAATAACTAGAAGCGGTAGACGATTAAACCAGGAGGAGGAATTTAAATAGTAAGAAAGTCACGTGGCACACGATAATCCACAAGCAGCAGTAACAGACACGAGATGCAACAAAGCTTGACAAATCATCGAACAAATGTCACATTGAGCGTCCAACAACAAAAAAATAACTATAAAGACAAAACAGGTAATCTACAACAGTCTATATTCAAACGTTCTGCTGCCAATGACAGACCTGGACTAGACTCAAGAACAATCAGAAAAAAGTAACCACCGCCATTAGTGAAATGAGTTTACGCATGATAAGAGAAAGCCTGAGAGACAAGATCAGAAGAGAAGAACTACAATAATAGTACGGAATATATCCCGCCATTAACACACAGAGGGAGAAAAAAGGTTGAAATAGTTTGAAATATCCAAAGATTACACAACATGCCTTCAACACCAGTTTCAGGGCGGACCAGAAAGAGCAAATTTGATGAATTATTAGAAACACTTGGAAGCTATCAAGCAGAAGTGTTAACAAAAGAGGAAAAGACAGCAAACTATATCTCTCATCGACTCTGAAAAGTATATAGGGAAGGAAATAAGGCGAAAAAGAAGAATTGGCGAAGAAGAAACATTACAGGGGAGGAAAGAAGAATAGGAAGAAGTGGCGAAGAAGAAACATTACAAGAAAGGAAAGAAGATGAAGAAGAGGTGGCGAAGATGAAACATATGACAACGTTAATGCTCGACATAGGTGGAAAAATGATAGTGAATGAATAGTGAGGATATTTTTTTCATCAAGGGAAAGAATATAGTCTAAAACTCTTTGAATGGTAACCTTTCAAGCAGTTTTCTCCCTTTGGTATCAGCTTATATCCCCCGGCTCTGTTCCTTCACCGCACATTCACTTTAACCCACTATGATACAACCAGCTTACTTAACGATGTTCAAGTTGTTCACGGTTTGTTCTCACGAGCTACCCATGAAGATGAAGTTTCCAACAATAATAAACCAACAATTACAGAAATCTTAAAAATTTGTCAGGGCCAGTTTATTATTTTGTTATCATCATCAGCTATCACTACTATTGTCCAACAAATTCCAACTTTGTGCTGCCAATGCCAGTCCGGGCACTAGATGCAAGAACAATAAGAACAATAACAACTACTGAGATGAAATGTGTCAGACGAATGACAGGAAACAGCGATAGATATACGATCAGAAATGAAAAACTGAGGGGAAAAAAATAGGAATAACCCCCTCCATAGAATATATAAAGTAACAACAGATAAAATGGTTTGGCCACGTGTCAAGGCAGAAAGATCAAAATGCAATACAATAAACGAGAACATCAGACCCAAGGGCCGACCACAAAAAAAAGATGGATTTACGGAATATTACAGACACTAGGAAACGTAACGGAGCCGCAATAGCTCGGTGGTTAGTGAACTGGACTACAAAGGACAAGAGGTCGGATTCGATCCTGATCGACGGCTTCCGGTTCACCCAGCCTTAAATATGTACCAGATTCTTTTCTGGGAAAGTAAAGCCTCACCGGCGTAATACCGACCACATTACCCCAAAAATCATGAATTGATGATCTGTAAAAATTATGGTTACTAACACCATATTCCCTATTCGCCACTTGGCGTGATGGGGCTCTTTCCTTTTACTCTATGAAACATAACAGCAGCAGAAGTGAACACAAGAGGAAAAGACCTCAAATGATATCTCCCCTCGACGCTGAAAGGCAAATGAGGAAGTAAAGAAAAAGCAGGTCGCCACCATCATCTTCATTATTAATTGTAATTATCGATGCCTTTTTAAACCAGAACAGAACTCCTTCAAATGAAATGTTATTGTAAAGGTTTCAAGATAAACCATTTAAACGTAATCGAAAGTTATGAATGCTGAACTCGTATTGTATGACAAAACAAATACTAATTTATAAACATCATTTGATATTGATGCCAATTTTAAAATAAAAATATGTAAATGTGTGCCGTAACACTCACTGGATGCCGACCACAAAGTGACAGCAATTTTAAAAATCTTGCTGGGAAAAGGAATTGGGTTGTTGTTCTAGCTGAAGGCCTTTTGGCCGAAACGTCGTTCTACTTTTGTTTTGATTCTCACCTACGTACAGCTGTTACCATACCACTTTTCCCTTTTTTTAAATGTTCATTTTTATCATCAGCTTTGCAGCAGCATCACTTTTCTATACATCTTAATGCCTTTACCCAAAAAGGAACTGGCTTGTTTGAAAACAGGAAATCGTGGACTTGTTTTGCCATAAGCTGTAGAAACAGTCAGTTGAAAATGTGAACTTTAAAAGAGTGACTTTGGAGAAAACATGAAAGGAGATTGGGGAGGTGCTGGAACATCATTCTTTTTTGGCTGTCTTTACTTTAGTGATAAGACATGATTCACTACGTTTTTCAAATTTAATTTGTACAATAAAATAAAGCATCAAAACTAAATACTAATGTTAAATATACGCTTAAAAAAAAATTTCTTGATATTAAAAATGTTTATATTTGTGAGTGCACGTTATTCTAGTAGACCTTCGTTAAAGGATGCTTTCTAAAAATACAATTATAGAAATGGCAGGACAAAATCACTAACGTAGAATTATGGAAAAATACCAGTGGACAAAGAGACACAACAACGAAGACGATGGCGCTGGATGGACACACACTGCGGAAGCCAACTGAGAGTATTATACAACAGGCTCTTTTTTGGAATCCCCAGGGGAAAAGACAGAGTAAGACCAAGGAATTATTGGAGAAGATAGGTGGATGCAGAGATGAAGACGATGGGGTAGACATGGAATGATCTGAAAAGAATGACAAGAAACAGAATGGCTAGGAAAGTGTTTGTTGAATACCTATTCCACACATGGAGTTAAAATGTAGACGAAGAATATGAAATTATTCTAGTGTTATTTAATGTGTCATTTAATGTTTTCAAAAACATTTGTATATTCACGTGATTTATATAGGGGCCTACTTCGATTATTTTATAACTGATAGCAAGACTGATTTTTAAATTTTTTTTTTTATTGTCTGGACTACACCTGGTCATGATTAATCAAGTTTTCACCGTATTTCGTGCGAACTAACATTTAATTATAATGGCACACACCGACAAAAGGTACGATCATATTAATTTGCATCATTCTACGTGGTTCTGTCTATGACCCTATACATGTGACCCTTTAAAGGGCAGGCGTTGAACTTATCGACTGGAAGAGAAATGAACGAACTCGTGAAGATGGAAGATGAGATGTGTCCACTTTAGAAAAAAAATTGTAATAAAAGGAATTAATCAAATACTTTTTTTTTTTAATGTTGCTTCTGGATGGATGGATGGATGGATGGATGGATGGATGGATGGATGGATGGATGGATGGATGGATGGATGTATGGATGGATGTATGGATGGATGTCTGGATGGATAGATTGATATATGGATATAGATGGATAGATAGATAGATACATAGATGGTTAGAAAGACGGACATATGGACTGATAGACAGGTAGATACTAATGCTAGCCAAATATACAACCTGCCTTGGGATGATATAGAAAACAACATGACTAGGACAGTGCAGTTACTGTATACACGATGAATACAGATAATAAAGAAGTAACAAAATAAAGTGTACTTACTAGTCTTAAATGTACTATTGAATATAATAATGGGGACTCCACAGTTACCTAGTCCGGTAGGGAACGTCATGTGCTACAAGTGACATCCGATCGTCATTGGGCTACTGTATGGAAGATCAATCTATGTCAACAGAAGTGAGATAGAAAGTTCATCGGTGCTTTATAGAGCCAATTCTGACCTACGGAACCGAATTTTGGACAGTAAACAAACAAATAAAAAAGACGATCAGAAGCCACAGAGATGGGATTTTTCAGAGGAATGTTGAAAGTTCCCTGGACACTTAAAAAGACCAACGAGGAAATTCTTAAAAGAGACCAACACAAAAAGGGAGCTCCTGAAAAACATCAGAAAGAAACGATCAACGTTTTTCAGGCACATAATAAGAAGAGGAAAGTTGGAATACTTGTTATAACTGGCAAAATACAGGGAAAGCGAGACCGCGGATGACAAAGACAGAAAATACTAGATAGCTTGGTGTCATGGCATGGACAACTTTCGACAACAGAAATGATACGATGCACAGTGGATAATATATATATGGCCCTTTTCGTCTTGTCAGACGGTCTAGTGGAGGCTATTGCGTATTTTTTTGAGGTATTGTTTTTGCCGAACAGCTTCTCTCGTGGCTAATTCTACCAATGTTTGACAAACACACGCGGTCACATAATGAACAGGTCAGGCTCGCTGGTCCACAGGGTTTACCATCCTTTTTCATGAGTCTCTTCTCTTCTAAGTCCTGTCTTAGAACAGTCTCAAATGTTGTTATACCGTTCCTGATACGTGCTCTCCATGATGTGCGATCACTTGCCAGATGTTGCCAGTCGTTTTCACAGATGGAGAAGTCTTTCAGAGATGATTTGCAGATATCTCTATATCGTAGTTTAGGTCTGCCGATTTGTCGTTTTCCGTGTTTTAGCTCGCCATATAGTATTTGCCTAGGAATGCGTTTTTCTTCCATCCGTTGGACATGCCCCAGCCATCTTAGCCTTCGACTTCTGAGCATCGACATGATTGTTAGGGTCTTAGCACGTTGCAGGACAGTTAAGTTGGTTATTTTGTCCTGCCATTTGATGTGCATTATTTTGCGGAGACATCGCATGTGGAAGACATTTAGTCTTTTTTCCTGGTTTGAGTATGTTGTCCAGGTTTCGGATCCATATAGTAGTGTGCTAAGCACACAAGTTTGATATATTAAGAGTTTAGTCTTTTGAGTTAGTTTCGTGTTGTTCCATGCCCTTTTTGTGAGTTTGCCGAAGGTCGTAGCTGCCTTACCAATTCGACAGTTTATTTCTTCATCAAGAGAGATGGTTTGCGTAACTGTGGATCCAAGATATGTAAATTTCTGTACTGATTCTAGTGGGCAGTCTTTTAGAGTAATAGATATAGGTTTGAAGTCACCTTGATTTAGTATTACTGTCTTCTGAACATTAATTGACAGTGAAAAAATTCACAGTTTTGACAGTGGATAGAAGATTGTGGAAGGACATGATCGCCTACACCAACCTGTATGGCACATGATGATGATAAGACCTAACTTTCGCAGAATAAAAAGCGAGACATGAATCAGTAAATAAATTACAATTACTACTATGACAAATATTAAAGCAGTAAGCAATGAGTGACTATATAATAAACTATATCAGTACTCACAAAAACGCACATACACAAGAGCTGTTCAATAGAAGACCTGTTGTTACTTATACAGAGTATGTATAGCTTATGTTGAAATAATTACATTACCACTATGCGCTAGCGCGTCCACTCATGCAGCAATGCTTGGGTATCAATCTTGCACATTTTTCAGAAATTCAGCTCGTCATAAATAATGTGATTGGCTGATCCAACACTGATGTCAAAAAGTAATGCCACCTCATTGAGTGTGACGCGTCGTTTTCCCCGTATCACGTGCTCTGTGGTTGCAAATCTATCTTCCATGACGTGCTGTAAATGTTGTGCCCGGGCGAGGAGAATCCTTGCTCAAGTGACACCGTACTTGAATTTCACAGCCCATTCATACACTAGTCGTGTGTGTACAACTTGTACACTTTCACCGTACTTGAATGTCACAGCCCATTCATACACTTGTCGTGTGTGTATGACACGTACACTTTCACCGTACTTGAATTTCATAGCCCATTCATACACTAGTCGTGTGTGTACGACACGTACACTTTCACCGTACTTGAATGTCACAGCCCATTCATACACTTGTCATGTGTGTACGACTCTTACACTTTCACCGTACTTGAATTTCATAGCCCATTCAAACACTTGCCATGTGTTTACGACTCGTACACTTTCACCGTACTTGAATTTCATAGCCCATTCAAACACTTGCCATGTGTTTACGACTCGTACACTTTCACCGTACTTGAATTTCATAGCCCATTCAAACACTTGCCATGTGTTTACGACTCGTACACCTTCACCGTACTGAATTCTCATCCAAAGAAGAATCTCTACAAGTTATACGCCATTGTTGAAAGAAGAAAAAAAAACATCGCCAGGCTTCGCTGCTCATGCTTGATGCAATGTTGAAAGTGGGCCGCCTTCTTGTTGAACAAGCAGACTTGTAGGCTTCTATTCTTGCTGCAATCGTGCAAACGCCATATGTTGGTAGCTCAAAGTTAGCGCCTCTGCATAGTAGACACACAATAATATTGGTCATACACACGATTTCATTATACAGCTTATCGGGTATCCCACTGAAATATACATATAGATGCAGAATGGCTCAAGCAAAAGCAGCTTTCCAAAAAATTAGGAAGATACTGTGCAATCCATTTTTGACAATAGAAACAACGAAAAGTGTTCTTAAATGTTATGTAAAGCCAGTCTTAACATATGAATGTGAATCACGGACGATAGGACAACAAACAAGAAAGTCACTAGAGGCTGTAGAAATGTGGTTTTACATAAGAATGTTGAAAATACCGTGAGCAGCTAGGAAGAGCAATGAAAACGTTCTGAAAGAGGCCAAAGCAAAGAGATAGCTAATTTCCAATATTCTTCTTCTTCTACCTTTCAGCTCCCTGTGGAGCATAGGTCTTCAACAAACACTTTCCAAGCCGTTCTGTTTCTTGTCATTCTTTTAAGATCGTTCCATGTCTTCCCCATCATCTTCATCTCTGCTTCAATTTGTCTTCTCCAAGAATTCATTGGTCTTCCTCTTTGTCTTTTTCCCTGGGGATTCCAAAAAAGGACCGGTTGTGTAATACTCTCAGTTGACTTCCGCAGTGTATGTCCTATACTATGTATGGCTTTTTTCGTCTTGTCAGATCATCTAGTGGAGGCTATTGTGTGTGTGTTTTTTTAGGGGTTTTGTTTTTGTCGAACAGCTTCTCTCGTGGCTAACTCTACCCATGTTTGACAAAAACACACGGCCACAGAATGAACAAGTCAAGCCCACTTATCCACAGGGTTTTCCATCCTTTTTCATGAGTTTTTTCACTTCTAAGTTTTGCCCTAGCACAGTCTCAAATGATGTTATACCATTCCTTATACATGCTCTCCATGATGTGCGATCACTTGCCAGATGTTACCAGTCATTTTCACAGATGGAGAAATCATTCAGAGATGATTTACAGATATCTCTATATCGTAGTTTAGGTCTGCCGATTTGTCTTTTCCCGTGTGTTAGTTCACCATATAGTATTTGCCTGGGGATGCGCTTTTCTTCCTTCCATTCACTAGACGTGCCCCAGCCATCTTAGTCTTCGACATCTGAGCATCGACATGATTGTTGGGGTCTTAGCACGTTGCAGGACAGTTAAGTTGGTTATTTTGTCCTGCCATTATTAAACATTGGTGCTTTCTTCCTCATTTCTCTTTGCTTACTCTGCCTAGGCACGAAATATGTAAAAAGTGCTTTACCCAGTCGCGCTACTCCCCAATATTTCTGCAATATATATATATATATATATATATATATATATATATATATATATATATAGTTTTAAATACTTGATTTATATTGCAATAAACATAATAATAAAACGTGTACTTTATACACGAGCTTTGGCATACAAAAAAATATGGCCACTGTATATTTACTATTTGAGAAGCAATATTTTAATTTAAAAAAAAAACTGGACCTATCTGTAACCGATGATTTTAAAGCGTGTGTCGCTAGAAGAAAATGAGGAAGATACTATGCAATCCATTTTTGACAATAGAAACAAGAAAAGAGTTCTTAAATGTTATGTAGAGTCAGTCTTAACATATGGATGCGAATCATGGACAATAGGACAGCAGACAAGAAAATCACTGGAGTCTGTAGAAATGTGGTTTTACAGAAGAATGTTGAAAGTACTATGGACAGCTAAGAAGAGTAATGAAGATGTTCTGAGAGAGGTCAAAGCAAAAAGAGAGCAAATTTCCAATATTAGGAAGAAACAAGCATCATTTTTTGGCCATGTAATGTGGAGAGAAAAACTGGAATATATTGTAACAACTGGAAAAATTGAGGGACGAAGAGATAGAGGGAAGCAAAGAGAAAAAATGACAGACAGCTTAAGAGAATGGCTTGGCAGAAGGTCAACAACAGAAATGATAAATAGCTGCCGAGATCGAAAGTTGTGGAGAGACATGATCACCTACGCCAGTAGGTCCGGTACTTGATGATGATGATGTCCTTAGAAGAACGATTTAAAAAAAAAAGACGACTACAAACCGGCATGTATCATTCTTCCCTACAAATTCACACAAACATGATGTTAACTTAATAGAACGTAGTTTTTTTTTTAAACCTTACATGTTTATTAATTCCCACTGCGAGAACACTTTGCCCTGGGAATTAGCCAAATTTTCCATCTCATGCTGATTCTCTTCAGCTGAAAATAAAGAACAACACTTAAGTTATTTTAGCTGCCATTAATGTACAAACAAGAAATATTGCATACACACCACAATGAGAGTTTTACGCGGAGCGTTTTCTAATACTTGCTTCCCTATATAGAAGAGAACTAGAACCATTTGACTCCGAAGGGAAGAGGAATGTGAGACAGACCAAGGATAACTTGGTCGAGGTCAATGGAAACTGTGATGAACAATGTGGACCAGACACGGAGTACTCTGTGAAGAATGTGCTCGGCAGCACGAAAAGAAGAAACTTGTTGCTGTCTTACAAGATGCCACAGGACATTGAAGTCAATGTCTGCTTTCTTAGTTTGTGACCATGGATTAAAACACACACAAACACACACACACACACTCACACACACACCACACACTCACTCACTCTCACATGTACTTCTTTGTAGACGTGAACCCATCCTATTGAAGGTTTGATCGTGTGAGGACCAAGACGCCCTACAACACCTTGGCTGAAAGTGATCAGAGACTCATAGCTGACTTCTTGCGGCAGAATCATTCTCCATCAGCCGATGAAACTCAGACCCCACCTCCCTGCAGCAGTGTGGTAGATAGACTAACTAATTTGACCATGCACGTTCAGGATTAAAAGATACGCTTTCGCGCCTTTGCTAGTATATATATATATAAATATATATATATATATATATATATATATATATATATATATATATATATCACAAGGCTTCGCTGCTCCGCTGCTCTTGCATGAAGCTAGGCACCACATATTGCATGCTCTAGGGTGATAATGACTTGCCGTTACTCAAAAATTAAATACTAAAGTCGGATGTAATGGGCCGAAAGATGCAAATATTACAGCTCGTTGTAAATTACCGTACAACGCTCTACTGAGCTTATTTTCAAGGTGGGGGATAAAGGAACAGTCGTCAGATGAACAAAGAAAACAATAAAATAAAAAATATTAAATTAGTTAGTCAGTCGATAGATCATCCTCAGTCCACAGTGGAAATTAAAATCACATAAGTGCTTATCCCCTTTTCTCAGTTTATCCCGCAGTACATATATCAACTGAGAACACCAAATCTGTGTTGGTTTTGCCAGCTTTCTGTAGCTTCCTGCACTGGACTGTTGTGTGGCATCACCCATTTTGATCTGAGAATCATCCAGTCTATTCAAAGTTGTAGATTCACATTCATTCCCTCAATAATGTATTCACCCTGCTTCCCCAGGAGTATTTAGAATACCATCTCGGCCATTGTTCGTCCACTGCACTGCGTCCATGCGACAAATCTGTTGTTCTTTAACGTTCTCTCGTATACGAGTGTCGGGACACAAAAATGAATCAGAATCTTGTCAGCATTTACCTCTTCATAAATTTGAACCACTGCCTGCGATCCAAGCTCATTTTGATCTTCCTGAACAAACTCATTGATTCGCTGAGTAAGCACACGTGGGTAAGGTCTGTAACTCCAGCCAAGCTATTGTCTTAGTTACTGTCATACCCTCCATCGCCAAACAATCTGTAACAAAAAAAAAAAAAAATTAAAGTGCCCCCGTCACGCCAATTGACGTATAGGGAACATGGTGTTGGTGACCATAAATTTTACAGACCTTCGGCACATGATTTTTGGGGTAATGTGGTCGGTATTACGCTTGTGCCGCTTTACTTTACCAGAAAAAAAATCCAGTAACCATTAAAGGCTGGATGAACCTGGAAGCCGCCGGTAGGGATCGAACCCTACCTCTTGTCCTTTGTAGTCCAGTTCACTAACCACTGAGCTATCGCGGCTCCAAACAATCTGTAGTCAAGGCTAACACATCGTGTTCTTGACAGTTCTCTACTTTTCCGCCTCTCCTCCTATATTTCCAGGCTTGAGATATGAATGCCCATGAGCTCTGTCAAACAACAGTCCCATCTGTGTAAATAACTACTCATTATTAAGTAGCAGTGACCGTTACTATATAGTTAGATTTTTATTTAAAAGTGGAGGTTAAGTTCAACGTCATTGCCATGAATCTTGTTCTTGTTAGAACTTGAGAGCTACTCTGAAGTTTTCTCTGTCCTGCGCGAAAGTGTCCAGTGTTTGCAGCTGTCAGTCCCAGTTCGTCTGTCATGCTTTTACCATTTTTCTTCTAGTTTTTACATTCTCTTTATCTCTCTCTCTCTCTCTTGTTTACCTGGAATTATACCCTCAATAATTATCTCACAGAGGTCATTAGGCACGGGTGCGAAATATATTCAGTAAGGAAGTTATGGAGATTTTCGATGTAGATTTTCGATGGACGCCGGTGTAGATTTTCGATGTAAGTCGGTGTCGATTTTCGATGTACGTCCGTGTAGATTTTCGATGGACGTCGATGTAGATTTTCGATGGAAGTCGGTGTAGATTTTCGATGGAAGTCAGTGTAGATTTTTCATGGAATTCGGTGTAGATTTTTGATGGACGCCGATGTAGATTTTCGATGGACGTCGGTGTAGATTTTCGATTGAAGTTGGTGTAGATTTTCGATGGACGTCGGTGTAAATTTTCGATGGAAGTCGATGTAGATTTTCGATGGAAGTCGGTGTAGATTTTCCATGGAATTCGGTGTAGATTTTTGATGGATGTCGATGTAGATTTTCGATAGAAGTTGGTGTAAATTTCGATGGACGTCGGTGTAAATTTTTGATCGACGTCGGTGTAGATTTTTGATCGACGTCGGTGTAAATTTTTGATCGACGTCGGTGTAAATTTTTGATGGACGTCGGTGTAAATTTTGGGGAGTGGGATTATTTGGGGCTGAGCGATCTAGAGGTAAGAAGTTGTCACACGAAGATCCTGGGTTGGAATTGCTTAGATGAATGCCTTAGTCACTGCCATCATCTCCATCGTCATACTACTCGTGGTCATAGCGTATGCACCACCGTCTTCCTTGACTATTCTGCCGAGGAATGCCGAGCGTGCTGCAAATGCACTCCTTTGGTGGCGTATTACAGATTTGTCTGTATAGACGACTGCATCTTTCTCATCGGTGTTATCCCAGATGAGATAGCTGACCTCCGCATTGACTACGACTGAGTTCTGTTTTCCTGCATTTCCTGTCGAGTGTGACATTACACGAGAATGTCCCCCTGAACGACGTAGGCAGCGGTATCCTACCCTCGCCAGCGTTGATGTTGATAACCCCTCAGACCTGTTTGATGACATCTTCTGTCTCATGATTTTCCTCTTTTTAGCCTGACACCCTTCCCTGCGTTGAGCTCATGATGCAATAAATGCTCTCTATCTGCACTTATCTTCAGGTATGATCGTGCCCTCCAGATCTTGATTCTGTCATCCATGTTTGGAAAGTTGAGAAGATACCTCAGTGTTACACAGGGAGTGTCCCTCGTACACCCCTTCATTATGTATTTTCTCCAGCTTGTCAATTTGCGTCTTACTGACTGTAAGAACTGTCAGGGCATACTCGATTGGTGCGAGGACTAATCCCTGGAACAGAAGGGTAAGTAGCCTCTGCTCGATGGTGGCAGCTGCCATGACCTGCAAGTCGGCTAATCCTTTGCGGGATTTTGTTATCACATGGTCGACGTGGTCTCGAAAACACAGGCTGCGATCAAACTTAACTCCGAGGTATGCCATCACCATGTCCCTGGTCACCTCATCAACTCACATTCGTACCACCGCTGTTTTCGTGTTAACGATATGATTGTTAAGCGAGAACCATGCAACTAATACTTTATTAGGATTAATCCAATGCACCTGATAATTCCACATCAGGAAGAAATGCGATAGAGTTCATTTTGCATTGTGGAAGCGATTTCACTTCTGTCTCTTCCCTGTCGATATACCAGAATCATCATCATCAAGCACCGGGCCTGCTGGCATAGGTGATCATGTCTCTCCACAACTTTCGATCTCGGCAGCTATTTATCACATCATATACCAGAATATCATCAGCAAAAGTCAAAGTTCTTCCCCTTCCATCCAGCTGTTGTTCCGTGATAGTTATTTTGTGCACGTTAAATAGAACTGGTGACATTGGTGAGCCTTGTGGCAGCCCTGGAAAAATGGATGTTGGCACGGATGACCAACTTCCACATTTGAGTATCACCTTCCTCTGAAACAGTGCTGCAGCGATCCATCTAATGAGGCAGGATTGCATCGCCAGTTTTAGGAGCATATGCATGAGGTATTCAAATGATACTCTATTGTATGCATCCAACAGATATCTAGCAGCAGCACATGTCTCCTCTCGTCTGTGGAAGCCTTCGAAGACGTCATAAGCGAAAACTGCCTTGTTATATCTATAACCTCCGATTGTGGGTGGGAATGCGCGTTTATGTTCAAGGTGAGGACACGGACAACTATTTTCTCCAGTAGCTTGCCCGCAGTGTTTTGCATCATGATGATTATGTCGGCACTGATATGAGAATAGTCCTTGCTTTGCTTCGGTAGCGGTAGTAAGTAGTTGTGGTGTAGTAGCCACAGCAGCCAGCCACTCCTTAATCTGAGTATTCAAATCAGCAATAAATAATAATAATAATAATAATTTTAAAATTAACCAATCAGTGAAGACACTGCTATTCACCGCGGCAACAAAATTTACAAGCACGCAACTTCCTGCTTCCTTGTTAAAAATAGAACTGTCTTCTGCTAGGGCTAGATGGAGATGTTAATCCTGTAGTAGTTAACATGTTAGTGGTTTGTCCCGCTACAAACACCTTTCATGCTTGACTGTTGTGTGTACTTCAACATTTACTTTCTTTAATGTGCTGAAATTGTAAGTATTATTTTTGGTTGGTTAATTAAAATTTAACGTTTCCAAGTTTTTTTCTTGTGACATGATGTATTATACGATTTCATTTCCAATTTTGACAGACAGTCCGCAGACGACAGTGAGTGTGTGTTGCTTGCACACTGACACTTTATTACTTTATTTGAAAATTACTTTGTCGTTGCGCTCTTCACTTACAATTTTATAAACTAAATTAACTTATTATTGTTGAAGTTCAAATAAAAATGTAACATCATTAAAATTAAAGTCTAAATGTGGTTTAAAGCCCGACTTCATAAATAAATCATATTATTGTTTTGTTTCTAAAGGATTCAATTAGAAAATAACAAACACTTGAAATAAAATTGAAACACTAAACACCAAGTGACCAAGTCAAGTCAGCTCTCTCTGACACAACTGACGGATTTGAGAGTTAGTCATTAGTAGGATTTGAATTCATAATTATTGCGTTTTGATTCATTGGATTGGTTTGGTAGTGTTCTTATATAATATATTGATAAAAAGGTGCTTTCACACATGGAAGACCACCAATGCCACTATCATTCTTCATGTCATTTTTCATATGATCGTGTCATGATGTTTTTATAACCCGAGCTCACTCAGTCTCAGTCGCTCAGTGTTGTGAAATCAGGATATTCAGTATTTAAAGTTTAATAAATAATTATATAAATAATAATAATATATAATAATAATATATAATAATAATATAATAATTGAAATGTGTACACCAGATCCGCATTAAGTAGTCTGCTATCATTTTATTTTCATTTGAAAAATTAAGCATGTTGCCCAATAAATTTATATGAAATAGTAATTCATTTATAACTTAAATTTATAGTAAAAATATGTGCTTGCACAGTAAGCTTGTGCACTCTTTTATCACTGAAGACAAGCCAAAGTGGTAGATACAAAAAAAGCCCTTAACAAAAGTTGGAGACCTTGGAATATTCCATTCACTTTTAATGGCACCACTTGATTTTAAGTCCTTTTGAAATTGATTTAGGATCTGCGATGTTGAATGATATAAATAGGAAACCTCTACAGTAGTGGTAAAGTCGTAAAGGGACTGATCTCAACATGTGTTCAATTTTACACCAAGAATTGCATACTCATGGTAATAATGATGATCTGCTGATAGTTTAACATTGTAACGCTAGTTCATATAATATAAACTTACCCACTTTAATTATTGTATGATGTTATAAATCCTATAGTTCTTCCAAGGTGAGCCATCCCTAACAAACCTCTTTTGATTATTCAACCAAATATATCAAGTGAGGAGAATTTTCCGGTGTAAAAAGTCAATAAATCAGTTGATGTGTAAGTTAAATTAATTGCATTGCAAGTAACAACATCTGATATATAATTATAATAAATACCAGATGGATGTGAAAAAAAGCTAAATTGATAAATTCAAAAAGCTCTTTAGTAAAACTTTTGGATCAATACTAATAAAATCCACAAAGAATTATATAAACAAAATTAAAAGTTCTACTTCATGAATATGCAGAACTAACATTAATAATTAACCTGAGATTATATTTTGAGATCTGTGCAATAGACAATAAAATAGAGACTGGTTAAGCATAAGTAGACTAAAATGACTCCAAGAAGGTTTTGATATACACAGACATGACATCAATAATTAAATAGAAAATAATATTTTTAGAGAAACATGTGGAGGTGACAGATTACTGTAGTCAGATAATCATCATCAGGTTTTTTTTCTCTGTGTATTGTTTTTATTCAAGAAATTTCTTTTTAACTATCTATGATACAGTTTTTAAAATATTGTTCATAGTTATTGCACATAGATCACAACAAGACATTTTAACAATGTCTTGACATGAAAAATGTAGTTGGTTGGTTGCGTTCGCCCGATGACTAAAGTATTCTAGATTATCGTGGTAGACCAGAATATTCCTCTTCATCATCTGCCCTTACAAGGACGTGTCTGCGTTGTGTTGTGGTTTGCAGTATAACTGTTATATTTGTGCCTTTCGGCCCAACACATCCGACTTCAGCGCGACATTTTTGAGTACCGGGTTGTCTTCCCTCTTCGATCCCTGCGCGCTTGGCCAGACTAGATAGGTTAGTCTGTTACTGGAGGCACCATGGAGAGGTGGAGCATGGTCTGGATGGTTTTGATTCACTAATCATGGCACAAGCCATCAGCTGTGGGTTGCTGACAACTTCCAGCTCTGGTGCTGGGAGGCGCGCCTTCGCTAGCGAGCTCACCGGGCAAGAGGAGATGGACAGCGGTCTGGATATCCCTTGAGGTGATGGTGCTGCACTTGTTGTAATGGACCAGGTGACTTGCTTCGGCGGAGATTCTCTCAAAGATGTTCACGAACGAGTTCATGATGGATATTGCCTTGGAGGAGATGTTGGTGTCAGGGTGCACCTGCTTGAGCACTTTGTAGATGTAGATGCTGTAGCTTCCCTTTCTTCTGTGCTTCTTCTTTTTGTCGTCAATGCAGACAGCCTTGGCTTTGCCAGTCTTGTTTGCACCTTTACTCGAGACCTTGGGAGGCATTGTGTCTATAAGAAACAGTTGTCAAAAATGTAGTTAATAATCACCGACTATGAAATTTTGTTCACAAAAGTTTATTAGATAGTCGGTTTTACGAGTGAAGGTACTAGTGGAGTACATCTAAAATTACAAGTTCTAATTCTAAAATTATATTCTTGGTCTGGATGCACATAAGAGGTTAACACTGTTAGATATTTGATGCATCTCTTAATACATATTATCTGTGACATTTCTAATTCTATCTTTAATTCTATTAAAATATCATAACTCATCTTGCTAGACACTTGCTATACTATATCTTGACTAATTCTATGTTACTCTTAATCTACTTGCTATATTGTTCACTGCAGCACAAAAGTTCTGAGTCTGACTTAAACACTTCTCAACTAAGCTATGTCTGGTATAACTTGATGTTCACCAGGTGATTCTCTATCTCGGTGTTTCTAACTCTCAGTGTTTCTGTTTAACTTGATGTTTCTCTCTATATTGATGTTTATGGATGTTTTTCTATCTTGATCTTCTGTCTAAATTGTCCAATTCTGCTAATGCATGATGTTAAATACCCCTGTCTCATTTGCATAATTTATTGGCTTAGTCACTGTCTAGTGATCTCTCAACCTATAGAGGAATACAAAGTTCAACTTTGGATTTTTTGTGTGTCAATTTTTGCAAAATAAGCCTCTGTCTTGTGTCTTGACATTTTAGTTAATCTCTGAGATTTAAAAATATTCTAACATGTACCTTAAGAGTGACATCTCTCTCATAAGCTTAATCTGCCCCCAGTTTGTTGATCAACATACTTTCTGGATGTGCGACAGTTAAGTCAAGTTTACATCAATTCCACCACCTTTCCAATAACAACTAAAATTTCCATTCCCAAAACTTGCTACTGTTCTTCTGTTTCTGTGACTGCTTTATATATATGATACTGCCATCTTGTACTTAATTTACGGGTAACTAATGACATATAGGGAGCCGCGATAGCTCAGTGGACTACAAAGGACGAGAGGTCGGGTTCGATCATGACCGACCGCTTCCGAGGTCACCCAGCCGTAAATGGGTACCAGTTTTTTCTGGGAAAGTAAAATGGTACAGACGTAATACCAACCACATTCTCCCAAAATCAAGTGCTGAAGGCACATCAACCATAAATGTGCAGTGGTTATAGAGAAATATGGTCACTAATACCATATTCCCCATACGCCTAGTAAGGCGTGAAGGGAACCTTTACTTACTTTACTTAACACCATATTCCCTATACGCCACTTGATGTGACAGGGCTCTTTACTTTACTTTACCAACATGTCTGACCCAAGCTATATCGCTCATTCCATGATATATTCTATTCCTACTTTATATATTATTACATCCATAATATTCTCAACTTCTTTTATAAAACCACATTTCTCTTGTCTCTAATTATCTTTCTATCTATCTATCTATTGACCTTTCGAGCCGTAACCGGCCCATAGGGCGTAGACCAAGATACAATTATCTTTACTCTTGTCCAATTTTTTGTTCATGACTTACTTATTGTAATTGTGTAACACTGAGCTATTTTTCTCACTTATATTTACTGAGATGTATTGAAGCAAATGCTTTTAATTTAATTTTATGGATTGCTGATTTTGCCTAAGCAATTTTGCATTCTATTTCAGAGCTGCATCACAAATTTGAAGTTATTTTTGTACCAAGTTTTTTAAGTTGTATCTTGCTTTAGTGCAGATCCATTTATTTTGATTTTAAATTTATAGTGGATCATTTTTCTTTTGAGATAACCTTTACTCCTGTTTTCTCATGCTTTTTTCTGATTTATTTTATAAATATATATTATTAATTATATTAATAAATAATCTAAGGTATGATACAGTCTTAATCGCTAAGAGTGAAAATGAGTTACAAGAAATGTTAGACATAATAGTGAAAGAAAGCAGAAATAAAGGACTCAGCCTTAATAGCAATAAGACAAGTAATGGTAACAACAAGGAAAAAGACATCTCCTCAGTGCAAAATAAAAGACAAGTGGAACAATATTAAAGCAGGTAAATGAATTTAAATATTTGGGAACTGTTACCCTCAGACGGAAGATGTACAACAGAGGTGAGATGCAGATTTGCTCTGGCAACTTTCCAAAAATGAGGAAGATACTATGCAATCCATTTTTGACAATCGTAACAAAAAAAGAGTTCTTAAATGTTATGTAGAGTCAGTCTTAACATATGGATGTGAATCATGGACAATAGGACAACAAACAAGAAAATCACTGGAGTCTGTAGAAATGTGGTGTTACAGAAGAATGTTGAGAATACCATGGACAGCTAAGAAAAGTAATGAAAACGTTCTGAAAGAGGCCAAAGCAAAAAGAGAGCCAATTTCCAATATTAGGAAGAAACAATTATAATTTTTTGGCCATATAATGAGAAGAGAACAACTGGAATATATTGTAACAACTGGGAAAATTGAGAAAACTGGGAAAATGTCATCTGTCATCCATTTCTTTCTTGAATTTGTCCTCACTGGTGGTATGAACTCTTTTGATGTATGTTGCATTGATTCTTTTAGCATTATCCCACTGTTCATCAATGCTTTGTATCTTCTCTATTGCATTGGACCGGTTCTGAATTGTGATTTTATATTTGTCTTGCAGCTTCTTGTCAGATTTTAGTAACTCTAAATTTAACTTGATGTTAACTGAGACTTGTTTTGTTGTTTTTAATTTTACTTTAAGCTTTCCCACAACTGGTACACGATCACTATTGCAATCTGCCCCTGGTCTAGTTTTCACAAACACCGGACTGTTTCTAAATCTATTGCTTATCATTATATAATCAATTTGATTATGTGCGTTGTCCCCTGGGCGTTTCCATGTCCACAGACGTCTTGGATGTTGCTTAAACCAGGTGTTTCCTATCATCATGTTGTGTGTTCTTGCCCAGTCAATAAGTTTCTCACCTCTTTCATTCCTCTCGCCTAAGCCATAATGACCAACTACTTCCTCAACTCTTTCCATTCCTACTTTTGCGTTAAAATCCCCTAGAACTATGGTGTTTTCATGTGGTTTGCATTTATGAAGTGCCTCATTTAACTCGTTGTAAAATTTATCAATTGTTTCCTTTAGACTGTCTACTGTTGGTGCATAAACTTGTATAAGATTTATGTCTATTGGCTTTCCATTCAATTTCACTAAAAGGTCTCTGTCAGATATTGGGTAAAAGCCTTTCACTGTTCTTGCTCTTTCTGCATCCAAGATGATACCTACTCCTCTTTGGTGTTCAGTACCTCTAGAATAGATTATTTTATGTTTATCAGAATACACCTCCCCTGATCCGGTGTATCTCATTTCGCAAAGTCCCAGTAATTGTAAACCCATTCTTTTCATTTCTTGTATGATGTTTTCTATTTACCCTTCTGCATGAGTGTTCTCTCATTCCAAGTACCTATCTTTAGAGTTTGTTTTATCTTTATTTGCTTACAGTAGCTTGATGGCGATCGGGCATCACCTGTAGCACATGATGTCACCTACCGAACAAGGGTTTTCCATTGGAATCCCCCTTAACGTTGTTGTTGTTATTTCTATTGTTGTGGCGATTCATGATTGTATAAAAGAAATTACGACGGTGGTTTTCTGATGCCTTCCGTCGGTTTGTTTACGGTTGGCTCCACTAGCCTTTGACTAAAATGTCTTACCCACAAGGCGGTGGGGTTGTTTTACTTTGGGGTACCCTCCCTTAGCCTTTTACTCTCCCGAGCTTACCTGCAAGGCAGCAGGGCAGCCACAGGTTTTACTGTTTACTGCATACAGTAGCAGGTAAAATTACCTGACCTGACACACTTCTTATTACATGGCCAAAAAATGATGATTGTTTCTTCCTAATATTGGAAATTAGCTCTCTTTTGTGCTTTGGCCTCTTTCAGAACGTTTTCATTACTCTTCTTAGCTGTCCATGGTGTGCTCAACATTCTTCTGTAAAAGCACATTTCTACAACCTCCAGTAATTTTCTTGTCTGTTGTCGTATTGTCCATGATTCACATCCATATGTTAAAACTGGTTCTACATAACATTTAAGAACTATTTTTCTTGTTTCTATTGTCAAAAATGGATTGCATAGTATCTTCCTCATTTTTTGGAAAGCTGCTTTTGATATATATATATATATATATATATATATATATATATATATATATATGTATGTATATATATATATATATGTATGTATATATATATATATGTATGTATATATATATATATGTATGTATATATATATATATATATATAATATATATATATATATATATATATATATATATATATATATATATATATATGTATGTATATATATATATGTATACATTATATATATATATATATATATATATATATATATATATATATATATATATAAATATATATATATATATATATATAATATATATATATATATATATATAAACAGAAATCTAAAGGCCAGAAAGAGGATATACGCAGTTCAGATTAAAATGTACCCTCACAGTTTTGACTCAAATTTTTCATATGCACATTTTTTTTAAACTTGTCTTTAGAAAATCTCAGCATACAGATATTATTTAGCACCCTGCTATGGCAGGAGGAAACTGTCATAATTTTTGGACATGTTGTGAGAAGGAAACATCTGAAATATATTTTGACAACAAAACACAATTTGGAGAAGTAGAGAGAAAATATATGATATTCTAAGAGAGTGGTTTAGTGGGTATTCAACAACAGAATTAATTATGTAACAGAAGTAGAACGTTACGGAGATACATCATCACCTGTGCCATGAGACACAGTACCTGATGAGTAAATTTGAGGTGCCTGGAATCGTACTGTGGCATCCTATCTCAATTGCTTGTATATGACTAATTGCTGATGTAAATTTATTGAGTACTTAATTTGTCATTACTTTTCTTATAATTTAATTAACATTGCTTTAAAATCTTTTGATCATACAAATTTGTCTAAACAATGTTAATTCAGTCTCTCTTTAAACTCTTGCACACAGCCTCAACCCGTCTCCACACTTTACATTTATTTCATTCTTACACCATAGCCAGGTATATCTAGGCCTGCCAAAGCTAAATATAACACACAATCTACCCCCACAACAAACCAGGTATGCTCTGTTCCTAGTTTTCAGTAGATAGGAGACTTCTCGACATTAGCATGGAACCAAGTTAAATTAAGTTGGGTTTTGCCTACCTACTGCTATTGTATCTTCTTCTACTTTCCTTCCTCATCTGCCTTTCATCGTCGAGGGAAGATATAATTTGCTGTCTTTTGCTCTACTGTTCGCCTCTGCTGCTGTTAGGTTTCCTAGTGCTTCTAATAATCCATCGACCCATCTTTTTCGTGGTCGACCCTTGGGTCTGGTGTTCTCACAACGTTGTTGAAGGCTCGTTGTGTTGTGTTTGTTCTTTCTGCCTTGTCACGTGGCCAAACCATTTTATCTGTTGTTTCCTTATATATTCTATGGCGGGGGCTATTCCTAGCTTTTTTCTCAGTTCTACATTTCTGATCTTATCTCTCAGACTGTTTCCTGTCATTCGTCTAACACATTTCATCTCTGTAGAGGTTATTTTTTCTTATTGTTCTTGCATCTAGGGTCCAGGTCTAGCATTGGTTGCACAACGTTGGGATGAAGATTGTATTGTACAGTGCTCGTTTTGCCTCCAGAGTTATTTCCTTGTTGGACAATAGTGGTGATAACTGTCCAATGATTTGACAAGCTTTGTTGCATCTTGATTCTATCTCTGCTGTTTGAGAATTATCATTTGTCATTAGACTTCCTAGGTATTTGAATTCCTTTACTTGTTTTAGTTGTCTGCCTTCTATAGTTATGTTGATGTTCTGTTTATTTTTAACGACATTCATGACTTCTGTTTTGTTGATGTTGATTTTCATGTTGTATTTTGTGCCTGAGATGTTGAGTTGTTTAAGTGTTCTTGTAGGTCTTCTATTGTTTCATGTATTAGTGCCTGATCGTCTGCAAATAAAAGCTCGTTGATCTCCTCTGTGTGGGTGTCCGGTTAGCGCAATCGATAGGCGGTTGGCTTACCACGGGGTTTTACTAATTCCCTAAAAATTAGTACCTCTGAAGTCGGAGTAAATCTGCCTGCATGGCGAGGGCATCCTGTAATGGGATAAAACAGACTTTACACGCAAAATTCAGTCCCACAAATTGAGTGGGTGGGACTTCGTCAGAGGTCAAAGCTGACGAAAGCGAACGAACGAACGATCTCCTCTGTCTCTGATGGGTTGGCTAGCTTGCATATATGGTCCATGTATGTAATAAACAGTAGGGTTAGTCTTACACTTTCTCTAACTTCGAAGTGGTCTGTGTAGCCTGCTGCTGTTCTGACCCTGCAGCTGCTGTTGATGTAGAGACTTTTAATAAGGTTGGTTAGATGTGGCTTACTCCGTATGTTATTAGTATCTCCCACAGTTGTTCCCTGTTTACTCTGTCGAATGCTTTTTCCTGGTCAATGACGGCTATGTATAAGTTTTGATTGTGCTCTGTCGTTTTTTTCTGCAAGCTGTTTTCATGTGAATAATGCGTCAGTACATCCTCTGTTTTTTCGGAACCCCATTTGAGAATCGCTTAACTGTAGTTCTATTATTGGTCTCAGCCTTTTTTCCAAGATTTTGGCGTATAGCTTCCTACATGGCTGAGAAGAGATATACCTCTATATTGATTGCAGTCTCTTTTGCTACCTTTCTTTTCCCTTGTACATAACCAAGCAAAACCTTTCTGTTCAATATCTAGCAGATAATTTCATAAGAACACACATATTAATTTGACTGTTTTGTACATTTATGTTCGTCCATTGGTGTAAGGACCAACTGTCATCTTTTTCTGTTAGAGTGGGTTTGGATATGGCCTCATGCATGCCACAAGTATTTTTTGTAATAAGGTCATGAATATGTATAATGTTGACCTGTCGAGGAGAACTGAGTTATTTGTAGGTTATTATTATTATTGCACTCGTAACAAATGTCGAGGAGAACTGAGTTATTTATGGGTTATCATTATTGCAATCCTAACATTTGTCGAGGAGAACTGAGTTATTTGTGGGTTTTCATAGAGATTGGGAGAATGTTTTGAAATTTGCGAAGTGATCGCTGTAGGGTGGCCTCATTATGTCGATAGGTTAAGCCTATATCGTGTTAACAGTATAGTTACATAGAATAATGGACTCTGCATATTTCACATTAAAAATTATCTTATGAGATTACTGTTATAAGGATCTATGTTAACAAGAAATGTATTTGACCATTAATACCATAACTGAAATTTGATTACAAATCGAATGCTTTGATGCAGTATAGGCGGGTATAAACTATGTACCAACTGAAAGCTGGTGGCCTGATTTTCGATAAAATGTCAGGCTCCAGACCAGTAGAGCTGGAGTTAGAATCCTGATATAGTTAAATATTTTTTTTTTAAATCTACCTTTGGGGAAAAAAGGGGGAGGGGAGGGGGTGAAATAAGAATTCAGACCAGAACATGCGGTCTTTATTCTCCGGTCCTATAAGGCGCCCCCCCCCTTTTTTTTTTACCTTTCCCCCGCTGACTCCAGTAATTGGGAAAATATCACGATAGCTTGGTAATCTCATTGTTGTTTTAAGCTTTATTTTGCTATTCCTTGTGTTAACATTTAAGATGTGTTCTATTGTAACAATCGTTTTCCCCACGGTAACCATGGACGCGGCTCTGTGTAGTATAATATTGTCCTTAAATTTCTCGTTACACATATACGACTAGACGTGCAGATGTAATGCACAATATTAAAAGTAACAGCAGCCATGCTTGCTCTTGGTTCAAACGCTGAAATACTGTCACACCAGTAGCTTGTAACCGGAAACGTGACTCTTAGTATATAGCCCGACGGCTTACTTGTCTATGCGCAGTGGTTCTTACTTGATAGGTCGCGATGGACCCTGAGGCCTGTCGCGAACTGTGCTGGTATTTTTAATGAATGCAACACTAAATAATGTGTCGATGTTAAGAAATGTATGGGAAACACCGTTGTACTTGATCCATTTTACTGAGATTAACTTGAGGCGACAACAAATATTTTTGCGAGAATTGGTGCGTAAAAAAAGAAAAGAAACACACACACTCAGAGACATGCACTTTCGCCCAGTTCTTGGCTGTCGTTGGGTGATAAGTGTTGTTGGACATAGCTAGCCATCTCGTTGCAGTAATTATAATGTATGCACTCAAGCGCAGTGTGCATATACATCCGGAACAATTTACACATAAGATATGCAAGTGTTTACTGTTCGCAATGTCTTGAAAATGCTGTGACGACAGTTCAGTTATGTTAGGATCATCGTCACTGCACTCCTGTGGCATCATCCGCTCATCTCCTCGGAATACACATATGTTGAAGATGAGGGAAAGGAGCTATAACTTTGATGAAAGTTATTTAATTTTTAAAAGCTAAATTTTGTTGACAATTCTTGCCTATATATATATATATATATATATATATATATATATATATATATATATAAATTAAATTAAGATCACATTCACCAATGTTAGTCTTTATTTGAGTCATTTGTATTTACTACTAATAATAGGGGTAATAACAATATTGTAAAAGTGTTGTAAACTATTTTGTTACAGTAATATGAACTTTTTCACGAGGTATTAGTTTCTGTAGTTTGTTATAATTGGCTCGTTAACCATTCCATAAAAAGGTGACGAGAAATCAACAATCATTAACAGTTTTTATTGAACCAAAGCGATCTAGCCAGTGAATCTTAGTTGCTAAAAAAAGGTATTTTTGTGAGTCTTTTGATTTTATTCTTCCCCCCCCCCCACACTTTTCCGGTTAGTTCTACATAAAGTAATACTTTTATAGCGATTATAATAATTGACATAATTTTACACCAGAAAGCCCCATCGTCGTCCACTCACTTAAAGCATATCAGACACATCGCGAACACTTTATTGGTTTTATATAACTGGTCATTTATTTTATGAAATTCAAAAAAGAACGTGAAATATTAATTATTTCAATTGATCAGTTTTTTTCAGTTTTCTTAAGGATTTTGTTCTCTTTGATCAAGAAATTGTGTTACTTTACTGCACCATGCTACCTATGTAAACTACACTTGGTTTCTGTGGAATTTATATTTGATTACAAATGTCATGCTAATATATATATTTTAAACTTGTACACTGAGTAATTAGTCTTGCAGTAATAGTTGTTGTCACTTAGTTGTGGGGGAAAAAAAACAATTGAAAATGAACTGCTGTTAAAATATTGCTAGCCACAGAGAAATCTCTAAAAATAAACGGTGTTGTTTCTACTGCTGTGGTATTGATTGTTCAGGTCCCCAATTCGCTGTCTACCAGAAATAGCTCACATTTTGCTGTTAATGGCGCTGGTTTACTTAACTCGATGACACTGTTAAAAGAGCGTCCGAACTTCTGGGCAAGTGCTTTCAAGTCCCTCGGGATCTAGAAATGTTAGAATGGCAAATTCGTTTCCAGTATAATCCATCCCGTGGTTACACCCACTTTACTTGTACATTGTACGTAATTTACCGCGTACAAATGAAGGCTGCAACGGTCACTTCAAAGCTTGATTTTATTTTGAGACTGGGGTTTTTTGGGACCCTTTTTGCGCATTACTCATGTTGGAAATATGGATATGGTTGTTTGAAGGTAGTAGGAAGTCGCGATATCTTTACAGTGAAGCAATCACAGAAACTTTCCGTTCTTATAAACCAGCGCTAAAAGTTCATTTTATTATTATTTTTTAACATTTTATTCTCATGTGCTGTAGATTACCTTTTTTTTTTTGGGGGGGGGGGGTGGGTGTCGGTGCAATGCCTGTCCAATCAAGTTTCTTGTCCTACCACAGTGGCCTCAGCTAAGAAATAATTGCGTTATACATCAAGGATATGTTTACATTTGTGCTTTTGTCACAGTTTCCTTTATCTCTTCCCTTGTCTATCTACGTGCCCTTTATGACGTCAAAAGTAAAGTTCACTTTAGCGAGAGACAGAGTGCAGGTGCTTTTATCTGCTTCTGTGCGAGACATTGACGCGATCGCTCCTCGATATATTAAAGGATAACAATTGTAGTGAGAACAACCGACGTTTAGCTTGAATAATCGTTGTTACAATATATTGCAGCTCTTCTCTTCTCATTACATGACCAACAAAAAAAGAAAAATTGTTTCTTCCTAATATTAGAAATTAGCTCTCTTTTTGCTTTGACCACTCTCAGAACATCTTTATTACTCATATATATATATATATATATATATATATATATATATATATATATATATATATATATATATATATATATATATATATATACATACACACACACACACACACATAATATATATACATATATTTGACTCGTCACTGCAGATCTGAAAGCCAGCACACAGCTTCAACGTAATTGTACGTATATAAATTAATCGTTGGTAGTACCGTCATCGTTAACAATACAGAAATGTAATGTCAAGGTGCAAAATATACTTGAGGACGTAACATTTAAAAGACAGTAGTAAAATATATATTTTAATGCGGGTATTGCTATTTTTATAGAAAACCGCAAAGTAATATGTTTGCTAGGGCGTTAGCGGGATTTCATATGAAAAATATACACAGAGGAACAAACTGGCACATATTATAATTCTGTTTGTTCATTGGTGGATTCATTTATAAACTTGGTTTGTATATGTCACACCTCAGTTGTATATATGTATTATGTGTGTATATATATATATATAATTTCATCATCATCATGTGCCATACCGGTTGGCGTAGGCGATCATGTCCTTCCACAATCTTCTATCTACAGTGCATCGTATCAGTTCTGTCGTTGACTGTTTTCCATGCCATGACACCAAGCTATCCAGTATTTTCTCTCTTTGTCGTCCGCGATCTCTATTTCCTTTTATTTTGCCAGCTGTAACCAAGTATTCCAACTTTCCTCTTCTCATGACGTGTCCGAAAAATGTTGATTGTTTCTATCTGATGTTTTTAGGAGCTGTCTTTTTGTGTTGGCCTCTTTGAGAACTTCCTCATTGGTCTTTTTAGCTGTCCAGGGAACTTTCAACATTCTTCTGAGAAATCCCATCTCTGTGGCCTCTAATCGTCTTTTCATTTGTTTGTCTACTGTCCATGATTCGCTTCCATAGGTCAGAATTGGTTCTATATAGCACCGATGAACTCTCTTTCTCATTTTTATTGACATAGATTTGTTGCATAAGATATTTTTCATTTTCTGAAATGCTATTTTGGCCTGAGCTATTCTGCTTTTTATTTCCGTGGTGCATCTGCTATCCGATGTTATTATTGTGCCTAAGTATTTGACGCGTTGCACTTGTTTCAAATTTGTCCTGTTTATTTTTATGCTGCATGCTGGTGATGATTGTTTCTTCGGTATGACCATTACTTCTGTTTTCTTACTATTCAGACTGAGACCTTTCTTGTTGCTTTCTTTTACTATTATGTCTATCATTTCTTGTAATTAATTCTCTGTAGGTGTGTGTATGTGTATATATATATATATATATAAAAACAATAGAGGTGTGACATATAATTTGTGCATTTAAAAGCTAGAATCCACTTTCCATATCTAACTATGTTTTTACTGTAACCCTTCTCAATAGGGGTTTTCTTTGAAGAAAATTAAACTCTTTCTTAGCTTTTACTCGTCATCCGGTTGGGAAGTAATTAGCACACTCGCCGGCTGACCAGATGGTCCGGATTCTATTCTAGGCAAGGGTAATTTTTAAAATTTTTTTTCAGCTCGTGTATCTTCTAGTTTCATGCAGACTCTGAAGATGACTACTGGAACTGTATAATAAGCCTGGCGTGACGTTATATAATAACGGTTTATGCGAAAAATATTGGAATAATATGAGCGCCGTATTTGCCACATGACGCAAGAACGTTTGCGCAAGTCACGTATATGTCTAGTTCCGAAATGAGAAACTCGTAATTTTTGTCCAAAGAATTTCTTCATTTTACAACTCTTTCTTAAAAGTTGTATTTGCATCCTTTTTTAGGTGGGCACGGTGATTGAATGTTCTAGAAAATTAGCAACGTTTAAACGGAAGCGAGTCCGCCAGTTAGTTTGAGTTCAGACTGCATACTTTTGTCGTCGTTTGAAACTGGCTCTTGCTCTATGCAAGGAAAAGATATGTTGTTCAATACCTTATTCTCTCTTAACTCTTTCCGTACGTTTCGACGAGTTGTGCGCCATGCCGATTTCGGTCATGTACGTTTCGCTGCATAGAACGTCACTCCCAATTTAATTAGTGTAATGTCATCAAACTATATTCTTTTTACATGTAATGTTTCATTTGGGCATTGGTGAAATCTAATTCCTTGTTTAATTATCTAAAAATCCATATATAATTTGTTAAGTGTTAGATAAATATAAACATATAAATTAATATTTAAAAACATGAACAATTTTATCTCTGAAATCTCTACCACTAAACTGATAAAAGCTTTCTGTAATGAAATAGTTAAGTGTCTGCATCTTGTGGTAGATCAATTACTGTTTAGATTGACCAGGATGTTATGAGTGTCACGATATTCTATTCGTTATTTTGTATTGTATGAATAAGTGACTGGATACAACGGCAACGTTTGTTCAATAAGTCATGTTGATTTAAAACTGTTAATTGTTTTTAGAAATAGTTTGTATTACTCTGGAGTTGAATTATAAAATAGTAAAACATGCGTGAAAGGCATTTCGTAGCATACGTTTAGAGTGGTGATAGTGGTCATCTTTGTAGGACGTGTGCTCTAAATTCTGCAAGCTTGGATATTATCTTGTAGGTGTTTATGAGATGAGCAACACTCATTAATCCAATTATACAAGTTTAGACGGAGGCGGCATTATATCTAATCTTTCTGAACTCTTGTGGAGAGAAAGTTCTGAGATATATTATTAAGATGATATGGAGCATTGAAAATACATGGAATTGTTGATTATACGCGGAATGCTAAAACTAGTAACTGGAATCTTTATAAATGATCAAGGCAGACAGTTGATTACTAACAATAGAAGAAACAATTAATAATTATGTTTTAATTATATAACAAAAATATAACAGGTGAAACATATCGTGTCAAATTGAAACATCGAGGAAAGGGGTTAAAGAATTTGGAAACATAAGAAAGTATTTTTTTTTTACGTAGTACCTTCATTAGTACACAACCATACAAATTAAAAAAAAAAACGTGTAAGGCTAACAGCCGTCTTAAATGTAGACAGTAATAACAGCACTAAAATTTGACTTATTTAAACAGTTTACATTTTTGTTTTTATTCATGTTTATATTTAATGCGCAAGTACTATGCCCAATTAATCGACGTTTATCTCTGTTTTGCCACAAACTTGTTTATACTCAATAATTAACTTGTTCCAATGAGTTACCAGCTACACCTTAGCTTTCCCCGTTTCGTTGCTTCCCGCCCCTAGCCAATATTTTCAATCAGATCCCTCTAGAATTCTCTGTTGCAGCAGGTAAGTACTACACGTACTCACTATTAACGAATTACACCACGTGATTGTGAGCTTATTTCCACCTCCACCTACACCCGAATCTTGTACTTGACCCTTGTTTGTGACTACAAATAGAAATATTCCATTGCTTATCTGCGCGTCGATCTATCAGTTTCTGCAGAACCTGTGTTGCTAGCGCGAATACATTTCATGTGTTCAGCAGAGTACTCACATTTTTACCTGGAACTATTTGTACAATTTATGATTTGCTTTTCACAGTTTGTAATAATTTGTATTGTCATTATTTTGATATTTGATTTGTGCTTCCTCTTCTCTTCATATTTATTTTGCTTCTGATTGAAGGGACTTATTATATTATATATATATATATATATAATATATATATATATATATATATATATATATATATATGTATATATATATATAATATATATACATATATATATTATATTATATATATATATATTATGAGAGCTAATTTACAATATGGTTAAGAAACAATCATAATTTTTTAAAACCATGTAATGAGAATGGAACAGCTGGAATATATTGTGAGAACTAGAAAAGGGGCGAAGAAATTGAGGGAAGCACAGAGAAAAGATACCAGACAGCTTGAGAGAATGGCTTGGCAGAAGGTCATCAACAGAAATGATAAATAACTGTCGAGATCGAAAGTTGTGGAGAGACATGATCACCTATGTCAGACAGCATGGTACTTGATGATGATGATGAATATTTGCCTTTCAGTACGGTTTTGCTGTTTAAATAATATATATTTTATTAGCCACTCATCGTCTATTTCTGCATCACTCTCATTGAAACTCTTGTTGGTGCTGACGGATGCAGAGATATAGTTCCCAGGTTCATTAACTGTTGCCATCTAATGCTGTTTTATTTAGGCTTTTCTTGATGATGTTACACCGCACTTAAAGTCTATTCCAAGTTATAATTCATTGTCCTTTTCATGTGTATGTCTGGTACTGGCTGATACTCTCGAGACAGAGAGGTTGTAAGTTCAAATCCCGGCTCACCGTTTGCAGGTTTCTATTTATGATTTCGCTCTGTGGTAACCGTCCCTGGTCTCAGTAGGGAAGCCCGGTTTAAAACGTCAATTACTCATCAACAAAAAAAATATAAGTATCTCCGAAGACAGAGCTATCTGCATGTGCGGCGAGGGGCCTCTGTGCACACAGCTGTCAGGGAAATACGGATTAACGCGCAAAATTCAGTTTCTGGTCTCTTTGGACTTTGCCATAGGTGAAAGCTGGCGAACGCAAAAAAAAAAAAAAAAAAAAAATATAAATATAAATCACAAGGTATACAATCCATGTTGGTCAACTATTTCATTTGTTGTCTCTGTGTGTGGTTAACAATTGTTTCTTTGCTAACTTTAGATCTCATTTATGACTATCTTCTCTCGTTACGTGCCGCTTTATCTCTTTCACGTGGCACTACTTTAGCTTCTGATTTTTAAAGATAATTATTAATATATGGATGTGAATCATGGACAATGGGACAACAGAGCAAATATATCAAACAATGTTGCAATTCCAGCTGTTCCATAAAAATAAAAAGAAGCTTCTGATTTGTCTTGAGTGATCACATTTGGCAAGCAAAGCACACAAGATGCCCTATTGCACTGATAACCATTGTTTTATGTTGTATGTTATAGGCTAACTGTCCCAATATTTAGTTTACCTTGCTACATAGAAGTCCATTTTTAAATCCTTTTTTATCATCTTGGAAGAGGATTGTATTGTTCCATGATATTTAAAACGTGCTACATGTTTTATATCTACCCTATCTTAGCTATTTTCTTTCATTAATAACTTAAGTGTTACATTATATGATCACAATAACAGTTCTAGTGGGTGAACTTGAAGGGAGACATTTCCGATACAAAGTTGAACAGTAAATGTAATGATTTCGTGACGTGACCTTTATTGAACTATCTCACCAAGTGTTCACGGCTAGACCCATTTATATCTGTATGTGGATGCTTTGGAATTAATAATGTTTACTGTCTGATATCTTTGGTATCATGTGTACTAGGAGATTAATTTCACTATTTCAAGAGAAAAAGCATGACCGACTTGAGGGTGAAAGTAGACTGGAGTGTATCAGAAAGCTGTGTTACTTGTTTTAATTGAGATCCAAAGCTTCTAGAAGCGTGATTACTTTATGTGATTGTGGAGAAGGCCGACAACACTAGGGGTGTGGGATACACATGTTGTATAGTGTATTTTGTTTTTGTGTATTAGGTTGTTTATGTAATATAGTTACTGCATATATTATGTTGTTTGACCCTTCCACGGGTCTTTACCATACTCAAAATGTGAACATATCTGTGTGGATGAAATAGACGAGTGACTTTATAGAAACTAAATACAAAAGGTTGAAAGTCAACTTGGGAGTAATGTTGTGTCGTCAGATAGCTATGATCTATCTTTAGATTTTTAATTTTCTTATTATTGGCATCTTGCATCAACTCAACGATCTCTAATGAGGATGTGTCGAAACGTGCGTCACCTCCCCTACCACAGTTTCAACACGTCCTGGGTGGTGAACGAACAACAATCGGCGTAAGCTATGCCCTTTTTAGGATTACTTCTTGCGAGATTTGAAAAAAAAATCCCCCCCCCCCCAAAAAAAAAAAAAAAACAAACATGTGTAATGTGAAGTAATAAGTCCTGTCATATGTCTCTATATTACTGCATAGAACAGTCGTATTTTGCGTCTGTTGTATTGAAACATACCAGATGTGGAGATTGAGGTTTATGTTTTTTTTTATTTAACAAAAATTATTTGGTGCAAAATTTATTTTGTAAACTGTTAAAAAATCAAAATCAAAATTTTATCTTTTAGCTATATTTACCCACAAAGTCGGAAATAATGACATATTTTATTAAACATTACGAGAAAGGGAACATGATGAGCCAATATACCGTTACATAACACATCACAATGTTTTTGTCAAAAATGACAATTAAAAGGCTACTAATACAAGGAAACTATGAAATAAGAGCAAATATATCAAACAAGGTTGCAAGAAAATAATGTATATTTAAATGTTATAACACCCCCCCCCCAAAAGAAAAAAAAAGGTCAAGTATTTTCTCATATTAAAATGAAAGAAACCCACATATTTAGTCACTAGTGTACTGAGTCATATCATCACGTTCAACTAATGAACTGAAAAGTACCCAATCAGACCGGATATATCTTCCTGAGCTGGGGAGATGAATTGAATAATACCAACTTTTCCCTTCGTTATAGCCTCTTTGCTGTTTAATGATTTAGATATTTTCGTGGCTTCTCTACAAGGCGTAGTCTAGTAATCTATTTAGAGTAAAGTTGAATATTATGCTCCTATATTTTTGACTGATTATTTGGTGAAAATCAGAATGGATTGATGCTTTGCTAACACAGATGAACGAAAGTTCTCCGAGCTAGTTTTTGGGTGAAATAATCATTCGTCATATCAATCCATGTTTCGAGTGAGAGAGGTCTTATAACCAGCCATTTTTTTAAGGAAATAAAACCAGTGACTTTCTCATGGCTAGTTTTAAAATATAGCGGTTTTTTTAGAAGTTATTTCTTGGTGGAACACTTTTTAGAAGTTAGTTCTTGGTGGAACACTTTTTAGAAGTTAGTTCTTGGTGGAACACTTTTTAGAAGTTAGTTCTTGGTGGAACACTTTTTAGAAGTTAGTTCTTGGTGGAACACTTTTTAGAAGTTAGTTCTTCGTGGAACGCTTGGAAATTAAAAACAAAATATAAAAAAAACTTGTATTACTAGCAGAAAATTCTAAATATATAAAATTACTTAATGAAATACACATGACAAGAAAAAAAATATGGATTAGATATGCATATCAAAAAGACTAAAGCTATGATCGTAAGCAAAGAAAACACCCAAAACCTACAAATAAATATCAAAGTTGAAGGAATAGACCTGTAGACAGTTCAGAGATACACCTACCTTAGACATACTATAACCAGTGATGGAAAATGTAACATTGATATAAACAAATGAATAGAAATGGTAAAAAGTAATTTTAATGCTGTGAAAAATATACTAATAATGAAAACAAATAACACCAGGATTAGCTAAGAATAGCAAAATGTTATATATTCACAACATTCATGTACGGTGCAGAAATATGGACATTGGACGAAAAAAAAAAACAGAGAACACAAAATTGAAGTTTTTGAAATGTGGATTTATAGAATATGAAGAATTGTATGGACAGAAAAGAAAACATGAGTAATAAGTCCTGTCATATGTCTCTATATTACTGCATAGAACAGTCTCAATTTGCACCAAGATGTACGCTTGTTTACGTTTGAACAAAGCCCAACGACCAAGATCTGAATTTGCAGAATTTCGTTCATTCTCAACGGCGGCCGTTATAGTTTAGCGTTTACTAGCACAATGCCTGGAGTATAAGCTCAGAACACAATCTTGTCGTGCTTTCTCCTTGCATCGAAGGTTGGCGACAATGGAGATTCATTTCACTCTGACGCTTGTGGGCGCTGTCTTATATGAACAAAATTAGTAAACAACCATGCGTCCACTAACGCAGGAGGAGATCAACAACTTCTTTGACGAACTATCCAAATAGTAACTTACATGTTTCATCATATATTCGTATATATCTGGTAGAACGTTTAGTTTAAAATACTTGTCATAATATGACTTTCTCAGCATCGGTGAGACTCCCGGAAGTTCGTGATAGTTAGGAGGGTCTTATAGTCTGTTGTTTGATGTGTGATGGTGATGGTCTAATCACCAACTACATCAAGATTGGGCAGATGGTGCTCGTAAGCCTGGGAGGGCCGACCATCTAAGGGCAGAATCCCCCTACAAAAAAGACAATCTGCTGCCTTGCAGGAAGATTGGGGACAATCAAAGGCTAAGAAAAACAAACCTGAATAAAATGCTGGGTGAAATCGGATGCTCTGGGCCACTGGCGCAGAATACAGTGCAACGTTTTAACAAGTAATCAATCAGACTGGATCTAACCGACTCTAATTATGATAGAAACTACCGCTGATCGGAAAGGCTTCAAGAAACAGCTGAACATAATATACTGGAATGTGGAGGGCATATACCACAAAAAAACAGGCTCTAACAATCAGACTGGCAGAGGAGGAGATAGACGTTGCCTGCATCCAGGAAACTCATCTTAATCCTCAGCACAGATTTATGATCACTGGCTACCAAACATTTAGACAAGACAGGGAAGGTCACAAGGGTGGAATTTTTAAACTTATTAAAAATTCCATCCCAGCAAAACTGATAGATGTAGTCACAAACGGAGAGGCAGAAATCATTGGTACAGACCTATACATTAACTCCGATAGTATACGGATATTTAATATATACAGTCCAAATGACAAATTACTGAAGCTGGAGTCAATGGAAATAACACCATCAAAGTGTCTGGTAGTAGGAGACTTTAACATCCATTCTGAAAGATGGGGATATAAGGAATCCAATGTTCGAGGTGAAGAAGTGGAAGAATGGGAAATAGACAACAACCTATTCCTCATAAACTCTAGGGAGGACCCCCCAACCTTCTACTCAAGAAGATGGAAAACAACTTCCACTCCCGACCTAGCATTTGCAACTGGAGGCATATCTATCAAAATAACCAGAAAAGTGCTGATCCAATTTGGAGATATTGACCATAGACCAGTCAAACTTTCAGTGGCTCTTGCTCACAAACAGGAGTTGCAAATACCTCTTCCTCGCTGGAACTATAAGAGAGCAGATTGGGCAAAGTGTGCAAAGCTCACTGATGCATATACTGCGCCTATCAACACCCACGAAAAGAAGGTCAATAATATGATAGAGCGGTTAACAAATGGAATCCTTAGAGCTGCTAAAGAATACATTCCTAGAGGAGCCAGAAGAAACTATAAGCCATACTGGAGCAAGGAAATACAAAGACTAGAAGAGGAACTGGACTCTGCCAGAGAACTAGCTGAAACATCACACAGCATAGAGAGCAACATTGCCTACAAAGCAGCCTCGGCCAAATACAGACGCAAGGTCATGATATCAGCAAGACAAAGTTGGATAGACACAACAGAGAGCCTTAATCTAGACAAAAATGGTCATAAACTATGGAAACTTGCGAAAGCTCTGAGCGACAAAAACAACTGCCGACCTCCAATATCATTAACACACAAGCAAAACATCCTCACAGGCAAAAGGGCAGCAAATCTACTGATAAAGACTTACAAATACATTAGTAGAATAAACATTTCCAATAGACAAGCAGAAAGCTGCAAGACGGGAAAACCAAGATGCAAAACACATGCCTTTAGTACCAGAAGAGCATCAGACGACCATCTTTACCTCAACTGAATTAGATGTTGCCCTCAAATGATTGAAGCTCAAATGTTGCCCTGGTAAAGATTGAATCTCCAACGAAATGCTCCTAAATCTAGGACAGAAAGCCAAGAGCCAGTTTCAAGGTCATGTGCCAGCAATCTGGAAAGAAGCTATTATGGTGCCCATCCTCAAGCCTGGAAAAGACCCACTAGACCCAAGTGGCTATAGACCAATTAGCCTACTGAGCTGCCTGAGTAAACTTATGGAAAGGCGGTTAACAGAAGACTTATGTGGCATTTGGAGACAAAACAACAAATCGTACCACAACAAAGTGGCTTCCGTCAAAAACTACTAAAAATTTCAAGACAGATCAACTGAAGACTTGGTTACCTACATTGCACAGGAAATAGAGGATGCTCTACAAGAAAAGAAACACACACTGGCAGTGTGGGTCGACACGGAGAAGGCTTTTGAGAGGGTTTAAAGAACAAGCTTTTTAGACTTGGCATCCAGGGTCGTTTATTCATTTGGGTCTCTCAATACCTTCAGGATAGAACGGCCAGAGTACAAGTTCAAGGTCAACTAAGTAAGAAGGTCTCTATAGAAACAAGGTGTCCCACTAGGCGGAGTCTTGTCCCCAACACTCTTTTTAATTTTCATAAATGACATCGTAATGGACATTCCACCCAGAATACACTCAGCAATATACGCAGATGATCTGGCGTTATGGGCTCGCTAGGAAAGTATGTCGGTGGCTGGAACCAGGATGAAAGATGCCCTAGGTGAACTTGAAAAATGACGAACACCTGGTTCTTACCAATCAACGAAAATAAAAACAACTACATATACAATTTTCAGCCTATCAAGAAACACACTCTCTGCAAACTTGAAGATAAAAGACCATACACTCCCTATTGACCAAAACCCAACATATCTTGGCGTCACCATGAGTCGCAGAATGACTTGGGAAAATCAGATAGACAGAGCAAGGAAAAAAGCCAGAAAACGAACAAATATTATGAAGAAATTGGCAGAAACGGACTGGGGGGCAGACAGCAATATTTTTAAAAGATTGTACGTAGGAAGAGTCAGACCAGTTCTAGAGTATGGAGTCACAGCCTGGGCTATGGCTTCCAAATCACACCTTAGCAAAATTAACAGAATACAGAACCAAGCTGCCCGTATCATCACTGGTGCTATGAAATCTACACCAATCAAGACTCTAGAAACAGTAACAGGTTTACAACCCTTCGATGACAGACGGATCACTAAAGTATTGCAAAAAGCGGAGAAATATAGAAGGCTCCTTCGCCACCCCATGCACCAAAGAATATCTGGTTCCGGAATTGTACGACTAAAGAGGAGCAACTTCGCTGCAATTGCCAATGAACTAACTACTGGAGACCCAGTTCTTTCCCAAACAATATCGAAAACCTTGGGCCCATCTGATATGTCTCCTCATGAGAAACATAAAATACCGAAAATATAACAGGAATCATGAAAAAAGGCACCCAATCAGACACAGAAAGAAAACACGTAGCAGAAAAACATATACACGATACCTACCCACAGGACTCTTGGTCCCACACATACACAGATGGCTCTGCTACAAATGCCACCTGAAATGGAGGGGGAGGTGTGTTCTTGACGCTGAATAATCAGGACGAGATCACCAAGTCAATAACTACTGGAAAATTCTCAAACAACTTTAAAGCAGAAACTGAGGCCATCAGAGATGCTGCAACACTGGCTACTCAACACAAAAATAGCATGAACAATACATTGGTGATTCTGACTGATGCACTGTCAGTATTATCAGCTCTAATAAACCACAAGAACAATGAACTAGCTGACTTGAGAACTACCCTGGACCAACAATGCAATAACTTCCAGAGAGTAGTCATTCAGTGGATACATTCACACTGTAATATACACGGAAACGAACGCGCAGACAAATTAGTTAAAGAGGGAGGGAGATTACCACAAGAGAACATCCGCTCAGTTATGATGAAGCCAAATCCATCCTCAAGGTCAGTTCCATGAAAAATGGAAACGAGAACACCCAAAGCATAACGAGAGTGACGGATACCACCAACTATCAAGGAGGGATCAAGTCATCATACTTCGCCTACGCACTGGCTACAATAGAAAGATAAATCACATGTTCACCAAATTCAAAATAGGTACAACCAGCCTATGCCACTGTACACTGGACAATATGACTACAAAACATGTTCTACAGGATTGCCCTCAGTACACAGACCTGAGAAGAGCAATGTGGTCCACGCCCACCTCCATGGAAGAAAAACTATATGGGGCAATCGATTCGCTTAAACAGACAGCTGACTTCATGTGAGAGTCTGGAATCCTACTCTGATTTAGTATTTATCGCAGAGAGAGAGAGAGAGAGAGAGAGAGAGATTTGCGTCTGTTGTTGTATTCAAACATACCAGATGTGGAGTATGATGGTTCTGTTTTTTTTTTTTAATTTAAAAAAAAATTATTTAACAAAAATTATTTGGCGTAAACATTATTTTGTAAACTGTCAGAAAACCAAAATCAAAATGTTATCTTGTAGCTAGATTTACCCACAAAGTCGGAAATAATGACATATTTTATTAAACATTACAAGAAAGGGAGCATGGTGACCCAATATACCATTACATAACACATCACAATGTTTTTGTCAAAAATGACAATTAAAAAGGCTGCTAATACAAGGAAACTAGGAAATCAGAGCAAATATATCAAACAAGGTTGCAAGAAAATAATATAAATTTAAATATGAAATGTGGATTTATAGAAGAATTGGAAGAATTGTATGGAGAGAAAAGAAAACAAATGATGCATTCTTACAACTAAAAATGAAAAGAAAACTACTAAATACAATTCAAACAAAACAAATGGGATATTTTGGGGCCTGTTAGAAGACCCAGCAGCCTACTAAAAGTAATCTTGGAAGGGAAAATACAAGGTGAAAGAGGCAGCCCAAGACTAACATGAACGGGTAACGTCAAAAGATGGACAAGGCAGCCTATGACATCCTGCGCCATAAAAGCAAAAGATGGAGCGAAATGGCGCTCCATGTTAGCCAACATTCGATGCGGAGACGACACTCAGTGATGATGATGATTAAAAGAAAGAAAAAGAAAACAGTCGTAGACTATGATCACAAGAATATTCCCGACCAAGTAGTGTTATCTTTACAGTGAACGGCTTACCTCTTGCCTGCAGCTAAATCAGAAGTTAGTTCTTTCATCTGTTCACTCTGACTTCGCCTCTTGTGCTTAGTAGTTGTTGATTGCATTTATTCTGACACTGTTCTACTTCTCCTTGATATACACCTTCCGTGCCCCCCAAACACGTGCATTATTTCGTGGTGCATTTTTGTTTTCCAAACATCGCTTTAGCTATTTCGTTACTTATTTATTCTGTGGAGAAAATACAGAGTTTAATGTCGCAAAGCTGTCATTTTAAATGTCTTTTCCCGCTGAATTTCTCTTAATTTGTATTGTTTATTATCCCAAATTTTATTGTTTCAGTTTGTATCCTGCCGTTACTGTTTAGAGATATACGTTGTATAATGTTGCACGAATTGCACATTGTAGCCTTAAAAAAATATGTTTAACATATTTTATGGAAGTCTTGAAATAAAGACTAACGCGTTTAGCTGACGTACATTAATCTCACCACGTTTCCTCGCTCAACGATTTTATAATTAAAATATTGCAATCTTTCCCGTAACAATTACAGTGAAGCATCATCAAACTATATTATGGGAACAGGTTGGTCTCAATGCAAGACGCCGGTCTCGAGACAGGGAGCTTGTGAGTTCAAATTTCGGTAGTACCAGTTGCAATTTTTATTTGTGATTTCTCTCTGCGGCAACCAGCCCTGACTTCAGTAGCGAGGTCTGGTTTCAAGCGTCAATTGCTCGTCGACGGGAAGAAAAATATGAGTATCTCTGAAGACAGAGCTATCAGCCTGTGCGGCTTGGGACCCCTGTGCACACGGCTGCCAGGAAAAAACGGATTAATTAACATGCAAAATTCAGCTCCTAGTCTCTGATGACTTTGCTAGAGGTGAAAGATGACGAACAAAAAAAAAAATACCACGTAGTTACATTATTTGCTAATGATAGTAATCATTATAAGATCACCCGAACAACGCATCGTTTTAATTAATGTTATGTTTTAAAATAAACTAATAACAGGAGCTTAAAACATAAGACAATTCCACATGATCAACGATTCATAGTCAGCTGCTGGCGTCAACATCCTACGTCTGTTTGCCGTGGCACCGGAAGCAGGCGAATGATCCCGAGAGAGAAGAAAAAAGGCAGTTTCTGTAGCTAAAATAATTTGTTCAAGTCGAATTTTTTTCGGCTGAAAAGTTCAGATATTTACAGCTTTGTGTGAACAACGACACAGCGCAACTTGCGCCCACATAGCGCCATTGGAATTCTGACTATTCCTCAGGGAAATACCTAATCTCTCTGTTGGTGACTTATATGGAACTTAAATGGTCTTCATCTATTGATATGCATTAGACATTTAAACCTGCTTGGGTCATGAACAAGGCGGTGCTTTTGAGGTCTTCATCGGTTCCCCCATAACTTGTAGGGTTATTTCTGCGGGCCATATTTGTGCCGGGAGTGCTGCAGTCCTGTAATGTAAGCTCTGGAGTTTGTCTGGATGCTCCACAGTCGCATGGATTCCTAGTCACTGAGACCTATCCTGTGTGGGTGTGCTCTGTGGCCACAGTAACCTGTTCTGAGTCTAAATATCTTAGTTTACTTAATTTGTTTCAGCTCTATTGTTCTGGTTCATATTATCCGTATGACTTCCATTCTGTTTTCCTAGATTGTCTCATGATTGTCTCTAATTCTGTGAGGCCCTGGGGTTGGTTCCTACCCTCTTTTGCGAGTTCATCTGCTTTCTCATTTCAGGGATGCTACAGTGTGATGAGAGGTAGGGTTCGATCCCAACCGACGGCTTCCGGTTCACTCAGCCTTTAATGGGTACCGGATTTTTTTTCTGGGAAAGTAAAGTGGCACGTGCATAATACCGACAACATTACTCCAAAAATCATGTGCCAAGGGTCTGTAAAATTTGTCGTCACTAACATTATATTCCCTATACGCCACTTGGCGTGACGGAGGCACTTTTTTTTTTTTTACAGTGTGCTGGGTGTGCAGAACTAATTGTCTTTTTTGACAGCGAACATGTGTTGTTCTTTATGTCCCGAATGAGACGGTCCTCTTTTTGGCTAGACATCGCTTGTATGTCTACCTAGCATCACTGAGGATGAGACCTGTGTATTTAGTGTTTGTATGGCTGGTGCCATTTCTTCTGCTCTAAGGTTTGTGCACCTTTCTCCTGCTGGAAGAGAGTATGTTTTGTCTCTCCTCTTGGGTAGGTTTATATAGATGCAAATGTCTCCATTCTTTGATACTTGAGTTGCAGATCCACTTTTAACCATAGAAAATTGTGATCGCGTCTAAGGTTTTGAGCTTGATCATTCAGAGTAACTAAACAATTCCATTCACACAAAAAAGAGGGGGGGGGGGGCGTGTGATGATACGATCATTATGTCCAACTGGAACCACAAATGTCTGTGAATTGTGATGGCACAAACAGAAACTTCCACAAATATCACAGAGACGCGCCCTAAAAGTATGTCTCAAGTTGTTTGCACCTTCACCTGTACTTAGCTGATATCATTTCAAATAAAGGCTTGTCAAAAAAAAAAAAAAAAGTGCATTCTACTTCCTAACTATTTTAAAAATAATAATAATATTAAAAATACAGAAATGAGTGCTTATAGTGATAGTAAATACAGCATGTAAACAATGAAAATATGATCAATGATGCGACAGATTAATTCCATTGTTATTTTAAAATTAAGCATACGCCAGCGAGAAACGTATTTATTTTCTATGTTCCTTAAATACACCCCTCACCCCTATTACTTAGTTCATCTAGTTTTCCTTCACGTCCGGATTTGATATGTATAATTCTTTGGGGGTTGTATTTTGTCCACGATTTAGAGAGAGAGAGTGTGCGTGTGCGCTCGCTATGTAGAGCCAACTCTGATCTATGGAAGCGAGTCAAGTACAATTGACAAACAAATTAAAAAAAAAACCACTAGAAGCCACAGAGATTGTATTGCTCAGAAGAATGTTGAGAGTTCTCTGGACACCTTAAAAGACCAACGAGGACTACTGTGCATTATGGCTAGAAGATTGTGGAAGAACATGAACGCCTACGCCAACCGGTATGACACAGGATGCCGTTGATGAATATAAAAATGTTATTGTGTGTTATTGTACTGGCTGGTTTAACCATACAACTAAAATCAAAAGGAAAACATTTTGAGCTTGGCGCTAATGGCATGCACACTTAAAAAATATGATAATTGAGGATACTGTTATGGCGATGATATAAACGTAGAAAAGACTTCAGGAGTGAAATTGTCTGTTACCTCCCCCCCCACCCCTTTTCCCCCGTCCGATGACGACTTCCCTTCGTCGTTCGAGTTTTAATGGACGTTAATTGAACATGATTTGCGTTGTGTCGTGGTTTACCGCATGTTTCGTTTTCTGCATCATTAATTACATTATGACTATCACCGAAAGAGTGAAGTAGAGTTTGATTAGTTATGGTTCACAAATCCTGATACAAGCATTCAGCTATGAGTTGCAGACCACTTTCTGCTCATTCACTGTATGGCATCTTGAGCTCAACTATCTTTGGAGAAAAAAAAGTATGAATAAGAACACCTGTACTAACAATCAAAAGCAGCTTTCCAAAAAAAAAAAAAAAATGAGGAAGATACGATGCAATCCATTTGTGACAATCGAAACAAGAAAAAGAGTTCTTAAATGTTATGTAGAGTCAGTATTAACATATGGATGTGAATCATGGACAATAGAACAACAAACAAGAAAATCACTGGAGTCTGTAGAAATGTGGTTTTTTACAGAAGAATGTTGAGAATACCATGGACGGTTAAGAAGAGTAACGAAAACGTTCTGAAAGAAGCCAAAGCAAAAGGAGAGCTAATTTCCAATATTAGGAAGAAACAATCATATTTTTTTGGCCATGTAATGAGAAGAGAACAGCTGGAATATTTTGTAACAACTGGAAAAATTGGGGGACGAAGAGATAGAGGAAAGCTAAGAGAAAAAAATACCAGACAGCTTAAAAGAATGTCTTGGCAGAAGGTCAACAACAGAAATGATAAATAACTGTCGAGATCGAAAATTGTGGAGAGACATGATCACCTACGCCAGCAGGCCTGGTACTTTATGATGATGTACTAACAATTGTTATATGTGGTGTCGTTGTTCTTATGCATTCACCGCTCATTTAGACTGGAATTCCATCGTCACGCGTTGTAAAGCCTGCTTCAGTCCCGCCATACATTTCTCATAGAATGTTGTTGGCCGTATTCTGGAAGCAATCTTTGTCTAGGCGGCGGTGACACATACTTAGGAACTATCCACGCGTTGGGGTACACGTGTTATCTCATTTTGTTGCGACTTGAGCGGAGGTTCACTGCTTATGTAGAACTCGCTGTTGACTCATTCCTCACCACCAACAGTTCACTAAAATACCATTTAGCACTTGGTACATCGGATATATTCGTTTTAATGAAAATGGTAATTACTAAATGCGATAGTGACCGTGACACGCTATGAATGAACCTTATTGTGGACATTCCCGAGGCTCTATATTACAGTCATTCACTTTCCTCGATAACACTAATTGATGTTGGCACTGGTCTCGATACAGAGAAATTTCATTAGAATGTGTGTGGAAGAAAACAATTGTAAACACAAATGTCAAGCAGTAACACATAATGATATCTAACTGAAGGTTAGATTCCATGCTGGACCTATCCAACCTACCCCTAGGGATGTTGGACCCCATCACGCCTAATGTATTGTTTGGCTAAATGTGCGCAGGAAATACTTGTTCGTTTGAACACGCCCCTTTCTTTAGACCGGAAGATGTTTTACTGGAAGGTGTATTTTCACCTCAACGCATAGACAGTAATAACATCTAGTCTGTCTGATCTCCTGGGAACCTTTATGGCGCCAATACGATGCGGGTTTCACGATCTTTCACCATCTGCCTGTTGGTGCGTCAGTTTGTGGGTTTCTTACAGTGCTTTCTTCATTCTTTAATATTATCAATCCTTTTCTCCCTAATATTTGTATACCTCTGGAATATATTGTGACAACTGAGAAAATTGAAGGACGAAGAGATAGAAGTAAGCAAATAGAAAAGACAGCAGACAACTTAAGAGAATGGCTTGGCAGAACGTCAACAACAGAAATGATAAATAATTGTCGAGATCGAAACTTGTGGAGAGACATGGTCACCTACGCCAGCAGACATGGTACCTGGTGGTGATGATACCTTTCTTCCCCCCCCCCCCCTTTTTTTTTTACTGGTCCTTATATATAAGATACTTGTGAGCACTCGTTAGATCTTGTGATCCCTATCATTCATAAATAAAAGGTGACATACGATAAAGTAATAAACGCTCTGCGGTTTAGTAATATATAAGTATTGATAATAACAGTAATAGCTTTAGTTATATGTTCCAATATGAGGTGTCTGTAATGAGGGATTACAATTTGCTAGGTAAAAACCAGACACACATGCATGTCTGTGTGTGTGCTCATGTGTGTATTTTTTACTTACGAGAGAGAGAGAGAGAGAGAGAGAGAGAGAGTTGTGTTCACTAAATATTTTCAAAAGCTAATAATAAACATAAAATGTCAGTTCATATATTGAGTTTGCGGGTCATCATCATTGCACTTCGAACATGTCCATAGGTGCTCAGATCCCCTCCTCAGCAATTCCCGCAGTGTCCAGCGACTGACGACTCTAGTTCTATTTTGGTTGATAAGTCTTCTCATACGGCCACTAAGTATCTAATTTCTGGCTGTATTTCATATATATGTCTTCCTTCTGTAACACATACAACCTGATATGCTTATATAAAGTTGTATTGCTTTAGCGACATTTATTTCCAGCTTATGCGAGAAGGCTATAAAACAACTGCGGTATATAACTGCAATGGCCATTTGTGAAACGCGTAATGTTTCAATGTTAAGTATTGTAGGTTGTCAGATACTTCTGGTGATGCAAGTCAAATAGGTGGTCTGGTAAGCGCTGATAAGAGTCGTGCTCTTTAGTTTGTAGCTACCGCGCAATGTGGTTTTGGGGAAAATTCGTGACTCATGTTTGTTAAATTGGTGCAAAACTGCGCTTCGTGTGTACACTGATGTTGAAGAGGCAGACACAACCAGTACTAGCCTACATGTCGCCTTGCTTGTTGGGTTTCCAGTCTGTTGTAAGCTGAAGCCAGCTGTCTATGTGACTGGTTCCGTAAGCAATCGTCTTATGAGTGGACAGCCTATTATTATCTACTATATATAAATGCAGGATTTAGTTTCACCCACATTTGACAACTCCTGATGACATGACAAATAACTCACTATTGCTTTCCGGGAAAATATTTACAATCTGCGAACTGTCCTTTTTTTAAAAACATAACTAAGTTAGTGTCAATTGTAATAGCCATTTTGAGTGTTAGTGCGTGTTCGTACATGTATGATGTGTGATCTAGTGTTTATGTTATAAAAGGGGACTAAGACATAATTGTATTTGTAATAGCCATGTATAAAGCGCCATGTTTCTTCTTGGTTACTATTTTCATTTTTTGGGGTCCACTTTGTTTGTTATCTAGTCTTTTTAGTCATTGTTATTTTTAAATACACTGTCTGTAGCTCTTATTGTGAGTTTTAGTACTGAATGATAACATTCGATAAAGCACATGAGCTTCAAACAGATACGATCACTGTATGAGTTGACACTGGACATTGGGAAATGGTAACATATTGATAAGTGGATTGATTATAGCAATACATGCTAGATACATGACGTAGTGCACATACATATTTAAATGCACCTAAAAGTTAGGTGTAACGTTAGAAAGCGAATGAGAATTCTTCTATTTATTGAGTAAGAGAAACTATGAGCTGATATTTCATGAATACATTCTGTTGCGAACACAATGTTTCGTGAGTAGACACTGATTTTGCTAAATGCTAAGTTATTTGGAGGAAAATGAGGAGGAGGAAGGGGGGGGGGTGCTCAGGTGTGAAATATAACAGATCGTAGCATGTTACAGGAAGTCAGGGGCTGTTCTTGAGTGTTATTTACGTGTTTCGCAATATTTTCTTAGAGGCTGAGGCTTGCAGCCTAGCGTTAGAAGTCAACATCGGGGTGGTAAGAAGTAAATTGATTTTGTGAATGTTTCTTAAACTACAGTGTCTGTGTGAAGTGAACTGTGCCAGTCGATAATCGATCGCAAAGAGTATGGATGATCGTGCTTTGATTAAATTGCAGTGATACCACGAACAGGCACGTGGGCGTTCCACTAGTCACTGTTTACGTAGAGTCGCGTGCTGGTCAGTGTTTACTTCTGGTAACGGAGGACAAACATGCCTTGCTGACTGAAAGAATCCCCGTTGCCGAGGAGGCTCGGTGAGATGTAAAGGGATGCGTTAGTGGTCAGTATAGTAGTTGGCTAAATTCATGCCTTTATGATACAAGTTGTGATTGCATCATGAATTGCTTTGAATATATGTACATTTTGGATCTACAGACTCACTTAGCCACAGATATAGGACCTGTATGTATACATAGCAAGCAAAAAAAAAAAAAATTAACGCTACAGTGTAATTATTTATGTATATACATTTTGTTGTGTATTTTTTATATTATGAAAAAAGTGAGTTCTTTTAAACTACAGAATTTACTTTTAAAATCTTCGAAGTAACTTGCAACATGTAAATAGGTTATGCAGTAAATCAGTAAAAAAAAAATGCCTCGGTGTTTCATGTCACTTACGAATGCATTACATTTTAGGAATAAGTATGCTTGTGTTTTTGATGACGATTGTGAAACAGCTGTGTCTACTACAGTAATACAAATCTCTAGGTATCTTTGTTGTCATTACTGGCGGTTGTGAATTAGCTGTGTCTACAGTAATAACGATCTCTAGGTATCTTTGTTGTCATTACTGGCGGTTGTGAATTAGCTGTGTCTACAGTAATAACGATCTCTAGGTATCATTATTGTTGTCACCATGACTGGCGGTTGTGAAATAGCTGTGTCTACAGTAATACAAATCTCTAGGTATCTTTGTTGTCATGACTGGCGGTTGTGAAATAGCTGTGTCTACAAAAATACAAATCTCTAGGTATCTTTGTTGTCATGACTGGCGGTTGTGAAATACTGTGTCTACAGTAATGCAAATCTCTAGGTATTTTTGTCGTCATGACTGGCGGTTGTGAAATACTGTGTCTACAGTAATACAAATCTCTAGGTATCTTTGTTGTCATTACTGGCGGTTGTAAATTAGCTGTTTCTACAGTAATAACGATCTCTAGGTATCATTATTGTTGTCACCATGACTGGCGGTTGTGAAATAGCTGTGTCTACAGTAATACAAATCTCTAGGTATCTTTGTTGTCATGACTGGCGGTTGTGAAATACTGTGTCTACAGTAATGCAAATCTCTAGGTATCTTTGTTGTCATGACTGGCGGTTGTGAATTAGCTGTGTCTGCAGTAATACAAATCTCTAGGTATCTTTCTTGTCATGACTGGCGATTGTGAAATAGCTGTGTCTACAGTAATGCAAATCTTTAGGTATCTTTGTTGTCATGACTGGCGATTGTGAAATAGCTGTGTCTACAGTAATGCAAATCTTTAGGTATCATTGTTGTCATGACTGGCGATTGTGAAATAGCTGTGTCTACAGTAATACAAATATCTAGGTATCTTTGTTGTCATGACTGGCGATTGTGAAATAGTTGTGTCTACAGTAATGCAAATCTTTAGGTATCTTTTTTTTGTCACGACTGGCGGTTGTGAATTAACTGTGTCTACAGTAATAACGATCTCTAGGTATCATTATTGTTGTCACCATGATTGACGGTTATGAAATAGCTGTATCTACAGTAATAACGATCTCTAGATATCTTTTGTTATTTTGACTATATCTTCAGCCCAAACGTAGTTTTGACATATTTGTTGTCTAATGTTGTTCCAGGTCTTCCCCAATTTGAACATATTTGCATCTACGGTTCACCCTCAGCTTGTATTTGACATTTTATGCATTCGTTACGGAGTAAGCCATCATCTAACCAACCTATGTATAAGTCTTTACATCAACAGCAGCAGGCCACACTTCAAAGTTAGATCAGGAGTAAGACAGGGTGGGTACCATCTCCTCTATAGAGATATCTAGAGAATACTTCATAGAATACATAAAGAAACAAACAAAAATGAAATGATTTGGCTATGTGATAAGACAGAAAGACCAGATCTCATCACAATGAAACTTTTTAATAAACGTTACCAGAACGCCAGACTAAGGGTCGGTCATGAAAAAAAAATAGTTTGATGAAATATTAGAAAAACTAGGAAAAATAACAGCAGTAGTAGCCACAGTACAGCAAAAGACCGCAAATTAAATCCCCCCCCCTCCCCTTTTTTTCCCACTCGACGCTGAAAGACAAATGAGGACGGATAAAAGAAGATAAATTCGTTATATTGTTTACTCCGATTGGCTGCCTCTCTTTGATTTTCTAAATATCTCCTACAAACACCAAGTCGGACAGATTGTTATTGTTTAGTAACTCTTTTTCTCTTTACTTCTTCTACTCATCAATGTCCACTTAAAATCTGAAGTTATGCGCTGCTGTTGCAAATCAATCTGTTTTATTTTCAGAGATCTCATCAATTATATCTCTTGTATAAACTCGTACAATTCACAACACGCTTGCTTTGAATACTTGAATTGACTGCCAACATCTAATTCGCATGAATGGCAGTCTATGCTGCAAATATGTCCTCTAATGTACTAATTAGAAAGTGAAGACAACTGAAATGAGATGTAAAATATAGTCTTTATTTATCGTCCTTGTATGTGACACTTCTTGTGGACATAATAATGTCACAAGCCACATTCTAGTGTCACACAGGTAAACAATCGTCACCGCCTCTCTTCTCTTCACGCACTTAGCCCTAGTCTGTGTGGCTCGTTCCGCGTGCGTGCTTGTGTTGTAACAAACGTGTCCTGACTGATTTTGGACACAGCCATCTCAAGTGTAAGGGCACATTTTTGCATCTGAATTAAGCTGCATACTGTTAATCTAATTTTGAAAACTGAGTCCCATCAGGGTCAGAAAATCAATCTCCATTATAACTTGATTGTACCTGCAGAAATTATATTGAATAATATTGTCTGTGTTGCAAAAATTAACAACACATTTTGGATATGGCTTCTAATATTTGTATACACGATCTGCTGGCTTCCTGGTATATCATTCACTGCTGGTACTAACTTTCGCGTCGCTTATCTGTTGATGAACATTGTAAACATTGCCTTTCGTATTATCTATGAATCACGTGAAATATCTGAGCGATAACCTCTAATTTTAGGCGGGCTTTGATGATGGGAGACTGACAATTTAGCGACAGGGTAAGCTATAACAATGATCGATGGGACGGAAGGATGTTCTGTATTTATAAACTTGTTGATGGGGTTGTGATTTGTGTAGATTCTTTACCAAGAGTAGGTAATGGCTATGACACATGAAAGGCGTTCAGTGTGTGTTTGATCACTGATGAGAGTAACCGTGTACCGAGATAGCTAAGTTCGTCATGGTAGTGCCATGGACGGGTTCAGTGATATTTAATAAGTTTTATTAGATGAACAATATGATGAGACTAGAGACAATACATACAACAGCTATTTTTGTTTGTTTGCATTCGCCAATTTTAATCTCTAGAGAAGTCCTGAAAGACTGAATTTTGAATGAATATCTATTTTTCACCCTCCCCCACCCCCACCGTATCATGTATGTGATTGTGTCATTGTGTCCCTCACCATACAGGCAAATGTTCTCCGACTTCAGACAGAGGCTTATACATATCTGAGTATTATAAATAGTTCAAAAAGGCAAAGCTCTTATGAATCAATACAACCGTATAATTTAATACACTTGACAAGAGAGATGTAGGGGACATAAAGAAAGCATAAGAGTGAGCAGGTGAGGAAAGACTATTGAAAGTTAAATCAGCGAAAAATATATTATTCTATATTATTTAGTGTCTTTCCGTGCACTGGGGAGCAAGCCTGCTAGTTTTATTTACATTTCGGCTTGGTCTGTTATCGCCAAGTCGCAACAGCTTCCTTTACTTCTAGACCCAATCGACCTATTTATGAACGTATGTAGTAGCGGCTGTTGTTGGTCACGTGTTAAGTGGAAAGAGTAACAAATTTCCAAACATTAGTTTTGTGTACAATTTAAGTGAAAGAGTAACAAATTACAAAATAGCCAACGGGGATCGCCTGAGAACAAATTACAGACAAAGGCGGTATATTTTGATAACATTATTTGTACATCTACATATAAGTTAGATAACATGCTATAGACACATATCATATACAAATCGGACCAATTTGTGTAGCTTTTTAAATTGCTTTCTAAGCCAATAGATAATAAATGAACCCAATTTTGGATTATGGTATCATTAAAAATAGACACATACTAAAAGTATATGTAGAAATAACTGTCTCTGTTTGTTGAGATTTTGAAGGCAAAAAAAATAAATAAATAAATTATTGATTCATTCAAACAATATCCCATAGTACTAGGCGGGCACCACTCCCGGTCGGTTATCGATTGAATGCTATATTTACACCCAATGTTGGTATCAGAATCATATTACTCATTATGCGACCTTTTACATTGCTTTTCCTTGAAATGTTGCAGTTCAATTCAAATTCCCACAAAATATCAATTTCCTGATCTAGTCGACAAATCTATAAGTTTGATTACCTGTCTTGCAGAGGTAGGTTGGATAATTTAAACAACTTCGCACTTCTCAGACATTATATGTTTGATAATTGATAACTACCTTAGCTTTACACGCACAATAGGAATCTAGTTACTTCATTGTGTCTCCCTTGCATGTTACTTCATTGTCTCCCTTGTATGTTACTTCATTGTGTCTCCCTTGTATGTTACTTCATTGTGTCTCCCTTGTATGTTACTTCATTGTGTCTCCCTTGTATGTTACTTTATTGTGTCTCCCTTGTATGTTACTTCATTGTGTCTCCCTTGTATGTTACTTCATTGTGTCTCCCTTAAAATATGTTAGTTACTTCCTTGTATATTAAATGCAACCTATGACAAGAGTGAAATATTTAGTAAAATAAAAGTGCCTTAAATTGCTAAGCAGTTCAGAGTACTTGGAAGTTTCTGCATAAAAAAAAATATATGTCTCCCTACCAAACTATTCACAGAGAAAGAGATCAAGTATATGGTAATTTATATTATTATGTGAACATATATTACCCTTCCTCTAGACTTACTTGCTCCTACATTGTTTATACTTGTTTATTTCTTCTAGGGAAAAACTGTAGCATCACATAATAACATTGATGGAGTTGCTGATGCCTTCGGTAGCTGGTCATGCCAGCCAGTGTGAGAACATAGATCTAATGGCACGATAGTCCAGCAGATATGAATATTTTCTGTCCTTGTCAATCTTCTGACTGTGTTAGCTTCTGCTAACATGGCCAAGTTCCACTATGACATTAAACCGTCTAATGTAAGTAACTATGAAGATTCTGCTTTGACGCTAACGATAAACAATTTTGTTAGATGTTTAAACTGTTGAGTATTTGTGTAGAGGCTCTGTCAAAATGTTTCCGGGAAGTAGCAGGCAGTTGATAGAACTAGACAGCCCATGCATGTGTTCAGAACAGATTCAGTAGAACTAGACAGCCCATGCATGTGTTCAGAACAGATTCAGTAGAACTAGACAGCCCATGCATGTGTTCAGAACAGATTCAGTAGAACTAGATAGCCCATGTGTTCAGAACAGATTCAGTAGAACTAGACAGCCAATGCATGTGTTCAGAACAGATTCAGTAGAACTAGATAGCCCATGTGTTCAGAACAGATTCTGTAGAACTAGATAGCCCATGTGTTCAGAACAGATTCAGTAGAACTAGATAGCCCATGTGTTCAGAACAGATTCAGTAGAACTAGATAGCCCATGTGTTCAGAACAGATTCTGTAGAACTAGATAGCCCATGTGTTCAGAACAGATTCAGTAGTATTCCTAAGACTTGCCATACAATAGATTTTTAAGGGAATTGGAATGAGAGAAAGTAATGAGAAACAATGTGGACCAGTCATGGAGCACTCAGTGAAGAAAGACCAACTATCCAAAATAAGACTTTTGTATTTGCTCTACAAAATCTTCACAAAGTGCAGGCCACTGACTTGTGTGTCATTTTGATCAAAGAAAAGGAAGAGAGTAAGATATCAATATCACTGTAATAAGGATTTTACAGAATCAGACTTCTCATTTAACTAGATTTTTTGCACCTTTTAATGTCACATGAAAGAGGTTCATTAAAATCATTAAATTATCTTAACTGGTATCTTTCAACTTGAACCATGTAAAAGTTTGAATCACAGTTATGTGAAAGAGACTCATTAAATTATCAAAACAGGTATGTTTGAACGTAACCGTATAAAAATGTGAAACATATTCTGTATCAGATTTGCGTTTGAACTATAAATAGTGTCTGTACGAAACATACTTTTAAGTTGCCAAAGAGTTTTCTGGTGAAGTCATGAAATCTAACTTTCTCCTTTATTTTGCCCTCTGTCATATCATGCTTGATGGCCTAGTCTGTTATGTGTCTTCCTTCTAACATGATTATAGTCCAGTCCTTTGTTTCATAGGGCCTATTCTTTTAAATATCTTCTTATAAAATGTTAGGCTTTCCATGGTCTATGAACAACTAGCCCAGAGCAGTTGTGTGGTGAGATACAATACAGATCCTATGTAAGGTCTGAGATCCAATGTAAAGTCTGATGCTTAATAGCGAAGATCGTCAAACACAAAGGGTCAAGAATCTCTGCTCTATGTGCCGCCTTCGGCTTGAAAGAACAATAGGTAGATGGTCTATTGCCTTTTATTATCATCATCTTGCACAGTCTCAGCTTCGAAAGGTGCACTATGGAGCACCACACATTTCTTGCCTTAATTGTATGCACTGTCATGGATTTCTCAGTACATCTCTTGGTGTTGTCAATCCACTGTAGTCTCTGTCTGCCCCTGCCTCTTTTACCCTGTATCTTTCTTTCTAGGATGACACAAACAATTTATTGTCTATTTGTGTGTCCAACAAAAATTTCATTTGTCTTGTTCAAATTTATTTTAACAATTATTTTTTTGTTTTCAGGTGCTTCAAACCTTTATTTTCTTCTCTATCCCCTCAATACTTCCCATTCTTCTGTTATTCCTGATTTAAAAAACTTCAATTTAAGTTTCTGTTTACTTGTTTAATGCCCATGTTTCTGTACTATACAAGAATGTTGAGCAGAAATAACAAATTATTACTCTAAATTTTAGTCTTGATATTTGTTTTGATATGAGTGCAATACTTATTGTTAAAAATGTTTTTTCTCATTCTTATTTGTTTATTTATTTCTGTCTCATATTTTCCATTGCTTGTTATATGTTCATGATATCTCTATATTCTTGAACTCTCTTTAAATTCTTTCTGCTTATCTTGATATTGACTTATATGTTTTGTGTGTTATCTCTGTTTATTATCATAATTTTAGTTTTTCTTAATATTTACAACCAAACCATAATCACAGCTTTTCTTGTTAATTTCTTTAATTAATTGTTGCAATTCTTTAGGACTTTCTGCTTGTAGTACAATATCATCAACATATCTTAGACTGTTAATTATATTTCCATTGATGATTAACTCTGATTAACCAGTGTTGTCTTTAAATATCTTCTCTGTGTATAAGTTGAACAGACATGAAGACATAACATGGTCCCTGTCTGACTCCTCTTTTTATATTAATTGGTGGAGAGTTTTCTCTGTTACATCTTACCACTACATCTCTTCCATTAATAGAAGTGACACATCGGTCTTATGTCTGCATCTTTATCTTTATAAGTTGAAAATTGAAGAATGTTTTTGTTTTAAGGAAATCAGACAGTCCATTAATTTGCTTGCTCACTATAGTTTTGAGTGTGTTTTCATTGGACCAAATCTCCTTTCCATTCATTTTATGATTATCATAGTATAACTTATTACTTCTAAATAAGACATTACTGTACAACTAATATATATATAATAAATTTCAGGTCCAACTCATCCGACGTCTTAGCATGGATTCCTACATGGTTCGTGTGTATGCAGGACCTCTGTGTGATGAATTTGAGTATGTCTCTATAGAAGTAGAGAAGAGTGTCACAGCTGAGGATGTCATTGCTATTGCTTGTCGCAAGTTGCGGCTTAGTGGATGTGATTTTAAGAAGCAGTTTGAGCTTGCTGAAGTCTTCTCATCAGGTGGGCAGTTATGTAAGGAGCGTCGGCTTGATGCTACAGAGCATCCTGTTGCTTTACAGTTATTATGGCCGAAAGTTATCACATCTTCTGGGGATGGAGTAGATGGGTGTGGTTTATTTGATGGCTATAGATTCTACTTGAGGAAACGGGATCCTGTTACACCAGTTGGAGGATGGGTAGTTCGGGATCAGAATGTTATTGATTCCTTCTTATTAGCCTTTCTCACTCAACCATTGGCTGGGAAAGAATTTCCAGATCTGTGCAGTCTGCCTGACCTCAATGAACACACACTTCTCCACAACCTCAAGTCCAGATTTAATCAAAAAAATATCTACACTTATGTTGGCTCCATCCTTATTGCAGTGAATCCTTTCAAGTTTTTCCCCATTTATAACCCTAAATATGTCAGCATGTATCAGAACAAACGTCTGGGAGAGTTACCACCTCATATATTTGCTGTAGCAGATGCTGCATACCATTCCATGCTGAGACAGAAACAAAACCAGTGCATTGTCATATCAGGGGAATCAGGGTCTGGAAAAACTGAAAGCACCAACCTTCTACTCCATCATTTGACAGCTCTTTCTCATAAAGGATTACATGGAAGTGGTGTAGAGCAGACCATATTAGGAGCAGGACCAGTTTTAGAGGTATGGATGCTTGCTGTTTAATTGGTTTGTCCATTGTGTTTTATTTGGTAACTTGTTTTTACTCTTTTTGTCAAGAGATGAACTTGCATTTAAGAATTTAGGAAGTTTAAACAAAATATTAAATGGGATGGAACAATAAAACATAAAAAAAAAAATAATAAAATGGCACAATGGAAAAGTTTTATTTGTAATAAAAAAAAATTATGTTCAATTTCAAGATTCAGCAATTAAATAGAAAAAAAATGACACTGTGGAACAATTTAACAAAAATAATAAAAATGTATGTTTCTTTTTAAACAAAAAAAATTCACGATGAAACATCAATAAAAAATTTTTTTTTTTTAAATTAACAATAAACTGTCATTTAATTAATAATAAATATATATTTTAATGAAAAAAGAAACATGAGAAGAGATGTAACATTTGTAGACTGGAAGGAACGTTTATGAAAAAATAAAATAGCTACACATGCTTTTAGTTAGAGAAGATATTGTTTTATCAGTTAGAGTCTTTTAACACTGAATCCTTATGTTGAACTCTTCACTGAAGATAGACTATAATCTATCTCAAGTATTTTCAGTTTTTTTTGCTGTTATTATATTCTACACCAAACTGCTTCTAGTTAAAATATTAGTGTTTCCTTTCCACTTGTCATAATTTCCTTCCTCCTTCGTATCTCTGTCTGTTGAGTACGTTCAGTGACATTACTTATTGTTGACATATAAGTTTAGTAAGTTGTACTTTTTTTTTTCTATTAATAGATGAAGGAAGTATTTTAACACAGTCTGTCAAGAAAAGGCAACTGAATGCAGCATTGAAGTTCTTTAGGATGCATTCTTATTAGGAAGAACATTTGACTATTCTATTCTATTCTATTCTATTCTATTCTATTCTATTCTATTCTATTCTATTCTATTCTATTCTATTCTATTCTATTCTATTCTATTCTATGGAATTATTTAATTTCATTGTAGTCACAGCACAACCATACCCACCCCCCCCAGCATTTCTCGAAGCGTATGCAGACTAATTGTTCTTGTAAGGTGTTGATTGTAGATACATCTGCTTTTCCCACTAAGCACACCGGATCGACCAGACCTCTTTTCCACTTTTAGACTCCTCAGTCTCTCAATATATACCTACCTCATTGTCCCATCCATACTCTTTGTCTTCTCTTAGGGAATGAAGAACAAACTTGATGATGTCCTCTTTGTCCAGATTAAAGACCACACTCAGTGCCAGAACTGACAGTGAGCTTATTGCCTATTTAATTGTTGTGTACACCAGCTTGCCCTGGACAGTACACTCAGGTTAATGTGCTCACTTTAGAGCCATCCAAGAGCTGCATCCGCTCCTCCTACAGAGACTGTCTGTCAATCTTCTGTACCATACTTTGCGAGATTTTTACTAAAACTGCGTGATCCACGTTCTGTGTAACCAACTGTGTTATCGCCACAATTGCTGCTTCTCTCTCTATTCTCATACTGGACATTGTAATACTACATTTTCCTGAAATCCTTCACATCTCTGCCATGCTGGTATGCCACAAAACTCCAACTGCTATACTGTCCATGGGATGCAGAAATATTCATGTAGATGATGGGGTCCTGAGGTGATGACACTTTCTATCATTTACAGAACATGTAACATGACAATTAATGCACTCAAGACATGCTGTGAAAAGAAGTTTAATTTAACATCTAGCTAACTTAGCAACCATGCAAACAGTATCAAGTTTAAACAGATCTTTGAATACATGTACCTGGGAAGCATTTTCATAGAGGATGTAAAATGTGATTGAAAGAGTGCTTGAAAATGTCAGATCAACGCACTTGTTTTCCAAATCTCACCCTTGCTCACATAGACTTTAGTCCCATCTAGATCGTCAACAGATCATCCCTACAGCACCTCTGACAACCCCATAAGTACTCGTACCCTCTACTTAATGTATCCATTGACGTATAGTGACTGCTGACATTCCAGTTCAGTTTTTATTTACCTGTCTTCTTGGCTCCCTGCGCAGTGCTCTTGTCTGGTATCACCCCTTTTGACATGATGTTTTTGGTAACCTATTCATTGTTGTAGATTCACATTCACTGCCTGGACTAATCCTCCTCCTTGAGAGCATTGAGAATATCAGTTTCATCCATTACTCATCTCTCCACAATACTAATCCAGTGAGTCTATCTGCTTGTTCATTCTCTCTTGTTCATTCATTCCTTATGTCCAGCTGGCACAAAAAGGAAGCAAAGTTTAATCAGCAGACTCCAACCACTGTCTTTGAGCAAAGCCAATTTAAATCTTCCTGGGCATACTCATTGAGTCATTGAGAAATCATACATGGGTGAAAGTCTTGTCTCATCAAGCCAAGCTATTGTCTTAGTTATTGCCATTACATCCTCCATCAAACTGCTGACAATCAAGGCAAGCACACTGCTGTCTTCCTCGAAACACATAATCAAACACACACACACCCCCCCCCTGTGAAGGTCCATGAATTTTGTCTGGCTGAACACAGACCCATCTGTACATATGTCAGAAGGATTCTCAAAAATCAAAGACCATACTTCTACTTCTATGGTCATTGGATTTTGTTTTCTATATCCTCTGTTCAGTTTGTTGCATACTGAGAGGGGTGTACAACACTCTATTGATACTTGTACTCATTCTTTATCAGGCTCCATATCCTCAAGTGAACAAATCTGATGAATAATGTTCCATCCAAGATTTTCCTCTCTCTCTCTCTCTCTTTAACCTGCTATCTTTCTGATCTCACTGTGCAGTGGATGGTGTGTGTGTGCACTGACTCAAAGGTAAGGTTCATACTTAACATATATTTGTCCTGTTTTTCATGGTGGAGAAAATCATGGAGGTAACACATTGCTCTGCTTGATGTTTCTTTTGTGCGTACAGGAATAATGTGCATAGCCTTGTTCTGTATCCTTTCCAGTCCTATTTGTGTATGACTAAGAGTCAAAATAACCTGAGGCCTGAGCATGTTCAAACACATGAAGGTCAAGTCCCAGATATAAGAAAACAAGGTCATGCTGCTCACAGTCCTCCACAGCTATAACCACATTGCAACCAAACCCTTCCTAGCTTTCATAACTACTTAATCCATGCGCTCAGTAAAAGTTAGACTCTGATCAAACCATACTCGGGTCAAGACACCCATCCAGCAACTGAGCTGGGTGCAGTTAGTGATCTACAGCTGACTGCAAGCGTTTAGGTCAGTGAATAATAGCTGATCAAGACCCAGCTCCACCTTTCTACGGTTCTGGAAACAGACTATCCATTCTGGCCAAGCCAGGAGGGACTGAAGAGGGAACGCAACCCAGTGCACAAAAATGCCAAGTTGAAGTTGGTTGTGTTGGGCCACAGTCTAGGTGCAAACCACAAACACCTACAACCACTTAATGTCCTTTTAACGGCGGATGATGATGAGGCCTATTCAGTCCTTTAGTAGTCATTAGGTAAACGCCGGAAAGAAAGGAAGAGAACTACCAGTCCTAGGCATTTCATTGGGTTTCCACAACATTCGAACATAGAATCACTATTGGTGATGCTGTGTTGATAATATGGTTGTTCACAAATCCTGTCCTCAGCAGGTCCCGCAGTGTCCAGCCACTGACGAATCTAGCTTTGTGTTGATTGATAAGTCTTCTTATGCATCCACTAAGCATCTTGTTTCTGGCTGTACCCATCTTAACTTCCATTTCTTTCATCTGAAGGAGTGATGTAGACTCACGGTTGTCAAAGTCTTGTGCCCCTCGTGCATCTCAAAGGGCAGTAATGACATCTGCCTGATCCATTGGTTGACCATCTTTGATGAGAGCTCAAGTTATCTAGCCTATCAGATCTTTCATTTTCCTGTATTCCTGCATGTCCAGGAATGTCATCAAAGGTGTCTACTGCAACAACACACCCCATTGCCTGTGTACAGAGCCCACCTCCACTTTCCTTATCATCAAACAACTCAATCACATATGTCTTAAATACACTAACAAAAATATGACTTCCTATCCATTTATTAGAAAATTCAACCATAAAACATTTAGTTAATCAAGCAGAAAGCATTTAAAAATAAAATACCAACCAGTAAAAATATTAAAGCAAACTGCATGCAAATCCCGCTACATTTAATCACCTAATGCTGAAAATAAATTATTTTTGGTTTACTTGCATACTCCAGGCATTTGGAAATGCTAAAACTGTTCATAACAACAACTCTAGTCGTTTTGGGAAATTTATCCAAGTCAACTATAAACAGAATGGCATGGTTCATGGGTGAGTACTGTTGTTGTTTCATTATCCTGTTTTATCTTCATAGCACTCTGGTAATAAAAATGTTTTGAATTAATAATTGATGTTAATACTTTAATACTGTCATCATGCGCTCTCCATACTCATGTGATAGTTTTATTTTTGAGGCTTGATAATTAAAAAAAAAAACTTGTTCTGTTCAAATTTTATAAGTCTATATCTATTTGAATTTTGAAAAAAATAAATTCCCCTGGAAAATAGTTCAAATATCATTGAATTCAAGAGATCAATGCAAAAATAAGAGAAATGAAAAAAATATAATCTAAAATCAAGAAAGAGAGAATCTAAAAGTAAGCCCTCAAATGGGAACCAGTGGGTGAAAGAAAAAGAGGTGGACTTAAAAACATACTAAAAATAACAATAAGGTGAGAGGCAACAACAGTGAACATTATCTCCCTTGCCTAGGTTGAAAGGCTAAACAAGAACAGGGATGTGTGGCGAGATACAATACAGGTTATTGCAAAGTCTGACACTTAATAGCAAATATCATGTGTGTGTGGAGGCCACAATTTTTGCTCTATGCGCTGCCTTCAGCTCAAAAGGACAAAAGATTGATAGATTTCTATTTGTGTTGTTCAGATATTTGCAAATGCCATTCTCAGTCCTATAATTCAACCTTTACTGATGTAGTTTGTCTCCAGCTTGAAGTTACGGGTATTAAGCAATTTTAGTTTTGATTTATACCCTGTATATCTCACATTTATGAAAACGAATGCAGTGTGTTGTGTGAAATTATTGTATTGTATATTTCATATATGCCCAAGTACATGTTTAATAATAATTTGTGATATTTTTTTGTGAATGCAAATGTATGCCATGGCTTGTTTATTGTGCACTGTTGCATTGAGGAAGATAATTACACAACTTGTCTATATGTTTATAGTCAGGGGTATTGTTACATCTGTGTCACTTATAACGGACTCATTGTGGTTAGCCTTTATTAAGAAAAGTAATTTTTAACAAAAAGATATATATAGATTTACATTGTACTTTTGTTTGGCTTGCAACACAGGGAATCCAATATAAACATGCGTTTCAGATTTTTTTGTTTTAATGTGTATGTATGTGTTCATTATCTCTCTGTATGATCATAGTTATTTTATCTTCAGATTTGTCTCTTCTAATTAAACCACTCTTCCAAACTAGTAAATGCTGTGTATATGGATTTGGACTGTGTTAAGTTTAACCTTCTGTGAACTACCTGGTATGTATGATAATTGTAGACTACTTGGTTGTGTGACAATTGTGGACTACTTGATATATGTGAGAACCGTGGACTACTTGGTATGTGTGACAATTGTGGACTACTTGATATGTGTGAGAACTGTGGACTACTTGGTTGTGTGACAATTGTAGACTACTTGGTATGTGTGAGATCTGTGCACTACTTGGTCGTGTGACAATTATGGAATACTTGGTATGTGTGAGTACTTTGGACTACTTGGTTGTGTGACAATTGTGGACTACTTGTTGTGTGACAATTGTGGACTACTTGGTATGTGTGAGAACTGTGCACTACTTGGTTGTGTGACAATTATGGACTACGTGGTTGTGTGACAATTGTGGACTACTTGGTTGTGTGACAATTGTGGACTACTTGGTTGTGTGACATTTGTGGACTACTTGGTTGTGTGACAATTATGGACTACTTTGTTGTGTGAGAACCGGGGACTACTTGGTTGTGTGACAATTGTGGACAACTTGGTTGTATGAGAACCGTGGACTACTTGGTTGTGTGACAATTGTGGACTACTTGGTTGTGTGACAATTGTGGACTACTTGGTTGTGTGACAATTGTGGACTACTTGGTATGTGTGAGAACCGTGGACTACTTGGTTGTGTGACAATTGTGGACTACTTGGTTGTGTGACTACTTGGTTGTGTGACTACTTGGTTGTGTGACAATTGTAGACTACTTGGTATGTGTGAGATCTGTGCACTACTTGGTCGTGTGACAATTATGGATTACTTGGTATGTGTGAGTACTTTGGACTACTTGGTTGTGTGACAATTGTGGACTACTTGGTTGTGTGACAATTGTGGACTACTTGGTATTTGTGAGAACTGTGGACTACTTGGTATTTGTGAGAACTGTGCACTACTTGGTTGTGTGACAATTATGGACTACTTGGTTGTGTGACAATTGTGGATTACTTGGTTGTGTGACAATTGTGGACTACTTGATATGTGTGAGAACCGTGGACTACTTGATATGTGTGAGAACCGTGGACTACTTGGTTGTATGACAATTATGGACTACTTGGTATGTGTGAGAACCGTGGACTACTTGGTTGTGTGGCAATTATGGACTACTTGATATGCGTGAGAACCATGGACTACTTGGTTGTGTGACAATTATGGACTACTTAGTATGTATGACAATTGTGGACTACCTGGACATGTGTGACGGCTGTGGACTACCTGGGTATGTGTGACAAATGTGGACTACCTAAGTATGTGTGACGGTTGTGGACTACCTGGGTATGTGTGACAAATGTGGACTACCTGGATATGTGTGACGGTTGTAGTCTACCTGGGTATGTTTAACAGTTGTGGATTCCCTGTGTATGTGTTACACTTGTGGACTACCTCTGCATGTGTTACAGTTGTGGACTATCTGGGTATGTGTGACAATTGTGAACTACCTGGCATGTGTGACAGTTGTGCACTATCTGGCATGTGTGATAGTTGTGCACTACCTGGCATGTGTGACAGTTGTGTACTATCTGGCATGTGTGACAGTTGTGCACTACTTGGCATGTGTAATAGTTGTGGACTACCTGGCATGTGTGATAGTTGTTGATTACCTGGCATGTGTGATAGTTGTTGATTACCTGGCATGTGTGACAGCTGTGCACTACTTGGCATGTGTGATAGTTGTGCACTACCTGGCATGTGTGATAGTTGTGCACTACTTGGCATGTGTGATAGTTGTGCACTACTTGCATGTGCGATAGTTGTGGTGCGATAGTTGTGGACTACCTGGCATGTGTGATAGTTGTGCACTACTTGGCATGTGTGATAGTTGTGGACTACCTGCATTTGTGATAGTTGTGGACTACTTGGCATGTGTGATAGTTGTGGACTACTTGGCATGTGTGATAGTTGTGCACTACTTGGCATGTGTGATAGTTATGTACTACTTGGCATGTGTGATAGTTGTGGACTACCTTGCATTCTTGGCGTGTGTGATAGTTGTGCACTACCTGGCGTGTGTGATAGTTGTGCACTACTTGGCGTGTGTGATAGTTGTGCACTACTTGGCATGTGTGATAGTTGTGCACTACTTGGCGTGTGTAATAGTTGTGGGCTACCTGAAATGTGTGATAGTTGTGCACTACTTGGCGTGTGTGATAGTTGTGCACTAACTGGCATGTGTGATAGTTGTGGACTAACTGGCATGTGTGATAGTTGAGCACTACTTGGTGTGTGTGATAGTTGTGGACTACCTGGCATGAGTGATAGTTGTGCACTACTTGGCATGTGTGATAGTTGTGCACTACTTGGCATGTGTGATAGTTGTGCACTACTTGGCATGTGTGATAGTTGTGGACTACCTGGCATGTGTGATAGTTGTTGATTACCTGACATGTGTGACAGCTGTGCACTGCTTGGCATGTGTGATAGTTGTGCACTACCTAGCATTTGTAATAGTTGTGCACTACTTGTCATGTGTGATAGTTGTGCACTACTTGGCATGTGTGATAGTTGTGGACTACCTGGCATGTGTGATAGTTGTGCACTACTTGGCATGTGTGATAGTTGTGCACTACTTGTCATGTATGATAGTTGTGGACTACCTGGCATGTGTGATAGTTGTACACTACTTGTCATGTGTGATAGTTGTGCACTACTTCGCATGTGTGATAGTTGTGCACTACTTGGCATGTGTGATAGTTGTGCACTACTTGGCATGTGTGATAGTTGTGCACTACTTGGCATGTGTGATAGTTGTGCACTGCCTGGCATGTGTGATAGTTGTGCACTACTTGGTATGTGTGATAGTTGTGGACTACATGGCATGTGTGATAGTTGTGAACTACCTGGCATGTGTGATAGTTGTGGACCACCTGGCATGTGTGATAGTTGTGGACTACCTGGCGTGTGTGATAGTTGTGGACTACCTGGCATGTGTGATAGTTGTGGTTAATCTTCCCCACCTATTAAATTACATAGGTATATGAAACTGGATATAAATGGCTTTGATTGAAATAAAGTTAGTTTTATTGAAGGACTTTGCTGTTATAAGAGCAAGGAACTCCAAAGTTAACATTTGTGATTTTGGTGAATTTCATCAGAAATACACCGATAGGGCATTTTGGCTTTGGTTGACAAGAGGCATACATTTGTACATTGTTTACGAAATACTATATAGCTATATCAACTCTCGTGTCTGAGAAACAAAACTGTTTGATGTATGCTAGTCTAATTAGTGCGTGAGTGCATTAAGCTAGTGCTTAACTTAACGCAAATAACTTGCTTGTTCAGTGTGTCGTTAAGGGTCGTGTCTTGGTGTGCTCACACGCCCTCTTAGATTAGAGTGGCATAGCTAGCCAGACCGACTAAAGTGGCGTGTAATACTGTCTGACCCAAGACCTGGCATAAGATTGGCCAAATTGAAACCGCTTAATTTATGTTTGTTATTTTGTGTATCGTTTGACAGCTAAGAATAAACATATGGTTCTCGTAGTTGTATTCATGGCATCCTAGTAGTGCCCAGACAGTGCTAATTAGCGCTCTGGTTTATTTCCTGTTAACACAGGGATATTTCAACAAAAAATATACAAACTTTGCTGCAATGGTTTGCTACCGATGTGGCTTAACAAAGCTGAAGAATATTATCTCGGTGATGGTGGAAATCTTTGAATTTTGTCAGAGGCTGCGGCCTTCAGCTGCATTCGATGTTCAATTACTGTAGGCACTTAACGTGTGCAGCTGGAACACGATCTCCGACATGACATGGATTGCGATCTCGTGTACTCTGAGAATTGCGATCTTTTTCAAATAAGTGGTAAATTGTCACGGCAGGGAGACTACTGGAAAGTCCACAACTCTCTCAACGAGAAGCATCTGCATTAACGCATCGCTAAGGTCACCCAAACATAGAAAACAACGAGTAGTGCTACAGTGTAATTTTATCTCTTTGTTCTTCCTATTGAGGTTTTTGTCGAAATGTGACACTTTTATTACAAGATAACCATAACAAAAGTCATAAACGGTAACCGAAAAGGACAGGCAAAATTCGCTGGCCAAATTCTTCGAAATAAACATTTATGAAATTCGTTGTAGCAGGAAAGATTTGAAGTGAAGTAACAGAATGGCTAGAAAAAATGCAAGCGCTGGGAAGCTTTGATTAGATCAAACTACAGATGGATATGTCAGAAATGTGTTGTCAGTGAATCATATCTTTACCGCAGCATTGCAATTATTTGCCTGTTCCCTGTCAGTGAATCATATCTTTACCGCAGCATTACAATTATTTGCCTGTTCCCTGTCAGTGAATCATATCTTTACCGCAACATTGCAATTATTTGCCTGTTCCCTGTCAGTGAATCATAGCCAAGATGTGTATTATACAATCTTTTATATATTTTTTTTTTTACAGAGAATTAAGAATTTCTATGATTGTCTCTTCTTTTATCCGGGCTCAGAGCATTTGTCTCATGTTTTTGCACGCAGTGAGCTTGTAACTGTCCCTGTTCATTAAGCACACCTCTCTCAAATTCTTGCTATAGAGTAATCTGAAATAGTTTGTAGTTGTCAGAGGATAGTTGATGCCATACCATTATATTTACATTTTTTTTACGATGAAGAAAATATTGATAAATGAGTATACGAAAGCTAACAATTATATGTCACATCAGTTATCTCGAACTACAAACTATAGCTCGTTTCAAATCATATGCCCAACTTCAAAACGCTATTACTCTCTAACCGTTTGTTAAATGCTTTTGAAATTTTCCAAATGTTATTAAAATGCAAAAGACCCTTTAAATGTATATTTAACAAATATCTTGCAGCTGCAGTTTTCTTAAAGCGGCGATATTTCTTTGACGTTTGTCAAAATTGTAAATTGTGAAGACCTAAATAATAGAAATTACCGTAGTTGCTGGTCTACGATTAATTTTCACTAGGTAAAGGCGTGGCCGTAATGGGGAAATAACTGGATAAAAGAAAACACCAGGATAATTATTGTCTGCTCAGTTCGAGGACGGACGATAATATCAAGGTATACCTGTATGTCCAATTTTCATAGTTGTGTGGTCCTGAAAAGGACCGTTTGTTGAACTAATTTAAGGTAATATAGGGTCCAACATTGTGGGGGCTATATACTTTCATTCTGAATCAGACGAGTCTAAAAGATTAATAACTGTTTGGGGTTGAACATTCCACAAACCATCATTTTTCCAATATTCCTTTTCCTGTTTTAAGACGTGGTCTTCACATTTAGCCCAATAATCTTTGTCTATATTTAATAAAGCGAGATTAGCTTTTATTTAAAAGATTAGAGTCTTTACATCGCATAATTTGAATGTTGTATTTTCATCTGCCACTTGTCCTTTTAATTTTGCCCAGATTAGTTCTATTGGATTTAAATGAGCATTGTAAGGTGGCAGCCTCAAACTTATATGACCGTGCTCCTGGATAATCTTATCTATTTGAAAAATCTTTGTCCTCTGTTTTTGCTTTACTAGAGATAGTAATTCAGGTTTTAAGTACATGTTATTAAATTGTATGTGCTCCTTTGTGAGCCATATCTTAATAGCATCTTTTGTACTGGATGACATCGGGACTTTATCTTCAAGTGCAACAATGTTGTGGTACGCTGCATTGTCCATTATTAGGCAAGATGGTCGATCTAGTGATGGAAAAACATAATTTTCAATCCAATGTCTAAATATGTGACCATTCATCTCAGAGTGATAAACCCGATTGTCTATGGATTTTGAAAGAAAAATGAGCTCTGCATTATGTATTAGTCCATGTTGTCGACTACCTGCATGAGCAATTATCAAGCGCTGTCCTTTGCTGCTAGGTATTAATCTCTTAATCTTTCCATCTGATGACTGCCATTCCCTTTGGTTAGTGTGGTGAGCATTGATCCATGTTTCATCCAAGTACAACAATATCATAACCTTGCTTGCGCACCTTTTTTACTTCACGTAAGTACTTGCTTCTCATGACTACTATATGTGGCTTCTCACAGATGATGTTTCGTCCATTGGAATACTTTCTGAATGTAAAGCCTGCAGCTCTCACATTCCTCCATAATGTAGACTTTGATATTTCAATACTGTTGTTCTTTTTCAGCGATACTTTTAATTTTCTTATTGTAACAGTTTCATTCATACCCAACATTTTGCGAATTTCACTTCTAATAAGTTCACTGTCGAAATTATCCAACATTTTTGCCCTTCCTTGTGATTTTGTATATTTGGAACATTGACGGCCACGTGCTTGAATCCAGCGATTAAATGACCGTTTAGATAAATCCAAAATGTGTCTTGTCCTATTCTCAGGGTTTTCTAAAGAATGAAATAATCTTCCTCGTTTAGCCTCTTTGCAAAAATAGTCATACATTTTTATTGCGATGTTTTGTAAACTGCAGAATTTCATTTTAAGACTCATGATAAATGTTAGCGTTCCACGTCTACACCTATGAATGAACGGAAATGGAACACACAATGCCTCGTGTTTTCTACAAGTGTCTAATTGTGTCAGACAGCTCACGTTTAAAGCGTGCAAAATCGTAAATTTGAGCGTGTATGGATTTGTAATCGCTATTTTTAACTTAAATACTGTAAACACTAAGTTTTGACTACATCAATGGGTCGTTATAAATTTATATAAATCAAATAAGCAATAATAAAAACCAAATGTTTGTTTTTAATGAAATTAATTCCCTGTTGGGTTCTAATCATTATAACTGTACATGCAAATTTTGAAAAAATTACAAAAAGCGGTTTAAAAGATATGGATTTTTAAAGTTGGGCACGACTTATGAAAACAAGCTATAAATAGTATAAGGTAAATATACACATGTAAACTGTAAATAAATACATTTATCGCACATTTTTACTTTGGTGAAACTTGTTTCGAAGGAAATTGCAAACATGTTCTAATAACAGTCACAACATCTATACGCGTATATACTTCACACTCTGATGTTCCTGTGACTGAAGTATAAAGCGATTAACTGGAGCCCATAATCTTCACTTTCTCTTATTCCCTTGAGGGTGTCAAGAAAATTACAAAGTTCTAGACATTGACATTCGATTTTTTTGTCGGTTTTCCTTGATTTTGTTACTCCGCTGTACTCTGCCGCCGATGATTGCTTATTTAGATCTCTAGAATTTTACAAGTACATCATTTATTGCATACAGTTATACGTAGAAAGTGCACAACTTGTAGGTGTATATGAAACATAACAAGTGTACAACTTGTACGTGTAGATGAAACATAACAAGTGTACAACTTGTAGGTGTATATGAAACATAACAAGTGTACAACTTGTAGGTGTATATGAAACATAACAAGTGTACAACTTGTAGGTGTATATGAAACATAACAAGTGTACAACTTGTAGGTGTATATGAAACATAACAAGTGTACAACTTGTACGTGTAGATGAAACATAACAAGTGTACAACTTGTAGGTGTATATGAAACATAACAAGTGTACAACTTGTAGGTGTAAATGAAACATAACAAGTGTACAACTTGTAGGTGTATATGAAGCATAACAAGTGTACAACTTGTACGTGTAGATGAAATGATGACAATGTAACTGCACTTTATCTGTGCTGAAAAGAGCTGATGACGCAAGTAGAAGAGAAAGTGACGCGTAAGCTTGAAATGCGGCGTAACATTCCATAACAAAATCGGATAATTGTTCTATTATTCTTTCTCCTTTCCTTTTTTTCTCCTTTCCTTTTTTCTCTTTGTTCAAGAAGATGCTTGGGATTCTTTACTTATAAACTCTTATTTTATTGTAATTATTGTTGTCTGCTATTGGCGATTTTTCAGTGGACACACATTGTTATTGAACAGATTGACACTCCCCCTGACCCTTCCTTATGTTAGAATCCCACTTTCCTCACCACGTTCCACGTTTTCTCCCAGTAACAATGAAGTTCTTTAGTTTCAGCAGTGTAAATGTTCCACTTACTCATTTCATTACCCTCCCTCCCTAAAGAAAGTTCTTCACCTACATCTTGATACTCCGTGTACAGTTCTTGGAGTTCTTCGGTGGTCAACTCAATCGTTGTTGTCTTCCACCATTATCTCCACCTTCTCATCATCGTCCGCGAAACTCGTGGGCTTCTCCAGTGACGCCGTGCCATCCACCATTACAGCCTCTCTTTCAAGCTCTTTCTCAAGACAATCAAGCCCAAGTCTGGTCACAACTTCTTCCAGGCGTGACAGTGAGGACTGACCCAGTGCTGTCCACATTCCAGGGCCAAATACTAATACTGAGTGACAGTTCTGAAGTGACCCTGCAATAGTCTCAAAGCAAATTGAAAACGTTTGGTCACAACTAAAGAATCATTTAAAGAAAAGTGAATTTATAAAAAACAAGGGGGTATTTAACAAATTTGATGACAGAAATCAATTGTGATTCTTGCGTACTATTCTCGGCAGACCGGGACTGGAAGCCCATGACTAACGTTTGACTGAGGCTATTTGGCACACTTCACCGTGATGTAGCTAACTCCCATCAAGAGCCGCTGTTAAATAATTAGTGACAGGAGTCGGATTGCCTTTCTATTTTGGGACCTCGATGTTTTACTACGTTTCCTGGAGCAAGGAATTAATGGTATCTAGATGTATTTGTAACAGGAGAGACAAGTGAAGGTAAGGAGGAAGATTAGTGGGAGAATATTCTGAGATGATGGTTAGTTTGAGAGGTGGGGGGAATGTAGAGAGTACCAGGTAGAATATTTGGCCAATTGGGTGTTGAATTTTAGAGTAGATATGAAATCAGGTTAGGAGGAGAGAGAAAATAGATTCAGGGGAATATATGTTTGGACCCAGACTTATGGGAATGGCGTGAAAAACAGTGATTATGTGATAGATGAGCGGCGAAATAAATTGTCTTTAGACAGATTGTTTCTATGCAATTCTTACAGAAACTAGTGTTTGATTTGTTGATATAGAAAACCTATTGTTGATGGACGTCTAGGTTCTTTAGCAGAACCCAGGGAATTAAGAAAGACATTGAAGCCGACCACATTACCAGCCTGAGTTCAGCACCAACTCGCTCGGTCCTCGTATTATGTAATTATGTCTCACTTTGCTCGTGTTCGGCGCCATAGTAGAGCAGTGGTTATCCAGCAAGTCTACAGAGGACAACAGGTCGGGTTTGATCCAGATCGACGGATTCGCCCAGCCATAAATGGGTACTAAGAAGGACGGTACTGGTATCATACTGACCACATTACCCAAAAATGTAATGATGGTTTAAAAAATGTAAACTTAGGTTGATTTCCTTTACGCTACTCTTTCCACTTGTGTCTGCTTTTCTGTCATCTTTTCCAGCCTTTTCCATTTATTAAAATTTATCTATTTAATCTTAATCTTGATCCTTCCCGTGCCGTTAGACTCGCTTATGGCTTGTAGTGTTCTTCGTCACCCATCTCTGTTCTGGGCGAGATGTTCAATCTTGTTTAATGAGTGTATGCCTGTTAACTTTGCTTCTCTTATACGTGTACTTTTCAGTGTCTCTCTGTGTCTTCTTTTTTTTCTTCTGTATCCCGATATTTCACGCAGAAGAGCCTGTTTTGAATTCTCTTGTTGTCTCTTCTCATTACATGTCCGACATATGCCCATCATATCTTCCTAGTTGTAGATGAGATCTCTGATTGCATAGCCATTTCTCTTATCTGTATTTTAGTCTTGAACTCATTACACTGTACACGGAGTATTCGTCGTAGGCATTCATCTATATAATAGCAACAGGTATATGCCACAATTACTTACAATTCTTGACATATCCGTTGCTAGGGTGTTGATATAGGGTGTTGATGATGAGTAATATATTCCAAAAGTGGGACATCTTTGACCAAATCTTACTGCTCCTTATAAACAGATGCGTGTTTACATAGTGGTTGGTGTATTTTCTGGCAAGATTGTGTTATTTCCTTTAAACACCGCAGGTTCTCCCCGGATATCACTTGTTACGCTTTGCTAATTATGTGTTACTGTTGTTATAGATGGACAAGTTCACTGTATTTGTAGTTCTCTGCACTTGCAAATCACGCTGTCACGTTTTTTTTTCCGGAAGTGAAAAATAGAATATTTTCATACATTCCATATCAGTGTAATATTGTTCATGCCACGAATAACCTGGTTTATTTTTTTATCGACTTGGCAATTGTTGATTTACCTCGTCTGCCCTGAAATGGACGTGGGTTGTGTACGTATAAAGATCAGCGTTAATGGACGTAAGTTGCGCTATCTAGTAGTTTACTTTTCAAGATTCCTTTTATAGTTGACTTTGACTATTTTAATGAACAATTTCATCTATATTTAAAAAAAAGGTGTTTAAATGGAGAAATATTTTTAAAGGATTTCCCAGTTATTTAACAGAATGTGTGTGTGTGCGTGCGTGCGCGTGCGAGTGAGAGAGAGAGAGAGAGATGTGAAATCAAATATATTCGCACTAAGGCAGGATTCTACATATTTAAAGGTAATTTTTTTGGATAAGACTCTATCAATGGATGCAAGAAAAAAATAGTCTTCACTGCTACATATATCCAGCTTTATGAAACGGAAATGAGTTATGGACAATTAAGGAAGAAACAAAATGATTATTTGTGACAAAGGAAACATTGATTCCGGGAAAAGCTATCACAGAAAATATTAGATAATTTAGCAGTCAGATGTGGAAAGCAATTATGTTGAACTGTTAAGTGACAGAACAATCTGGAACACGTGGAGGGAGGTAATCGCCTGCATTAGCGAGCGCGCGCGCGCACACACGCACATACAGAGAATGTATATCGTAGCTCATGACTTACAGCGAACGACAGAAGAGTGGACAGCTTCAACTAGAAATATCTTTGACTACCTGCCCAAAACGGTTGCCAAGCCTTGTTAGTCTTTACGCCCAGAAACATACCCAAACACTCGTGGTACCGCCTGATAGTCTGCAAGTGACTCCTTCTTTTCGTTTCATTCTAATGAAAGCTTTCATGCTGGAGGGGACATCAGGCAGGCGTGGTTTCTCATAAAAACCGAGATCGACAGATTGTTAAAGCCCATCTAGCCGGTTCTCAGCTCCACCCACATTCTTGGAATGGCTGCTGTGTCCGCACTTGAACTATTGTACTCGTTTTTCATGTTGACGTCACTCCTGCCTCAGCTGGAAACATTCCGTACCTGAAAATAAAACTTGTCAAAAATTGGAGTTTTTAAATTACAAAAAAAATGATACACCTTCTGCTCACTATCATCATTGTTTATATTTATCTTTGTTAGTCTGTGTCTCAGTCGATAACCTCGACTCTTAACCTTACTTATTTATCTACCGCAAAAAATGTCTTCCTGGTAGTTTTCTCTGAGAATTTTCCTCTGGCTTACCTTTCTCATTACTTCTTCTTTGTCACTCATTCTGATTCAATCTCTATTTCTCGTTCTCTTCTCCCCCTCACATTGACAATGTCTGCCTTCTTTCTGCTTCAGCCTAACTTCCACACGTATACTTTTCTGGTAGTCTCCTTTCTCATTCCCACTCTTTGTTTTATCTCATCTTATCGCCTATTTCCTACGATTATCAATTAATTCATTTATGCAGCTTTCATTTAATTTTTAACATAACAATCTGAGCTTTCACATGAGATCAAGACTCGTAAACTCATTCAACTTTTCAAAAAATGTGAGCTCATCAACATATCAATTGAATACCTATTCACTGAAACCGCCTGTCCGTAGTTTCAGCTTACCAGCTCTTCTGCTTGTTTCCGCCATTTATCTTTGTCTACATTCTGACAGGCACCTCTTTTGTCAATATTCTTGTATCGTTGCAATTCTATATTTCGCTTAATACAATGGATCCTGGATAGAGTAACATAATAATTGCTCGGTTAACAGTTGGTAGGGAACGTAATAGCCTCGTCTCTAGTCAAGTCAAATCAGTGGCTGCTCATATTGTCTCTCATCAGAGAAAACGTTAAATATATAGGATATTCACACATACACGCACAATTTACTTTTATGGATTCTTCTTCTTCTTAATCCTCTGAACTCCGGACTGTGTTAGTCATATCATATCTTTGTGAGCATGTCTATGTTAGTCACATCTCATACCTTTGTGTGTGCTTGTCTATGTTAGTCATATCTCTTATATTTGTGTGTATGTCCATGCTAGTCACATCTCATCTTCGTGTGTGTCTCTCCATGTTAGTCATGTCTCATATCTTTGTGTGTTTGTGTTTAGTCATATCACATATATTTGTGTGTGCATGTCTATGTTAGTCACATCTCCTATCTTTATCTTTGTGTGTGCATGACTGTGTTTAGTCATATCTCATATCTTAGTGTGTGTATCTGTGTTAGTCATGTCTTATATTTTAGAGTGTGTCTGTGCTAGTCACATATCATATCTTAGTGTGTGTGTGTGTGTCTGTGTTATGATTATATCTCATATTTTGGTGCATGTCTGTGTGAGTCACATCTCATATCTTTGTGTGTGCATGTCTGTGTTATTCACTTCTAGTGACTCGGGCAGATGGTGCTCGTAAATCTGGGAGGGCAGACCATCTAAGGGCAGAATCTCCCTACAGAAAAGACAATCTGCTGCCTTGCAGGAAGATTGGGGACAATCAAAGGCTAAGGAAAGCAAACCTGAACAAAATGCTGGCTGAAATCGGATGCACTGGTCCACTGGCGCAGAACACAGTGCAACGTTTTAACAGGTATTCAGGCAGAGTGGATCTAACAGACTCTAATTATGTCTATTATGTCAATTCACTTAAACAGACAGCTGTCTTCATGTGAGAGTCTGGAATCCTACTCTGATTGAGTCCTGATCGCAGAGAGAGAGAGAGAGAAAGTAAGCGCACTATGCTATGACCGGAGTTCTCTCTCTCTCTCTGCGATCAGGACTCAATCAGAGTAGGATTCCAGACTCTCACATGAAGTCTGCTGTCAGGTTAAGTGTGTTGATCGCCCCACAGACAGAACAACACATTTAGAGTCTGCCAGTCCACTCTGATTGAACACCCGTTAAAACGTTGCACTGTGTTCTGCGCCAATGGCCCAGTGCATCCGATTTCATCCAGCATTTTATTCAGGTTTGCTTTCCTTAGCCTTTGATTGTCCCCAATCTTCCTGCAAGGCAGCAGATTGTCTTTTCTGTAGGGGGATTCTGCCCTTAGATGGTCTGCCTTCCCAGGTTTACGAGCACCATCTGCCCGAGTCACTTCAGGTGACTAACACAGACATGTACATAGCGATACGAGACATGACCAACACCGACACATCAAGACACATGACTAACACAGACATGCACATAAGACATGAGATGTGTGCTTACAAGAAATCTCCATCCAATCCGGTCTGGAGTAAGCATAGACAACTCATGCCAGGACCTGCCAGCCGCTTTTATTTCATCATGTGGGAGACTGGTTGGTCTCGTCGCAAGACGCCTACCTCGAGACAGAGAGTTTATGGGTTCAAATTTCGGCTGCACCGGTTGGGATTTTTATTTATGATTTCTCTCTGCGGCAACCACCCCTGGTCTCACCAACGAGGCCCGGCTTGAAAAGTCAATTACTCATGGACGGAAAAAAATATGAATAACTCCGAAGACGGAGTTATCTGCCTGTGCGGCAAGGGACCCATGTACATACGGCTGCCAGGAAAAAAACGGATTAACACACAAATTTCAGTTCCTAGTCGATAGGGACTTCGTCAGGGTTAAAAGCTGGCGTGCGCAAAAGCATCACGTATGGTTCGTCACCATGTCCCCAATGGCATGCCACTTCTTCGTTTGCCAGGTGGTGTCCATGTTCAAAGCAAGGTGCGGGTGTCTGGTTCATTCCATTCGTAGAACGTGACCTAGACATCTTCTTTTCAATTCTTGATTGGTCTTGTTGATGCCTGAACCTCTTACGACTTCTTTATTTGTAATGTGTTAATCCCAACGAATGTTTACAATCGTCTTAAGACTTCAACCTTCAAATCTTCTAAGTCGACTTTCTATCTATGATGGATACAAGCATACAAAATGAGAAATATGTGGTGAGGCATTTATCACGAATCAGATATCCCATTCGTCGACCAAAGTGGTTGTAAATTGAAATATTAGAATTAATTTAGTCTTGAGTCTTTGGTTAATTTGATCTTAGTGATGAGGGCATAAAGAGAATTGAAGCGATGAATTCAATGATAGAGTTACTACTACTGATGCTGCTACCATTATTATTATTATTCAGATTATCCTAACAACGAACAAAATGTGTGATTCATTCACATACAGTTTGTTAGGATTATAGTTTGTAGAAGAGATAAGGTGAACAACTTTGATATGTTGATAATAAGTTTTAGTTGTCGGGTAGTGCATCAGGAAAGGATTTGCTAAAAATAGCTCATTTAGTAGCATCATAATTAAAGATACTTTTAATGCAATCAATCTTTTTGTGGTCGTCTAACTATCGTAAAGATGTATTTCAGGGTTTTCTTTAAAGAGTCCTCTATCAGTAAAACTCAGTAAAACAGCACCAAACCTAACACTCATATATTACCAAACTACTGACAACTTATGATTGCTTGCTACCGTCTGTTGAGACGTCGTGGGCAACATACAGATCTTAATTATTGGATATAAAAGCAAATCTTGGGCAATAAATAAACAAATATAATCACAAGGATTGAAGGGTTGGGTTTTGTAGAAGATATTTAGTTCAGTGATTAGCAGAGCCCACCTCTTTGTACTCTCACAGTCACTAGGGTGGTCATTCCTTTTCGACAAATGTTGAAGAGTATGCATGTTGATGATTCCAGTAGCTCGATGCTTAGCTAAGGTTACCTGTTCACTTGTGGGTCCATGAGATTCCTCCTGTGACTGTATACCTTAAGACATATATAATGTTTGTGTAAATTGTGTGTCCTTTGTTACTTCACATCCTCCGGCTTTCAAGCAGCCAATGTCTGACGTTGGTTACGTCCAGTATTATCATTATGGATGTTTGTCCCAAACAACCCACACCATTCGTCTACCCTCATGCCAGATACTTTCCAGGTGTTGTAACTGTGATAGTGTTAGGATTCTGGAGCTTTTGACAGGACCATCTGTTGATGATGATGTCTTTACGCCAGGTTTGTTTATATCATCATTTTGCCAACCGTCCTCACGTGCTTTTCTTCTGTGTGTTTATTTTATGCACGCTTATTGCGGATTTGTTAAGTTTGTTCTTAGAAAATCCTAAAGATCTACAACTACTTAATGAAATAAACATGACAAGCAACAAATATGGATTAGATATGAATATCAAAAAGACCAAAACTATGATCATAAACAAAGATAATACTCAAAACCTACAAGTCGGTATCAAATTTGAGGGAATAAACATGGAGACAGATCAGAGTGACATCTACCTTGGGCATACTATAACCAGTGATGGAACATGTAAAATTGAAATAAACAAAAGAATAATCATCAAGTACCATGCCTGCTGGTGTAGGTGATCATGTCTCTTCACAACTTTCGATCTCGACAGTTATTTAGACTTCTGCGAAGCCATTCTCTTAAGCTGTCTGGTATCTTTTCTCTTTGCTTCCCTCTATCTCTTCGTCCCTCAATTTTCCCAGTTGTTACAATATATTCCAGCTGTTATCTTCTCATTACATGCCCAAAAAATGATTGTTTCTTCCTAATATTGGAAATTAGCTCTCTTTTTGCTTGGCCCCTTTCAGAACGTTTCCATTAACTCTTCTTAGCTGTCCATGGTATTCTCAACATTCTTCTGTAAAACCACATTTCTACATACTCCAGTGATTTTCTTGTCTGTTGTCCTATTATCCATGATTCACATCCATATGTTAAGCCTAGCTCTACATAACATTTAAGAACTCTTTTTCTTGTTTCTATTGTCAGAAATGGATTGCATAGTATCTTCCTCATGTTTTTTGGAAAGCTGCTTTTGCCAGAGCCATTCTGCATCTCACCTCTGTTGTGCGTCTTCTATCTGAGGTTAAACAAAGGAATAAGAATGGCAAAAAAGTAATTGTAATGCCATGAAAAATATAAAAAACTCAACCAAAAAGATAAACAACAAACACCAGGGCTAAAATTAAGAATAGCAAAATGATATACCTTCTCAACATTCCTGCATGGCGCAGAAACATGGACATTAGACAAGAAAACATAACAGGAAGATTGAAGCATTTGAAATGTTGATTTATAGAAAAATATGTAGAATTGGATGGAAAAAAAAGAAAAATGATGAAATCTTAAAACAACTAAAAATAAAAAAGAGAACTACTAAACATTTGTAAAACAAGACAAATGCGATTTTGGGGGCATGTTAAAAGACGCATCAGCCTACTAAAAGTAATCTTGAATGGGAATATCAAAGTAAGAGTGTCAGAGGCAGACCAAGGCTAACATGAATGAGTAACATCAAAAGATGGACAAGTCAGCCTATGACAGCCCGCACTATCAAAGAGACAGAGCAGAATGGCGCTCCATGGCAGCCAACTTTCGATGTGGAGACGGGACTCGATGTTGATGATGGTGATGAGATAAATGTTATTAGATCGACCTAACTGCCATCGGATCAGTTCTAAGAAGCCCATACCTTTACTACAGATATGAAGAATAGTCATGCTGAAAGTTTGTCGCCGCAGTCGTTCTTGTGCCACGCTTGATTACAAATTCTTCAGTCGTAGGTTCACGGTTTTTTTTGTTCAAATTATTCTAATATATTGGAAAATGAAACTATTATTTTACTATAGATTTATAAAGCATTTATGAACATAGTTGTAAAGTTATATTTTATTTATTTATATTAATAGCAATTTTTAGCAAATGAGAGACTATATATAACAAGTGGGTATACTGCTCTACAATCTGACAGTTTAGTCTCACGTATGCATTGATGCATTCAATCGCAAAAGAAAAAAAAAGAAACCACATAATTGTAAATAAACGAAAGCAACATTTTTTGTTCTTAGTGCTGCAACAAATTTAAACTACCAGGCCAGTACGTCATGAAGGCTTAAAAATTATTGGAATGTAGCAGGTTTGAGAAAGTTTATCACACGAACCCTGTTACATGCCTATCAGATAGCACAGATATTTATTTTTAGGTTGCTGATTGTTCTTGTTAATTGTATGAACTGTTTAAGTCATTTCTTTTATCATTACCACGTTTATCACTTATCGTGAAATAATGTACTATTTGGTACATGTAGATTATTACTCCATGTAGTGTCCAAATTTTAATATATAAATAAATTTATAGTAACGTCCTAGTTTAGCGTATTTCTGTTCAACAAGTGATCTCCCCTGATTGACTGCACGCATTTGAATGTATATCAACTACTTCTAGTTTTTGTTCATTTCATTTTATTTTTTTTTCAACAAGGTTTAGTGTATTTCTAACTCTAACCATTGGGTCTAATTACCCGGTTTGAGAACGATCGAATTAAAAAAAAATGCAGCCGGGCGTTACTACAAGCAGAAGTACACTAAACTTGGACTTTACCAAATTTATTTTTCTTTCTTTGTTTCTGCCAAGATGACTTTATGATTCTGCATCCTGTAGGGATGCTTTACTCAGTGTGTTCCGGTTTACATTTGCTGTATTTATATCCTTCTAGTTTTCTTCCTATTGTGTATGTTTGTGTTTTGTCTTCAGATTAACCCACTATGGTTTCTTAATGCACAATTCCCATTCTCTCTGATATTTGTGCGTAATGAGAATAAAGTGGAACAAAATAATGTCAACTTACAGTTTTACGTCGTAGATGGAACCAAGAGAGATGTCACTATCAAATATATTTCTTAGTAACATCATTAACAATATTTATAATAAATGTTCGTGTTAAATTATTCTTGTTCATAATATAACTACATTTATTTTTCTACTGTAAGAAGGGGCGTGGGCAAAAAATGCGTTTTTTTTTTTTTTTTTTTTCCCGACGAACGTTCTCGACAATTTTTCTTCTGTAGTTTCGCATGACGACTGCCCTCATTTGTTTTTCATGGTTGTTTATCACTAATATTTTAGTAGTCATGTTTATTGCTGATATAGATCCTGTTTATTATTCTCACACACGTTTTCTAGCAGATGTTAAATTAAAAATATTAGGGGTTAAAGAGACGCTCTCTTCCACAAACACACCAAATAAATGTATTTCTTCTCTCTCTCCTTTTCCCTCCCCTTCTCTCTCACCCCTCTTTTTTTTCTCCCGTCTCCCTTCTCTCTCCCCATCTCTCCTCTCTCCCCCTCTCTCTTCTCTCCTCTCTCCTCTTTACCTCTCTCTCTCTCTCCTTCTCTCTCCCTCTCTCTCCTTCTCTCCCACTCTCTCTCCTCTCTCATATCTCCTCTCCTTTTGGCACACCCCTCTCTTCCCTCTCACCTCTCCTGCTCTCCCCTTCAGCTGCTCTCCTCCTCTCTCTCCCTCTCCATCCTCCTCCTCCCCCCTCTCTCTCTCCATCTCTATCCCCTCTCTCTCTCTCCATCTCTATCCTCTCTCCCCATCTCTATCCTCTATCCCCTTCTCTCTCCCCTCTCTTCCCCTCTCTTCCCCTCTCTCCTCTTACTCTCCCTCTCCATCCTCCTCCTCTCTCTCTCTCTCCATCTCTATCCTCTCTCTCCATCTCTACCCTTCTCTCCTTCTCTATTCCCTTCTCTCTCCCCTCTCTTCCCCTCTCTCCTCTTACTCCCCATCTCTATCCTCCTCTCCTCGCCCCCTCTCTCTCCTTTATCCTCCCTTCTCTCTCTCCCCCTCACTCCATCCTTCTCTCTCTCCCTCTCTCCATCCTTCTCTCTCTCTCCCTCTCACCATCCTTCTCTCTCCCCCTCTCTCCATCCTCTCTCTCCCTCTCTCCACCCTTCTCTCTCTCCCTCTCTCCATCCTTCTCTCTCCCTTCTCTCTCGCCTCTCTCTCCATCCTTCTCTCTCTCCCCTGTCTCTCCCCCTCTCTCCGTCCTTCTCTCTCTCCCTGTCTCTCTCCTCTCGTCTTTCCCCCCCCCCCTCTCCCCTCTCTCCATCCTTCTCTCTCTCTCTCCCTCTCTTGCTCGTCACTTAGCACTACTGATTGATGATTCTGGTTGAGTTCCTCCGTTTTCTATGTGGTACACTGGTATAGTGCTGGCGACCTTTTAGTTCCAAACAAGGCCATGTGTGCCTGTAACAATTTTATCCTACAAGGCTTTCACTCTATGGGGAGGACCTCGATTGTTCTAGAGGTAAGATTTTGGTCTCTGGACAAGAACATCTTGGACTCGAACCAAGGTCACAGGTGTGTGCATTTTTCTCTTTCAACCCCTGGTTTTTTCGTAACATCAACTTCTCATGGTCTCTGTGTAGTGGCATTCCATGTCTAGCCTCTCGGATAACACCGAAGAAAGGAGATCGTGTACTCCGCGCGCGCACGGTAAAGAGGCATTGGCAGTAAATAAAAAAAAAGAAAGGAATAATCTAAATGGTCGCTTCGCGGGTAAAGTTGCTAAACTACCCAAAAGGTCAGGTTTTGGGCACCTCATATGAGTACCTCAGAAGTCGGTGGCTGTCTGTCTGTATGGCGAGGGACATCTACTCACACTTCCATTATGTACTTGGAACAAAACAGATATTGACGCTATATAAGGAGCTTCGTCAGAGGTCAAAAGCTAATGAACGCTATACGAACAAAACAAACTCAATGGAGAAACCACTCAATGACAATCTTTTATTTGCTCGAATTTCACTCCCCTGTGGCAGTATAACTGCAGAGCTAAATAAGATGAATATATAATTAAATATGCATAGTCTGTGCCAATTTGTACTTCACTTAAAGAGAGCAAACATTGCCAAAAGTAAAAAAAAAAAAAGTATCTAAAATAAAATCATAAAGTCCCATGATAATGGAGCAGACGACGATTTATAATACGGGTTGCAGAAAATGGATACAATGACAAAAGCGTATATTTATTTCAGAGATTTTGAATAAAAAAATCTAACGTGTTCCAACATTTCTAAACCTTAAATATTCCCGAGCAGACTGTCTACAGAACTATGAGTAAGTTAAAAGCAAACAATGGAATCAAGTAAATAGAAGATGTGGGAGATCATTAATTTTTGGTACAGGTGGCCATCGACGCTCTGCATTGTTGTTCGAGTTGGGCCAATAACATGTAGAAAACATACAATGTTTATGATCGAGAGGTAAAACCCAGCTGTATCTAATGCTGCTGTCAACCAGGAACATGGGGAATCGCAGACTGATTGTTCACAGAGACACATAACTGTATCACCATTGTTCACAGAGACGCATATAGATGCACATAAACTTGCTCCATGAATGTTAACATTTGTCGTGGGACGATGTGATTTTTAAAAGTCGAATGTTCAGTTTGGATATTATCCTGCTCAAATTAATATTTATGATAAAGACTAAGTAATGGCTGTCTACCAACAATCAAAACATACACAGAAATTATGTCTTGGGGAGGGAATGTCGGTATGAGGTGCACCCACAGTGTATTTCACGGAGATTCTCACGAAAGATACATACTAGATGTACACCCGCTGTTTATTTCTGCTTATCTAGCTCGATTGGTACACATATCAAATGGAATGACCAAAAGCACACACTCGTTACACTAAAGCACGATTACAATAGTAGAATGTGACATTACTGAAGTAGCCCAGGAGTAGTCTCCACTTAAACTCAGTTGAAAACGTTTGGGCACTATTCTCATCATCATCATCGCGTGCCTTCTCCGCAACGAAGGTTGGCTACCATGGATCGCCAATCTACTCTGTTTCTTGTTTTGATGGTGCAGGCTGACATAGATTGACTTGTCCATCTTTTGATGTTACTCGTCCATGTTAGTCTTGGTCTGCCTCTGCCTCTTTTACCTTGTATTTTTCCTTCCAATATTACTTTTAGTATGCTGTTGTGTTTAACATGCCCCAAAAATTTCATTTGTCTTGTCTTAATTGTATTTAGTAGTTCTCTTTTTATTTTAAATTGTTTTAAAATTTCATCGATTGTTATCTTTTGTTTCCATCCAATTCTACCTACTCTTCTATAAATCCACATTTCAAAGGCTTCAATTTTCTGTTCTGTTTTCTTGTCTAATGTCCATGTTGGCACTACTCTAGAGTCCTTTAACATACAAAAATAAAAGCGAGTGGTCTTAGCGAGAGTTGTCGAAGGTAACCACAAAATGCTGAGAAAACTCACTGAATCTGACCTAAAACTTGTGAGACGTTTTCATAACTGCCATCAGGCTTGCCAAGATGGTGAAGACAACTTTCTATTGTACTGATACCAGCTGATGGAGGAGATGCCAATCTTCTTCTGAATATATATTTAAACAAATTATTATTTACTTCTGCGTGTGTGTTGCGTTGCGTTGCGAAAATATCACTGTCTTTTTTTTTTTTTTTGCAAAATTATTCTGTATTTGCAAGTGCCTTTTTTTGCAAAATGATTTCTGTATTTGCGAGTGACTTTCTTGCAATATTATTCTATATTTGTGAGTGCCTTTTTTGCAATATTATTCTATATTTGTGAGTACCTTTTTTGCAATATATTTTATTCTATATTTACGAGTGCCTTTTTTGCAATATTATTCTATATTTGTGAGTGGCCTTTTTTGCAATATTATTCTATATTCGCGAGTGCCTTTTTTGCAATATATTTTATTCTATATTTGTGAGTGCCTTTTTTGCAATATTATTCTATATTTGTGAGTGCCTTTTTTGCAATATTATTCTATATTTGTGAGTGCCTTTTCTTGCCAAATTATTCTATATTTGTGAGTGCCTTTTTTGCAATATTGTTCTATATTTGTGAGTGCCTTTTTTGCAATATTATTCTATATTTGCGGGTGCCTTTTTTGCAATATTATTCTATATTTGTGAGTGCCTTTTTTTGCAATATATTTTATTCTATATTTGCGAGTGCCTTTTTAGCAATATTATTCTATATTTGTGAGTGGCTTTTTTGCAATATTATTCTATATTTGCGAGTGCTTTTTTGCAATATATTTTATTCTATATTTGTGAGTGCCTTTTTTGCAATATTATTCTATATTTGTGAGTGCCTTTTTGCAATATTATTCTATATTTGTGAGTGCCTTTTTTGCAATATTATTCTATATTTGTGAGTGCCTTTTTTGCAATATTTTATTCTATATTTGTGAGTGCCTTTTTTGCAATATTTTATTCTATATTTGTGAGTGCCTTTTCTTGCCAAATTATTCTATATTTGTGAGTGGCCTTTTTTGCAATATTGTTCTATATTTGTGATTGCCTTTTTTGCAATATTATTCTATATTTGCGGGTGCCTTTTTTGCAATATTATTCTATATTTGTGAGTGCCTTTTTTGCCCAAATTATTCTACATTTGTGAGTGGCCTTTTTTGCAATATTGTTCTATATTTGTGAGTGCCTTTTTTGCAATATTATTTTATATTTGTGAGTGCCTTTTTTGCAATATTTTATTCTATATTTGTGAGTGCCTTTTTTGCAATATTATTCTATATTTGTGAGTGCCTTTTTTGCAATATTATTGTATATTTGTGAGTGACGTTTTTTGCAATATTATTGTATATTTGTGAGTGACGTTTTTTTGCAATATTATTGTATATTTGTGAGTGACGTTTTTTGCAATATTCTTGTATATTTGTGAGTGACGTTTTTTGCAATATTATTGTATATTTGTGAGTGCCTTTTTTGCAATAGTATTCTATATTTGTGAGTGACCTTTTTTGCAATATTATTGTATATTTGTGAGTGCCTTTTTGCAAAGAGAGAGGGGGGGGGGAGAGAATTAATAGAGAGGAGGGAGAAAGAGGGGAGAGAGGAGAGAGAGAGGGGTAAAGAGGAGAGAGGAAAGAAGAGAGAGATGGGTGAGAGGAGAGATGGGGAGAGAGAAGAGTAGAGATGGAGAGAGAGAGGGGGAGACGGGAGAAAAAAAAGAGGGGTGAGAGAGAAGGGGAGGGAAAAGGAGAGAGAGAGAAGAAATACATTTATTTGGTGTGTTTGTGGAAGAGAGCGTCTCTTTAACACCTAATATTTATAATTTAACATCTGCTAGCAAACGTGTGTGAGAATAATAAACAGGATCTATATCAGCAATAAACATGACTACTAAAATATTAGTGATAAACAACCATGAAAAACAAATGAGGGCAGTCGTCATGCGAAACTACAGAAGAAAAATTGTCGAGAACGTTCGTCGGGAAAAAAAAAAAAAACCGCATTTTTTGCCCACGCCCCTTCTTACAGTAGAAAAATAAATGTAGTTATATTATGAACAAGAATAATTTAACACGAACATTTATTATAAATATTGTTAATGATGTTACTAAGAAATATATTTGATAGTGACATCTCTCTTGGTTCCATCTACGACGTAAAACTGTAAGTTGACATTATTTTGTTCCACTTTATTCTCATTACGCACAAATATCAGAGAGAATGGGAATTGTGCATTAAGAAACCATAGTGGGTTAATCTGAAGACAAAACACAAACATACACAATAGGAAGAAAACTAGAAGGATATAAATACAGCAAATGTAAACCGGAACACACTGAGTAAAGCATCCCTACAGGATGCAGAATCATAAAGTCATCTTGGCAGAAACAAAGAAAGAAAAATAAATTTGGTAAAGTCCAAGTTTAGTGTACTTCTGCTTGTAGTAACGCCCGGCTGCATTTTTTTTTAATTCGATCGTTCTCAAACCGGGTAATTAGACCCAATGGTTAGAGTTAGAAATACACTAAACCTTGTTGAAAAAAAAAATAAAATGAAATGAACAAAAACTAGAAGTAGTTGATATACATTCAAATGCGTGCAGTCAATCAGGGGAGATCACTTGTTGAACAGAAATACGCTAAACTAGGACGTTACTATAAATTTATTTATATATTAAAATTTGGACACTACATGGAGTAATAATCTACATGTACCAAATAGTACATTATTTCACGATAAGTGATAAACGTGGTAATGATAAAAGAAATGACTTAAACAGTTCATACAATTAACAAGAACAATCAGCAACCTAAAAATAAATATCTGTGCTATCTGATAGGCATGTAACAGGGTTCGTGTGATAAACTTTCTCAAACCTGCTACATTCCAATAATTTTTAAGCCTTCATGACGTACTGGCCTGGTAGTTTAAATTTGTTGCAGCACTAAGAACAAAAGATGTTCTTTCGTTTATTTACAATTATGTGGTTTCTTTTTTTTTTTTCTTTTGCGATTGGTATATTTAAACAAATTATTATTTACTTCTGCGTGTATGTTGCGTTGTGTTGCGAAAATATCACTGCCTTTTTTTTTGTGCAAAATTATTTTGTATTTGCGAGTGCCTTTTTTTGCAAAATTATTCTGTATTTGCGAGTGACTTTCTTGCAATATTATTCCATATTTGTGAGTGCCTTTTTTTGCTATATATTTTATTCTATATTTGCAAGTGCATTTTTGCAACATTATTCTATATTTGTGAGTGCCTTTTTTGCAATAGTATTCTATATTTGCGAGTGCCTTTTTAAAAATATATTTTATTCTATATTTGTGAGTGGCCTTTTTTACAATATATTTTATTTTATATTTGTGAGTGCCTTTTTTCCCCAAATTATTCTATATTTGCGAGTAGCCTTTTTTGCAATATTCTATATTTGTGAATGCCTTTTTTGCAATATTATTCTATATTTGCGAGTGCCTTTTTTACAATATATTTTATTCTATATTTGTGAGTGCCTTTTTTTGGCAATATATTTTATTCTATATTTGTGAGTGCCTTTTTTGCAATATTCTATTCTATATTTGTGAGTGCCTTTTTTTGCAATATTTTATTCTATATTTGTGAGTGCCTTTTTTTGCAATATTTTATTCTATATTTGTGAGTGCCTTTTTTTTGCAATATTTTATTCTATATTTGTGAGTGCCTTTTTTTGCAATATTTTATTCTATATTTGTGAGTGTCTTTTTTTCCCCCAAATTATTCTCTATTTGTGAGTGGCCTTTTTTGCAATATTATTCTATATTTGTGAGTGGCCTTTTTTGCAATATTATTCTATATTTGTGAGTGGCCTTTTTTTGCAATATATTTTATTCTATATTTGTGAGTGCCTTTTTTCCCCCCTAAATTATTATATATTTGTTCGTGGCCTTTTTTGCAATATTGTTCTATATTTGTGAGTGACCTTTTTTGCAATATTATTCTATATTTGTGAGTGGCCTATTTTGCAATATTATTCTATATTTGTGAGTGTTTTTTATTTATTTATTTTTGTTAGCAAATAACCTTGAAATCTGGAAGCCTATGCGGCCTACGCCCACAACGTACCTGGTATGATTCATTTCTTGCGATTATCTCGTGCCCCGTATCACTTGTGTGGTCGCTGATAGCTGATTACATTAATATCTGTAGGCTAGACTTTCCTCATTTTAGACTTGTAGATTCTACGCTTCTTTAAATCCATCAGGTTTATGTTTCTAGCTATCTTGGACGGCTGTGTACTCTTCTTACTTAATCATCGCACATCGCTTACTTGCTTATATATGAGTTCTTCGGTAGCACTTCTATTTCTTCTCCATTGGTCGTTACCAGCATGTAGGTCACTCTGCTGTTTCATCAATGATTCTCCTTGATCTTGTTTTAGTGGAGCGTACATAGGTGACATAACCTATTGAATGACTTCAGCTTGGAATCACTAATTCCCGCTATTTCCCGACCGTTTTCTGCCAACTTGAATGTGAGCTGTTTCTCTAAGTTGGATTCATCCGAGACAGCTTTCTGCATCTTCGTAATTGAGCCGGTGATGATGTGTGCAGTAAATATGTGTGGGTATATGCCACCTTCCAGTACACTTTATGTTAGTTCCTATTTATGGAGGCTCCACATCATCATCGGGTGCCGCCTCCGCATCGAAGGTTGGCTACCATGGAGCGCCATTCCACTCTGTCACTCGATTTGATGGCGCAGGTTGTCATTAGCTGTCTTGTCCATCTTTTGTTGTTACTTGTCCATGTTAGTCTTGGTCTACCTCTGCCTCTATTACCCTGTATTTTCTCTTCCAATATTACTTTTGTTGGCTGTTGTGTCCTTTAAAAAAATGGAGGCTCCACAACCATTACGAATAATTTGAATGAATCATCAGTCGAACCCATCTTCTGTATTGCTTATTACTTCCAGTTGACTACGTCTGTAAGATAACCAATCCATCGTAAACAATGCAGATTAACGAGCTTCTATTTGCAGACGATCATGCACTAATAAATGGAAAAATAACGGAGCTACAAGCGCACTTAAATTACCTTAACTTCACAAGCAACCAATGTAACATGAACATCGAGAAAGCAGAAAGTCATGAACACCACAAAAGGAAAACAGTTTGCACACAAGGATAGACGGCAGGCAATTAAAATAAGTGGAGGAATTAAAAAATCTAGGAATTTTAGTGACGAACGACAATTCACAAGCTGCAGAAATAGACCCAAGATACACCAAAGCTTGTCAAAGCATCGAACAACTATCACCACTGCTGTCTAACAAGAAAACTAGAGGCAAAACGAACACTTTACAACCCAATCTTTATCCCAACGTTGTGCTACTACTGCCAAATCTGCACTCTAGGCTGAAGAACAATAGGAAAAATTAAACCTCACGGAAATGAAATGTGTTATACGCCTAGACAGGAAACAGCTTGAGAGATAAGATCAGAAATAAAAAAAACTGAAAAAAACTAGGAATAATTCCCACCATAGAATACATGAAGATGCAACATATTAAAAAAAATGGTTTGGCGACGTGATAAGATAGAAAGACCGAACAACACAAGAAGCCTTCAATAAACGCTGCAAGATCACCAGGTCAGATGACCGACCGCACGCAAAAAAAAAAAAAAAATGGATTGATGGAATATTAGAAACACTAGGAAAATGAAACTTAATCGCAACAGAGGCCAACAGAATAGCAAAATACTGCAAATTATATCTCCCCTCGACACTGTAAGGTAAATGAGGAGGGAAAGAAGATCAATTCAAATCCCATTGACCTGTCATTGGAACATAGACTTCGGACGCAGTCACTCCATTCATTCATATTATTTGATATTTTCTCTACTTCTCTACAGTTTAGATCACGAACGTGGACTTTCCATCCATTCCTATTCTTGGACTCTCTCTCTCTCTACCTCTCTCCAGTCACGAACACGGACCCTTCATCTATCCCTATTCTTGGATACTCTCTACTTCTCTCGTGTCTAGGTCACGAACACGGTCTCTCCATCTATCCATATCCTTGGACACTCTACTTCTCTCCAGTCTAGGCCAATGTTTGTGATGGTTTCCAATACCTCCCCTTTTCTTGTATTTCTTTGCCGTTCTGACTTTATCTTTCATTGGGGATTCCAGGACTGTTCTTGTCTAGCTATGTTGGCATTAGGAGTGTGTGTCCAATCCATCTCCATTTTCTATTCATAATCTGATCCTCTATTGGTTCTTATTTTTTCCCCCTTTTCTGACCTGGATATGCCTACTGATGTTCACAACTTTCCTCAACAGATGTCTCACTTCTCTTTCATTATTTGATTAGCATCCACGTCACTGAGCTATAAGAGAATTTTAAAAAAAATGTTATTAAATAACTAGTGCAGAAAAAATAGAAATGACAAAGCATCCAAAAATATCATCTATAAGCAAGAAAAAATTTGTTGACATATGTTGACCATATGATCAGCAGAGGCAACAAGAGAAGCTCAAAGCAAGGCCTCGAATCGGAACAGGAGGGTAAAAGGAAAAAGAGGCAACCTAGAAAAGTGTTACAAAGAACAGTGGCAAGAGGCAACAGCAATAGGTATCAGCTGTCTTGCTCGCTCAGAACAGGGAAGTATCTCGGGGCACAGGGCGGGTCCTGTGCAAAGTCTGACACTAGATATCAAAGATCCTTAGGCACAGAATGTAGAATCTATGTCCTAAGTTTTGTCATCGGCTCAAAAGGACATATATATATATATATATATATATATATATATATATATATATATATATATATATATATATATATAAAATAGTCTTATCTTGGAGTTAAAAAAAAATGTTTTTTAATGCCCATATTTTTATTAAGCTGGATAAAATATGTTCTTTATTTATTATCTGCTTGATGTCTCTCTCTCTCTGCTCCTCCACCTTTGCAGATAATGCTGCCAACATATGTAAAGTAATTCACTTCCTCGACTGACAATCTTGCAATGTCTACCGAGTTGTAGCGTGTGTTGTTACATCTCATTATCTTTGTTTTATATATGTTAATCTATTGTTCCGTTTAGCCAGAGTGCATTTTTAGTACAATAGTGCAACATCAAATTGTTGTCAAGCCAAAATTGGTTTGATTTGGATGTGTAGCCAATTCTTCTGTGTTCGTAGTGGCTGAGTGGACTATAGTTTTTGTTATCATTCTGTCCATACAGTGGCAGCCAGTTCTATCTATCTATCTTTCGTTCGCCCGAAGTATTGTCTATATCTGCAATGTCGTTTGCTGTATAAATTTTACTGTCTTTTGTAATTCTTGCAGTGGCCCATATAGTTTTGTCTGTAGTGTTGTATCTAAGGGCCAATTGATTTTCCTTAGTCTACTATATTCAGTGCAGTCTTGAAGTATGTGTTCAGCAGTCTGGGGTGCCTGTCCACATGTACAAGTAGGGAACAGGCAAATAATTGCAATGCTGCGGTAAAGCTGGTAGCAAGGAGCCAATGGTGGGGTGTACTAAACACTCCAAGGTATGGTGACAGCTTTACAAATAAAGAACACAACACAATACTGACGTTTCGGCCTGTGGCCTTCTTCAGAATACAGGGACAACGACAACAAGCGGTGAAGCACAATTACTACATGTTAGATGATCAAGTGGAGGGCGAGGAAAGTAGGATGCAGAAATAAGAAAAGAGAGAAATGAGTATTACATGATGAGAGGTATGATGGGCGTCAAAATATATAAAATAGAAAAAGAGAAAAATGTATAATAAATAGTACTACATGATGAGAGTTCTGAGCTCAGCTAAGTACTATTTATTATACATTTTTCTCTTTTTCTATTTTATATATTTTGACGCCCATCATACCTCTCATCATGTAATACTCATTTCTCTCTTTTCTTATTTCTGCATCCTACTTTCCTCGCCCTCCACTTGATCATCTAACATGTAGTAATTGTGCTTCACCGCTTGTTGTCGTTGTCCCTGTATTCTGAAGAAGGCCACAGGCCGAAACGTCAGTATTGTGTTGTGTTCTTTATTTGTAAAGCTGTCACCATACCTTGGAGTGTTTAGTACACCCCACCATTGGCCACATGTACAAGTAGTTGAGGTGCCGATCTTGAATTTTGTATACATGTGACTATGGAGTCGATTGTGTCCTGTTCTGAGGTGTATAATGATAACTTGTTCATATCTATTCATATTATGAAAGGCATCCTGATTTGGGGCTTGTGGTCCTCTGATTGATTTGATTATCTGTTTCTTATGATGGTATGTAACCGGCGTATCTAGTTGTGTGCCTGTTGAACCTTCCTTTGCCAACTGGTCTGCTTTCTCATTTCCTGGTATTCCACAGTGAGATGGGATCCTCTGCAGGGCAACCCTGTGGTGCTTGCAGAGTTCAGTCAATAAGGTCTGCAGATGTGGTAATTTTCTGGATTGTAGTGCCTGCAGTACTGATCTTGCATCTGTCAAAAACACTACAGGCTGTGGGCTAAGATTACTGTTCAGCAGTTTTTCTATTGCCAACTTTATTGCTTGCATTTCTGCATCATAATTGTGACAATATTTCCCTGTTGCTATTTTATTCATATCCCTAGTGTTATTTGGGTACTTCATCCAGGAAACTGAGAGTCATTGTTTTTCGCTGTAGACTTTTCTGTTCTTCTTTGTCAACTATTCCTTTCACTTCTGTCCGTAATTGTATTAATAATCCTGATTCCTCTGTCCAGGGAGTATGTTCTGGTATGGGCAGTAGGGGGTTAACAACTCTTGTTATGTCTGGTGTTTGTCTGCTAATACGCTTGGCTTGGTGGATAAAACTGCTTCTCTTAAGTCGTCCCAATGCAAGATTTTGGAATCGGTCCTTCATTGGATGTCTCGGCATGCATGCACATTTTTCTGCCTGTATCAGCACCTTTGTGTCCCTCCGTTCTCTCGGTGCTGGTATCCTCCACAATTTCTCCATCTCCAATATTGGTGTTGATTTCATTGCTCCTGTGATGACCCTAAGTGTCTGGTTTAGTACTTTATCCTGTTCTTGCAATGTGGTGTTTGATGCTGAGCACTATGCGGATGATCCATATTCTAAATGTTGGTGTATACTCTGTTGGTTAACTTTACTAAGTATTTTCCCACTCGCACCCCATGTGGTTCCACACAGCTTTCTTAGAATAGCCAATTTCCTCCTTGCTTTTTGGGTTGCCTTATTTATCTGCTGTTACCAAGATAGTTTGTTATCAAACGTAACTCCGAGATATGTAGCTTGTATGTCTTCTTTCACAGGCTCATTGTTTATGTAGGTGGCTCCTGCTTTTTGTTTTGGGGAGAGAGTGAAAAGTGTAGTACTGCATTTGTCTGTATTGATGCCGATACACCATCTATTTTCCATGAATTCAGTGCATTCATAGCTCTTTGTAGCAATTTGGAGGCCACTGTTGCATACTCCTCTGTGCACCACATTACCAAGTCATCTGCATACATTGCCACTTTGATGCCATGTGGTAGTTCAGTAACTAGGTCATTGATATAGATCAGAAAAAGTGTAGGAGATAGTACCCCTCCCTGTGGAACGCCCTGGCGCAATAAGACCTTCTTACTCTTAAGATCATTCAGTTGCACTCTGGCTCTCCTGTTATGCAGGTATGCTTTGACCCATTTGTACATCCTGCCATTTACTCCATAATTTCTCAGTTTCTTCAAAAGCCCTTCCTTCCATACCTTATCAAATGCTTTCTTTAGGTCAATCCATGCTGCTAGTACCCGTTTCTTTTCTTGAAATGCATCCTCAATTTCCTGGGAAAGATAGATTGCCTTATCTTCGGTGGAGTAACACTGTCTAAAGCCTGCTTGTTGTGGGACAAGGAGATTTTCACTTTCCAGGTACCACTGCAGTCTGAGATTGATTATACGTTCCATTGTTTTACACAAACAGCTTGTAAGGCTGATTGGTCTATAGCTGGATGTCGTTGAACCATCTTTTCCTGGCTTTAGCAATGGTATCATAATTGCTTCTCTCCATGCCTGTGGCAGTCTACCTGTGATCCAGCAAATGGTGTAGATCTGCAGTAGTTTTTCTTTAGCTGCAGTTCCCAAGTTCTTAATCGTTTCATTGGACACTCCATCACTGCCCGGTGACTTTTTCATTTTTAATTTGGATATTGCCAGCTCTAGCTCTCTTTATGTAATGGGTATTTCCATGACTTGATGTGTGGTCTCTTCTTGTCTTGCATTTTGTTGTTTTAAACGGATCTCTTGTCGTTTCTCTAGGCTAATTTCAATATTATTGTCATTTGCAAAGGAGTCTGCAAAGTGATTTGCTGCATGCTTACCTGTTAGGATGTATCCATCCTTCTTCAGTGTAATTTTGGTGTTCCTTTCTGTACTCTCATCATTCAGCTGTTTTACAAGCTTCCACACTTTTCTTGTGTCTCGTTCAAGATTCAAGGACTCTGTTTTCTCTTTCCAGCTTCTCCGTCTGGCTTGTAGTTTAGTCCATTGAAATTTGGCTTTAGCATGCTGATAGTTATTGTGATGTTCCTGGCAAGGGTTATTTTCTGCTTGCTTTCGAGATGTTTCCGTGTCATTGTGCAGTTGCTCTAGTTCACTACTCCAGTATGGTTTGTATTGTTTCCGTGCCCCTCTAGGTATTGTTTCACTGGGAGCTTGTATTATTAGTCTACTGAATTCATCAACTATTTTGTTGATGTCTCTATCTGTATTTATATCTTTAGTCAGTACACTGGTGTAGTGTTGATACATTTTCCAGTCTGCCTTTTTGTAATTCCATCTGGAGAGAGTGCTGTTCTCCCTGACGGCCTCATTTTGCACCACTAAAAAGACTGGTCGGTGGTCGCTGCCTCCAAGTTGTTTCCCAACAATACGTGTGATATTCCAATCCAGGTCTGGTGAATGGAAAGCAAGGTCTGGTGTAGATGTGGTATGACATGATCTGGAGTAGAATGTTGGTGGATCTGTTGTCTGGTTTAATAGTATAAGCCCATTGTCATCCTGCCAATTTTCAAGTTCTTCACCTCTCTTGTCCATATGTTCATAGCTCCAGCTCTGTGAATGTCTGTTAAAGTCACCACATACAATTATTCTTTTTTTTTTTCATGTAATTTTGTCTAGTGCTAGTGGGCGGTCACTCGGACAGCAGTAGTTAAGTAGATGGAAGTCTGTATTTTCTGTCCTGAGGTGCAGTATTTGATATTCCGCCCCATCCATATATACTTCAATCTGATATGCAATGATGTTGTTCTTTACAAGTGTCAGTATTCCGCCCTTTTGTCTTTTTTTTTCTGTCAGATCGGTAGCATTGGTATCCCCTAATCTTCAAGGCTATGTCGTTGTTTAGATGGGTTTCCTGCAAACAGCATATGCTTACTTGTTCTTCATACATGATATTTTCTAATTCTATATTTTTTACAGTACCCATCTCTTTTGCTGTTGATGCTTTCAGCATTCCAGTGCATTATTTTGGATTGGCCAGTAGCTCTATTCTCTCGCCCCCTGACTCCACAGAGCGGTTGAGAAGGACATCCAGTAATAGAGGTTGGGCCCTTTCGAGGCTGAGGGCCCGGCGCTGCCCCTGCCTGAGTGTCCATCACAGGGCGCGTGCCATATCGATTTGCGGTTATAGACATACTTCCCATTGGCGTGAGTGCGTGGCATCCTGATTGTTATAGTGCGCCTTTTGGCTGGTTGCCTCCGACATAAACTTAAACTTGCTAGAGCAGACTGTGGTCTTGCTCGGGTGTAGGAATGCCTGGCCAGTCTTGGTTTTCAGTCCCTGGTGACTGTTAAACCTCATCTCCACGATAAGGAGCTGGCCTTGATGAGGTGGCAGCCAGTTGATATCGTACTCTGTTGTGCTTACCTAGAGATGCTTCGTAAAACACAAAGTCTTTGACTATAAAGAAGGCATCGCTGAAACTATATTTACCCACTAGTCTTCAGAATCTGTGATATTAGATGGTGTTACACCGACCTGACTATGTAGCTAGAGACTGCTCTGCTTTATCTTCTTCCTCTTTCCTTCCTCATTTGCCTTTCAGCGGCGAAGGGATATATAATTTGCGGTCTTTTGTTCTTCTGTTGGCCTCACCTGCTGTTATGTTTCCTAGTGTTTCTAAAACTCCATCAATCTATCTTTTTCGTGGTCGACCCTTGGGTCTGGTGTTCTCGCAACAAATATTGAAGGCTCGCTGTGTTATGTTTTGATCGTTTTGCCTTATCACGTAGCCAAACCATTTTATCTGTTGTTTCTTTATGTTCTCTATAGCAGGAATTAGTCCTAGCTTTTTCTTCAGTTATCGGTCCACTTAACTCTTTGTCTGCTTCTATATCGTTTAACGTATATTTATATTCTTGTTTGCTTTAGATGTTATTATTTTTCTGATTTCATTTACATTTTTGATGCTTTTAAATATTTTGTTATACATCATCAACAATAACAAAGATAAAGCATCATCATAATTATCATTCCGTGCATACTGGTGTAGGTGTTAATGTTTTTCTGCAACTTTATGTCCCAACATTTTTTTATCGATTCTGCTGTTTATTTCCTATCAAACATTTCTCTTAAACTGTCTGTTATCATTTCTTCTCCCTGCTATCCTGCGTCTTTTTTTTTATCTCATTTTCCGGTTGTCAGAATACGTCCCCACTGTTCCGTTCTGATGACAAAGCCGAAAGTGATGGTTGTCTCCTCTTGATATCGATAATAGGCTGTCTTTGCCATGACCACATTTAGAACGCCTTTGTTAGTCTCTTTAACTGACCATGCTATTCTGTTCTTCTGTGAAATATTTTTCTGTGGTTTCCAACTGTTTTCTTTTATATTATCCTATTGCCCAGTATTCACGTCCATATGTCAAACACTGTACATAACACATAAGAACATGTACTGGCAACAAACAGCGGCCATAAGAACTGGAAACCAATTGGGAATGTTTCAACAAATAAAACAGGGTGTTAGACAAGGTTGTGTGCTGTCACCAGATTTGTTTAATATTTAAAGTGAGATTATTTTAAGATCCATAAGGGACATGCCTGGAATAACAATTGGATGTCATAATATAAATAATCTAAGATATGCTGATGATACAGTCTTAATCGCTAAGAGTGAAAATGAGTTACAAGAAATGTTTGACATTATAGTGAAGGAAAGAAAAATAAAGGACTCAGCCTTAATAGCAAAAAGACAGAGGTAATGGTAACAACAAAGAAAAAGACATCACCTCAGGGCTAAATAAAGACAAGTGGAACAATATTAAAACAGGTAAATGAATTTAAATATTTGGGAACTTTGTTAACCTCAGACTGAAGATGTACAAAAGAGGTGAGATGCAGAATGGCTCATGCAAAAGCAGCTTTCCAAAAAATGAGGAAGATACTATCCATTTTTGACAATAGAAACAAGAAAAAAAGTTCTTAAATGTTACATAGAGCCAGTCTTAACATATGGATGCGAATCGTGGACATTAGGACAACAGACAAGAAAATCACTGGAGTCTGTAGAAATGTGGTTTTACAGAAGAATGTTGAGTACCATGGACAGATAAGAAGAGTAATGAAAAAGTTCTGAAAGAGGTCAAAGCAAAAAGAGAACTAATTTCCAATATTAGGAGACAATCATAATTTTTTGGCCATGTAATGAGAAGAGAACCACTGGAATATATTGTAACAACTGGAACAATTGAGGGACGAAGAGATAGAGGGAAGCAAAGAGAAAAAATAACAGACAGCATAAGAGAATGGCTTGGCAGAAGGTCAACAACAGAAATGATAAATAGCTGCCGAGATCGAAAGTTGTGGAGAGACATGATCACCTACGCCAGTAGGCCCGGTACTTGATGATGATGAACACATAAGAACTATTTAGTTGCAGCCTGTGAATGAGCACCTCACTTTTGTTGTACATACACTATCTAAGCTATTGCCGTTTCCTGACAATTAATTTCAGCGACCTGTTTTAATATTGTCCCCTTTACTTTACCAGTAAAATTTGGAGAAGTCATTGTCTTTGTTACCACCGTTATTTCTGTTTTGTCGATGTTGAAGCATTTCTATTTTTTTGTTACTGTCCACCACTATCATGTCGATCGTTTTCTATCATCATTCTCACTATTATCAATAAATATCAGTATATATCATCATGTTGTTTATATTACGGTCACCATCTGCTGTTCCAATTATTCTCCTTATGTTTATTTTTGTAAACTCATGAAAACATATTTCGCATACGTTGTGATACACACAACAATGTCTAAAGCTGAAACACTCCCTAACTGATTGCCAGTTCTTGTGGCAGCATTTTATTGTCAGTAGATGTGTTAAAAATATCTGGTCTTTGCTGTCAACATTTATCATTTCTAAACTCCTGAATACTACCTGAACTATTTGATGTTGTTCGTACCTCTTACCATCAAACACATCCGCATTATTCGTCACTAATTTCTCATTTGATTTTTTGCTTTTTAATCGTGCATGATGATTCTTTAAAAAAAAAAAATTATTTTGGTCTTGAATTTCATGTTTTATTATACGATGATGATTATACAATTATTTGGCAACATATTTCTTATGCAAAGTTATAAATATACATTTAGTCGATAATCCTATATGTACCTGTGTGTTTGTGTGTGTGCATGCGTGTATATTAGTTAATGCAGATACAGTTCAACAGCTGTGTTATATTTTATATTTAAAAAGACTCCATATCTTCCATTTTCTCTTTTTGCCCTATATTCTTGTTCATCTGGTTTACCTTCTTTTTAGTTCTTCTGTGCATGGTATTCTACATGACATCCCAATGTACTTCTGGCTTAACTAAACACTGCTTGCTATTTTGCTATCTGGCGACTTAATCTTTTATATTCGTCTATCTTGTCTATTTTTGTGCCAAGTCTTCTATCTCTTCCTTTAAGTTTTTCTTATTGGCGATATGATTTTTCTTGGTGTTTGCCATACACATTCTTTCTTTCAATGTATATGCTCTGTATTTAATTATTAGCATTGTACCTTTTATGAATTGTAATGTTATTCTACATATGAATCTTCTTGTCTTATTTCTCTTGCTGCACACTTTCAAACGCTCATCGTGATAATGTCAAAGTGTGTATAGGTTCCATGGCTGGTAACATTTTCATACAGCTTGTCCAATTATGGCACTGGTGATTGCCATAGTAGCCTTCACTGTTTTTCATATGTTGGGCTTGATTGTAGCACATCTTAGGCAGTCATTGTGTCAGTGACACAGCGACATTCATCAGATGTTCCTAACCTTAGGTTATGAGGGAGGGGGCTGGGTGGTATAGAGGTAACATGTTGGCCTTGGAAAGAAAGGTCCCGGATTCGAATCCTGCCTCATGCGCTAGAAATTATTCAGCTCAAATCCGTTGGTATTTGGTTGACATTACCCTTCCCCGGTCTCTGATAGAAATCCGATGCCCCCACCCTTTTAGGAAAAAGGCGAAACACAGGAGGTCCCGTGCACACTCTTGTCAGGTTAAAGAACCCATGGCGGTTATAAATCGAAAGAGTTAACGAAATATTTCCGCTTCCAGGGCAACAATTGTGGAGAAATGAATAATCTACCGAATTATTCTTCCATTTTTAAGATCTTCCTCGGTGATACAGGATTCATGCTTCTGAACTGAAACCACCATCCATGCCTTAGCTAGCGTATGGTGGCGGTGCTGGAGAGATATACGATATGCAATGAATATGATCTGTCTGGTGATATTTAAATCTGTTAATTATGCCTGTTTGAAGTCTAACCAATGTTACTGTTTGTTTCTCGTTCATACTAAATTTTTAAAGGGGTTCTAAAAAACCCACAAATAGTGGTTTTATCTGTCTAGTTTTTCTTATCGTCATGATGGGCCATACCGGTTGGCGTAGGTGATCAAGTCCTTCCACAATTTTCCATCCACAGTGCATCGTATCAATTCTGTTGTTGACTGTTTGAGAATTCCCTCGCTGGTCGTGTTAGTTGTCCAGGGAACTCTCAACATTATTACGACAAATCTCGTCTCTGTCGCCTTTAAAAGTCTATTCGTTTGTTTGTATACTGTCCATGATGCGTTTCCATAGATCAGCTTTGACTCTATATAGGACCGATGAACTGTCTTTCTCATTTCTGTTGACACAGACTTGTTGCACCATTTTCTGAAAAGCTATTTTGGGCTGAGCTAATCAGCTTGTTATTTCTGTAGTGCATCTTCCATCTGATTTTTGTGTGCCCAAGTATTTAGTTTCTCTTATACCTATTAATAAACTTCCATCCATTGTGGCAACACTTAAGGAACCAGAAACTAAACTGACTGGATCATATGAGAAGAATGGACAACAATCATATTCTAAAACAGTTATTGTATGGAGAACTTAGGAGAGGAAAGAGACCAACGGGCAGACCAATGCTGAAATATATTAATTTTTGCAGGGCTTCCCTGGGAGAAAGTTCTATCAGCTAAAGCCACTGGAAATATCTCGTTTCAGTTCGTAGCACACGGAGAGCACAAATGTAAAAAAAAAAGAAGTAAAAAAACGACTTAGCAACATTCGAGGAAGAGATGGTACCAAAATTAGAAGACAAAAGGTGCACGTGAAGGAAAATAAGACCAGACACTAGAAAGCATCTTGTTCATTCTGCCGTCGGATCTGTCTATTCAAAATTGACAGATTCAATCACGAGAAAAGTTTCCCATTAAATTCAGCATAAGACATAAAATAAAAGGAAATAAGTATTACACACATATATATATATATATATATATATATATATATGAGCGGTAAAACTGGTGTAGAGTTTATGTAGAAAAAAATGTACGATGCAACGTTGTAATGTAGGTTTTATGGCGACATTGGCTAATGCAGACGTACATTACGTTGGAGAAAACTCATGCATGCGAATCTTATATTAATCTCAAAGGAGGCGCTGGGAAAGATTAAACAAAACTGTAACCGTATGCGTGCATATTTGTGTTTTTTTTCCTTACTTAGGTAGAGAAGTATTTGATAATGTGCACTCGTATTCAATATCTGTATAAGAACATTCCGATTATCTTTGTCTGTCGTGAATTACTAAAACAAGACTTTATGGGTCCGTCTGTTTCTCTCTGTCCTTTGCTCTCTCTTTCTATCTCTTGCTCTCTCTGTCCCTGTTGTCACCCCGTTCCATGGAGATGATCACAAGTTGTCTCTTTCAATCTGGTCTACTAACGAGTAGCTTGGTAGCTAGAGATATCCTTGATCAAACGTGACTCATGCCACGACATGACCATTGTTAGCTCAAGCTCCTCCATGATTATCCATAGCTGGCAACTGCTTACTGTTATATCAACATTGTCTTCTTCGTGGTTGCTGTTGCCATCAGTAAACTTTAAGGGAATTTGCAACATCTTAACAGTCTTCTTTTTTGCTATACTTAATCGTGTAACCCATTCAGATGTTGAAGGAGATACAAAGTTCTGGTTTTTGTCCCTTTTGGCGGCTCCAATCGTTGTCAGTTGATGTTGTAGCGTTTCTTTGATGTTGTATATCATTTACCCTGTGTCTGCCTCTTGCTCTTGCTCTTCTCCAATTTCCACTTTAAATTTATGCTTTGTATGGCAAGGAATCGTACGACAGTCTTTCTAGATGGGCAAAACCATTTTATTTGTTAAAAATGCTTTGGATTGGTTCAATGCCTACTCTTCCTCTTATTCCTACTTTTTTCTTATTTTGTCTTTTCTTGTCACTTGAGGCGCTTTTCTTAGACATCTCATCTCTGTGGTGAAAAGCTTTTTTTCATTCTTATTCGTGACTATGTTTTGCATTGAAAGCATAAAGTGGGAATGAATATCCTCATTATAAAATGTTTCTTTGTGGTAATAGGTATTACAATGTGTTGAAGTTTAGGGGATAGCTGTGTAATATTTAGCTTGCATTGTTGCATCGGATGTTTATTCCTTTATCTATTTCACCATCTTCAGAGAATGCTGTTCCTAGGTATTTAAAGTTTGTTACTTGTTTTATAACTTGATGTCCCATAGCTATTTTTAACGTCTGCGTTTGTCTTCCTATTCATAGAACTTTTTTTCAGTACTTATTTTCATGTTATTCATTTTTCTTTCTTTATTCAAAGACAACATATGTTGTGCTATGTTTCTTTGAAAGCTGACTGGCCATCAGCAGAAAGTAGTTAATGTATCTTAACATGCAGGTTTAAATGTATAAACTGTGCAATGTCTAGGTGCAAATGTAACTTTATCAGGTAAAAACGGTTATTATATGTCTTTTCAGTACCAACTTCTTGAATGAGAAACGACCCAGAGGAATGTGAACCAAAATAATTATAATAACTTTCGAAAAAGTGAACACAATTTACTACGACCTTGTAAACATGAGTAGTTGTTATTTGTTGACAGGAAAAAGATAATTTTGTGCACGTGTTTCTGTCTTAATCAAGTGTTTTATCTCAGTTGTAGAGTGTGAAATTGGAGATCTCAGGTGGTCTTTATAGTTTGTCACGGCTACCACTGTCAGACAGGCGTCATTGTCCAGGAAGCTTCTGGCTACGTGAGGAACTGAGTGCTTAAAGCAGAGGCTTCCACATCGGTCTGTGATGTGACAGCTGAGTGATGAGTAACTAGCGGAATTAGTGTTCGTGAGTGGGCATCCGATCTGAGCATTAATGCGAGTGTCATGCCTCACAACATCCGAAACTAATTTCAATACCAGTGTGTGACCACACTTGATTCGTGGCACAAGACAGGTGTGGTTTCTGTGATATGAACCCGGAGGAAAATAAACCTGACGACATCAAGCGTTTTTACCTGTCGCGGCCATCATTTGTCACGACCCAACGTCTTTTATATTATATAATCTCTCTCTCTCTCTGTGTATATATATATATATATATATATATATATATATATATATATATATATATATATATATATATATATACTTGTAGTCATAAATGATCTTCCTACCTACCTACCTACTTACCAGCCTGCATTGCCTGCCTACCTCTTCCTATATGTCTTTCACTTTCATAAATATTTCTTTCTTGAAGCATGCTATTTGACTAGCTCGCAGGAATCCATTATTGTCGTTTAAATCTCCCAATGATCACTTTAAAGTACTGGTATAGATAATATTGATTTTAGTTCTCGACCACCTCGTCTATCTCACAGTGAGCCGCTATACTCATTCTAGGAAATAATTGTCAACACAACAGACGAATACAGATGGCGGCGCTAAGTTAGTCATCCTTGTCAGAACACTCTCTGTTATAAATATGAAGTGGTTGAACATATCCGGAAACGTGCAGAATTGTGGATGTTGCTACTTAATTCTGGGTGGAATTATTGTTACTTTACCGGGCTTCGCTTTACTCAGCCTCTGTTGTTTCATGTTTAGAAATGCTGTGTGGCGTGTCTCAAACATTGGCGCTCATCGTGATGCCATTAACTCATCGTCTTTTGTGTGTTATTGTAAGAAAAATATGTTTTAACAAGCTCTCTGTAGGACAGAGAGTAAAAGTACACAGGCGGCGGGAACCATGAGTTAAGTGTGAGCTATGTTTAGTGTAGGAGACGAGGGGTTGTTGTGTCGCGTGGGAGACAAATTATTTTCTGTTTTGGACGGCGAGTTAAAGTTCTTTTTTGGGGGGAGGGGGGTGCTTACAATTCTTTGTTTGGGGTTTATTGGAAGAGAAAAGGCGAATTATGTTGTGATTCAATATAGAATATGCTATTTGTAGGTTGGCGAGTTATATTTTGTATGATGGATGAGTTATGTATTATATTGAGGTGTTGTGTCCTGTATTTGTTACGAGCTTTGTTCTTTTATGGACAGATAACGAACTACGTCTTTTATGACTGGCGAATTATGTCCTTTGTGAATGGGTGTTTTCTGTATTGTGTTTGACAACAATGTAATATTTATTGTTATAAAAGTGTGTGGAAGTAAATTGTGTTAATTTGATAGTACAGTCATGAGTGTTATTTCTGAGAGTAAGACTAGAGTAATGGGCTTGCCCCTTTTAGGGAAGAAGAATGTGCCAAAAAGAAAAAAAGGTGTGTGTTTTTCTTTCTGTAAATGACGTGCAATGTCGCGAACATAAAACAAACAGTTATATACAATTACGCCAGGGGAGTGGTTATAGAGTTGGAGAGAGCGATTTCACGTAGGAAAGTTGGCCGTAAGTTAAATGGGTGTGATATATATGTGGAAATGGAATAGGTCATGAGTAACAATTAGCTGGTTGTGTCCTTTTTCGCATATATATGTAATATGTTGGGGAGGCAATCATTGCTATGTTGTGCGTATCTCGTGCCATATATGAGGAATATATTTGTCTTAGTTACCTCTGACCTCTCCACGGTTAGACTATTTCCCCACTTTCTTGTAAAAGCATCTTTTTTTGTTACAGTAATAAAATCATTAGCTACCTACAAACTGTCAGTGGATATAAGAAACTATCCAGTTTACAGATTATACCCTTTAATCTACTATCAGATGCAAACTATGGCTTGCTTTCCTGACTGTTTTTAGGGATGGCTTAGATAATATGGTATTCACAATTGTAGGCAGGGCAGTATGCTGTTATCTGTGCTAAATGTGAAACATAGAAAAGTAAAATCCACGTAGCCTTTCATAATTAGGGAAAATTGAAAAAATAGAAAAATGGTATGTTAAAAGCTTTACGTGATTAGTAGACGACACAGATTTGAACGACGTTTAGGCCAATAGACCTTCAGCAGGAACAAACAAAAAACACGCACACACAGATATGTAAGTAAATAAAACTGATCCTACATCATCAACTAGTAACGAAACATCCAAAACAAAAATAATCGAAGTTGGTTAAAGAAAATAAAAATGGCTTCCCTGTGTCGTTGACCGTGGTCAGAATGGAAAAGGATTGGTCCCACGAGTGTAGCTGTAATTATACCATCAGGTCAGGTGAAGGGTTCTAACATTACACGAGTGAGGGGAACGCTGTCTAGGTTACCTCGACTGCAAAGACACTGACAATGTCTGAAAGTATCTAAGGGCCCATAATACATGTATACACACACACAGATGCGTTTATACATATATACACGTACAAACAGACATGCACACACCTATACATATCAACACACACACATATACATACAAACACATATATATGCATACCAACAAGCACACGGGGCCTCGGTAGCCTAGTTGGGAAAACCACCCGACTAGACTACCGACGTTCGGACAACCCGTGTTCGATTCCCGCTGGGAGCAGTTTGAATTGTACTCGTGGTTGGAAATTTTAAAAAAAAATTACCCCCACGGTCGACCCAGCCGTTGGCAGAAATGGGTACCAGGGTATTATCCTGGGAAGGTGAGGAATGTCGCTTCGCATCTGAGTTTCGATGCTTGAGACGACACTATACAGAAATATCCGAACATTTCTGAATAGGCGGCCGAGCACATATGGGTGGAAACTCGCGTGCTAAGACGCCGGTTCATGTCTCGTACTTTACCTTTACCTTTAACAAGCACACAAATACATGCATATATATATGCATATATATATATATATATATATATATATATATATATATATATATATATATATATATATATATATATATATATGCATAATACACCAATGCCCATACATATGAACATGAACACATACATGCATGTGCACATCCATACGGGACAATCATATATGTGCAGAAATGTACACACACATAACCAGATGAGTTCACACCGGGGTCAGTGTGCAAACACAAAGGAGAAAGAATAGAACAGTAGACTAACAGGTACTCAAAAGGCGGAAAGACTGAGATGTCTGAGAGTGGGGTACAATAAAAACATATGAGGGGTAAGTAGCACATAAAAAAGGTGTATAGGTGAACACCGAAGTGTCTCAATGGGGACTAGTGGAGGAGAACTATGAATAGCATGGCATAGTAGATAGACTAAAGAGCCCAAACATGGGTAGTAGAGAAGGAAATGCAAAAGGGAAGGAGTAACCGAAAGGAAACTATGTGTACGAGTGTGATACATTCATGCCTCGTGGGGTCAGCGAACCATACTGGACTATGAGGCGATTCTCCAAAGCAAATCGGCTGCGGTCGCCAGAGTGACAAAGGATAATACCAGTGACACGGATGTCGTCTTTGCTCTTGTGGTCTGGGGAGTTGAAATGGGAATACACTGGAGTGCCAGTATTCTGTTGAACATCTCGTAGATGTTCACAAAATCTCTCCGCTAATCGTCTCCCAGACTCGTCAATATAGGTCATGTGGCATCGTTGGCATATGATGGCATAAATGATGTTACATGACACACATGTGAAGCCATGCTTGATCTCGAACCGTCCATTAGGAATAAGACCGAGTCAGTAGAGAGCACATAGGCACAGATGATACAGTTCCGACCACAAGGGGCCGTACAGAAGTGTCGAGGGAGATGGCTCCTAACCAGAATATCTCCCAAATTCCTGTCGCGCTTGAAGGCGATCATCGGGGGATCACTAAAAAGTAGACGGGTAGTGGGATCAGAGAGGAGAATGGAACGGTAGCGGTTGAGTATCTTCACAGCAGCTAAGTTGTGGGGATGATATGTGAGGGTGAGTATAGTTCTCTCTAAAAGGGGGGAGGGGGCGTTTGGAAGGAGTGAGTGCCTCGGGACGGGAGATAAGGAGGACCCGCTTGACGGCAGACTGGTGGATCGAGTCTGGATAAAGCCGGCGGCTGAAGAAACCTAACATGAGGTGAGCCTATTGGAGGAAATCTTGGTCATCCTGGCAGATGCGACGGAGTCGCAATAACTGAGAACGGAATTGAATCACGACAAGACGTTAATGTGATGAAGTATAGAGAAGATAACAATGGGCGTCCTAGGTAACCTAGACAGCGTTCCCCGCACTCGTGTATTTTTAGAACCCTTCACCTGACCTGTGGGTATAATTACAGCTACACTTGTGGGACCATTCCTTTTCCATTCTGACCACGGTCCACGACACAGGGAAGTCATTTTTATTTTCTTTAACCAATTTCGATTATTTTTGTTTTGGATGTTTCGTTACTAGTTAGCTATGTGGGATCAGTTTTATTTACTTACATATCTGTGTGTGCGTGTTTTTTGTTTGTTTCTGCTGAAGGCCTATTGAGCCGAAACGTCGTTCGAATCTGTGTCGTCTACTAATCACGTAAAGCTTTTAACATACCATTTTTTCTAATTTTTTTTTCAATTTTCCCTCACATTCAGCTTTACTGCAGCTTCGCATTATTATGTATTCATTTGCATTTCTTTGCCTTAACCCCATTCATAATTAACCAGTTTAATAAAATTACCCATTCTCGCTTCTGCTGCTGCATTCGTGGATAGCGGAATCTCACTATGATATCAGGAACGGGATTGGATTGCTAATGGCATTATCTGGGTCTAAACAAAGACAAAAGCAAATTGTTTGTGGGAGTTCATCGTATGTCCAGAGAATTGTGTATGTGGGTCAAAGTAAAAAAAAAAAAAAAGGAATGTGTTTAGCTTGCAAGCATCGGCACATTTAGAATAAAAGCCAGTTCATGTACGTCCTATCCAGACTAGATCACCCGCTGCATCCTTGTCGAAAATTTACTGTGGCACATGGTCAACATTTTGTGAGTTTACTTAGATGATATGCTCTGTATTATAATCTTTAGTCTAATGTCTTTAGTAAAAGAAAATCATTAATTCGTGTGTCTGCGTTCAAGACTAGTGCAGAAATAATATAAATGGCAATGCCTTCAAACATATCAACTATAATCAAGGGAAGAAGGTGGTCATATGTTGGTCATGTGATGAGAAGAGACAACTAAAGAATCTCAAATCAAGCCAACAAATGGGAACCAGAGGATAAATCAGAAGCCAACTTAGAGAAACGCTAAAAAGAACATTAAAGGGAGAGGCATCAACAGCATGCATCCACTTCCTCGCCGAGATTGCGCAACTCGTCCGGAACAGAGCCGAATGGCGAGACACAAAGGAGATCCTGTGCCAGGTCTGACAGTTGAAAGATCATATGACACAAGAGTCTAGAATTTCTTCCCTATGTGCCGTCTTCAGCTCGAAAGGATAATAGATAGTTATATAGGTTTTGTTGTCCTGCAGGTCTTGCCCTCTTTTGGCTAGGCATGATCCGTTCAACCCAAGACAAAGTCTTTCATGTTATATTAGACCGCAATTGCCTTTTCAAAATTAAGTGAAAATCACTTTAGGCTAATAAAAAAAATGAAGGTGTATATATCTTATACAGTTATGTAAACAAGATGGAAGGCACATTCTTGCAATCCGCTGTAATGATCTTGTGATTAGAATTCGTGAAGTTCTCCATCCATATGGTTTATTCAGTCAGATGTTAGAAGGCCTCACTGGAATACGATGAATACATTTCTTATGTAGTCTTCTTTTCTCTTTTCACTGATACCTAAAAGGTGTCGTGGTTTATATCATTTGTCGTTCTTGAGCTGCTCGAACTGTCTGAATTAATTGACTTTCCTTTGTTGTTATATGTCTCTGTCACTGCATCCATCCATCCATCCATCTTCTTCTGGGTCTTCCTCTTGGTCTTTTTCCATGCATTCTCGAGAAGAACGCCCTTGATGGTGATTGATAAGGATTCATTCTGACCAGGTGGCCAAACCATTTAAGTTGTTGGTTTGGCCACCTGGTCAGAATGAATATGGGACCAGTGAAGACAGCGAACAGACGGTGACCTGGTTGTCAGATGATGACGAAAGGGAGCGTCACATTTAAAACCAAGGATATATATAATCTCAACTGATCTAATCTTGCTAGAGGTGGCGGAAAGTGCACTGAGATAAGTAACTGCATATTCAGCACCATTCCGCAGCCGGAAACCCAGAATAATCAGTAGACAAAGATGACAGTCCATGAAGTGAAACTGCTGGGCAGTCCTCTAGATTTGAAATAGTCTTCTTCCACGAAGTGGCGCCGTACCATAGGTAATTCCACCCTTGTGGGTAATGGTACTAATACTCATATCAGCAGCTGGCCAGTGAGAATAATGATAAACGCTGTCTATGAAGAGACGTTCACTTCAAAAGACAAACTCACGTAGACATCTCAGAATAAGTAATAAAAAAAAATAGTTTACCTTTTCGCGACACCGAGCAGACAAAATGCACTTCACGCCATTCAATATTCTATTTCTTTATTTTCTTTATAATCTTTTTCCGATTTTATCTTTCTTCTATTCAATATAAATTTTAATTCACTGAGACTGACATGCATGTATGTCCAGTTATTTTCTTTTCGTCATGGTACACTTTATAACGAGCCCGGTTAGAATAGTGATTTAGTGTGCAAGACGTGAGTTATATTCCTATCGATTGCACCAAGGCCTACAACAATTACTTAATGAAATAAACACGACAAGCAAAAAATATGGAGTAGATATGAATATCAAAAAGACTAAAACTATGATCATAAACAAAGAAAATACTCAAAACCCACAAGTGGATATCAAAGTTGAAGGAATAGACCTTGAGACAGTTCAGAACTATAACTACCTTGGACATACTATAACCAGTGATGGAAAATGTACAACTGAAATAAACAAAAGAATAGGAATGGCAAAAAGTAATTTTAATGTCATGAAGGACATACTAACATCAAAACAAATAACACCAGAGCTAAAACTAAGAATAGCAAAATGTTACATCTTCTCAATATTCCTATATGGTGCTGAAACATGGACATTAGACAAGAAAACAGAACAGAGAATTGAAGCCTTTGAAATGTGGATATATAGAAGAATAGGTAGAATTGGATGGAAGGAAAAGAAAACAAATGACAAAGTCTTAAAACAACTAAAAATGAAAAGAGAACTTCTGAACACAATTAGAACAAGACAAATGCGATTCTTAGGCCATGTTAAAAGACACAACAGCCTACTGAAAGTGATCCTGGAGGGGAAAATACAAGGTAAAAGAGGCAGAGGCAGACCAAGATTAACATGGACGAGTAACATCAAAAGATGGACAAATCAACCGATGACAACCTGCACCATCAAAGCAAGAGATAGAGCAAATGGCGCTCCATGGTAGCCAACCTTCGTTGCGGAGACGGCACTCAATGATGATGATGATGCACCAAGGTTCGTCCAGCACTCGGTGGGCATGGCGAAATGTTGACCGCTGTAGCCAACTAAATATTGTGCAGATGGTCCATGAGTATAGCACCTATCACTATACTTCTTACTGGCCAATATCAAGACATAAAGGGGTTCTTTCCTCCTTCTTCTCCTTCTCCCCCTCCTCTTCTCCCCCTCTTCTTCTTATTTGTCGTCATCTATATACATTTCAGATTAGTGTCGGTGTAAGATTTTGTCACAGATCTTAACACTTAAGCCATCGCAGCATGGTTAAGTAAGAAGAATATCGAATCACGTTTTTTAAGGACCTCACACAATTTAACAAACTGTAATATAATAAACATGATTTGTGATCATAACTTAATAATCAACGTAAACAAGAAAGATGTGATTTTTCTTGAAATCGAGAGCAGAGAGTTTCCTAGTTTTTTTTCTGAGTTAAATCTTTCCGACTTTGCGATACAACATTTGTTTACTTCAAAGTCATCATTTTTCACTAAATCACAACTGAATTCACATATTAAAAAAAAAAAAAGGAAAACAAAGAACAAATAAACCGCTACTTCTTTCAAACACAACCATTTAAACATTAAAAATAAAAAAATAAATGACACATTTTTGGACCTAACACTTTACGAGCAGAAGTTAATAATTCTAGATTATTATGGGATGTTTTTGATATTATTTGCAGTAGGTAGTCCGGACTGGGAATTCCGAGACGTTGCGTGGACAGCGGGAGGGCCGACAGATGAGTTAGTGACCTGCTGCTAGAGTTGGCCGTTCTCTTTGCCGTCACGTAGAATTTCTCTGGAAAACATCACAGCCGTGGCAAGAATGTGGCGTAGTTGTGGTAGCAACAACTGCGTGGCTGGATAGCCCCCACGATTTGAGTACTAAAGCAAGGCTGCACGAGATTGTTCTATTGTTTAAAGTTCATGTGTTTAAAATGTGTGCTTTATTTTTCCTTTGTTTAAAGTCTGCCACACACTGTAGTTGGACCTTGTATATGTGGGCGTAAAACTACATTCTTGTACAGGTGGTCACGTTGTCGTAATCTTATTCCTTGATATTCTTGTCCTTTTCTTTGTGTCTGCCTTAACGCCAGGCGTGTGTCTATTCTTAGCCGTTTTTTTTTTAATTTATAAGGAGAGAAAAAATCCGATAACAAAACCTTCCAGTAATTTATCAGAAAAGTGACAACGCTTCGAATATTTCTTGCAGAAATTCTGCAACCGTTTTTTAAAACCTAGAATATGCACTTTTAGAAAATATTTCTCCTTCAGAATGTATACTATTGTTTTATTCTTAGTGTTATTTGCCTCCCATCATCTTAAAAAGAATATATGAATTGTTCAGCTGAACCTCATTAAACAGTTTTAAACACGGTGCTTTAAATGTATGGTTGTGCTGATCTTTGAAATAACAAGCTATTGTTCGCCAGCTCTCAAAGTACATCATGTTCAAACTTGTTATATAATATAATAAATATCTTGCATATGGAATCTGTCAATGTTATATTTTCTGTTGTCTTTTTTCAACATTATTTATTGATCTGCATAATACATTTTTATACATTATATGTCACATTTTTTATTTATTACATTTTTATATATTACATTTTATACAGACTATAATACATTATATATTTTTATATTTAAGCCAAAAAAAATCATTATATAGGACCACTGTAGCGTTGATGCTCGTCTCATGTTTAAAAGTACCATATTCAAATGATTCTTGGGAACCCCCCCCCCCCCCCCCCCCCAAAAAAAAAAAAGGCAATAAAAAAAAAATCTCACGTTATGCGATATTGAATGGCTAATCTTATCAGAGACGGACGGTAAACGTCGGTCAGATTGAGCACGATAAAGTGATCATTAACTGTAGAAAATCGTTAAGATATATATGCTGCAGTCCCAGACAAAAGCTAGAACCAAATATTACAATGATATAAATCATCTTTCTCTAACGGCAAAAACCAATGCATGGAGTTAGTGGTCTCTACTGAGATCCCATTCAATAATCGCAGTGCTAATGACACTGTCTCAGCTCTCTCATGGTATATACTTTAAAAGAAAAAAACAGGAATAATTAAAATATAAAAGCTTTAAAATAGTTGGAGAAAGTCTGTAGAAAGAAACATTGTTTGCATCCCAGAAACCAAACCAGCACTCTGTATGGAACAAGATATCAAATCTCTAACGCTTGCAATTACCACTACATTTAGTCGAGGAACAGCAGGGTCCTATGGATTGGTTTTTTTTTTTTATATAGCTAACTAACCAACATTGAAGTCACAGAAATAGTGGAAGATTACACTCACTACTACGTCATTTATGTACATTTAAGTACATGTACAACTTACATACACTCACTCACTTTAAAAAAAAACACGGGAAAAAATACAAGCAGTGTGAAGAAAGTAGGCCATTAAATTGTTTCTTCAGATAATCGTGTATCGTACTAACAGTAATGGCACCTGATAGCTGATATATTAGACACACGAACTTGTGGGCCACCGGACGAGAAGCATTCTGTGGCTTACACTAATGGTAATAGGAGCCTGCGCGGAAGGTGTTTCCTGACATTTGTTTACTTCAACATTCTCTCTCTCTCTCTCTCTTTCTCTCTCTCTCTCTCTCTCTCTCTTTCTCTCTCTCTCTCTCTCTCTCTCTCTCTCTCTCTCTCTCTCACCCACAAACCGTTATGTGCTGGCGAACCTTGTTATCCGCAGTGTTGTTCTAGCGATAATAGTTTAGAAATGCTACGTGCAGGACAATAGGAGACTGAGTGAGTTATGTGGAAAGCTGTTTAGTTATTGTTCCTTTGTTTTGTTCCGCGAGCAACACTCAAGGTACTCTCTACTGTCTTAATAGCCCTGTAGTTAACGGGCAGGCCTGGAGATAACGTGTTCGGATTCGGAACTCATTTCCAGTCTGACAATCTCCAGTCACCCCAGTTCAAAAAAGATTGCGTAACACGATGGCGAGTTGGTATTAACGGTGAGAGGAGGCACTGCCTCACCTTCACATGTCAAAAAGAAGCCACAGCTGCTTGCTTCCATCTAAAAGTTGCATTTTATATCTTATCTTGGAGATTGTGCAGCATCTATTGATGAAGATGGCCCGAATCCTTGCACGTTCCTCTTATTCTTAAAATTGATATTTGATTAATTAAAGTGGTTTAAATTGTTGACACCAGACACAAAACGTACATTTTGTAGCTAAAGTCGATATTTATGTATCGATGATATTTTAGTACATCATGTTCGTAGTTGAAAGATGACACATCTGACAAGTTCTGGGTCACAATATTCCATTTTTAATGACACACATTTATACATTTCAAGGTACAGTCTCCACCAATCAATTTATATGTGAAAGAAGAGACACCTGTATTTTATATTCATGGAAAGACACAAATTAACAGGTCAACTAAAGTATCCGTGACAAACAGCTGTGAGCAATCACATTTGAATTTGTAGATAACAGTATAAAGATTAGTCATCATCATCATCATCAAGTACCGGGCCTACTGGCGTAGGTGATCATGTCTCTCCACAACCTTCGATCTCGGCAGCTATTTATCATTTCTGTTGTTGACCTTCTGCCAAGCCATTCTCTTATGCTGTCTGTTATTTTTTCTCTTTGCTTCCCTCAATCTATCTCTTCGTCCCTCAATTTTTCCAGTTGTTACAATATGTTCCAGTTGTTCTCTTCTCATTACATGGCCAAAAATGATGATTGTTTCTTCCTAATATTGGAAATTAGTTCTCTTTTTGCTTTGACCTCTTTCAGTACTTTTTCATTACTCTTCTTAGCTGTCCATGGTACTCTCAACATTCTTCTGTAAAACCACATTTCTACAGACTCCAGTGATTTTCTTGTATGTTGTCCTATTGTCCATGATTCGCATCCATATGTTAAGACTGGCTCTATATAACATTTAAGAACTCTTTTCCTTGTTTCTATTGTCAAAAATGGATTGCATAGTATCTTCCTCATTTTTGGAAAGCTGCTTTTGCCTGAGCCATTCTGCATTTCACGTCTTTTGTGCATCTTCCGTCTGAGATTAACAAAGTTCCCAAATATTTAAATTCATTTACCTGTTTTAATATTGTTCCACTTGTCTTTATTTTGCACTGAGGTAATGTCTTTTTCTTTGTTGTTACCATTACCTCTGTCTTTTTGCTATTAAGGCTGAGTCCTTTATTTTTGCATGCCTTCACTATAATGTCCAACATTTCTTGTAACTCATTTTCACTCTTAGCGATTAAGACTGTATCATCAGCATATCTTAGATTATTTATATTATGACCTCCAATTGTTATTCCAGGCATGTGCCTTATGGATCTTAAAATAATCTCCCTATAAATAAATCTGGTGACAGCACACAACTTTGTCTAACACCCTGTTTTATTTGTTGAAACATTCCCAATTGGTTTCCAGTTCTTATGGCCACTGTTTGTTGCCAGTACATGTTCTTTATTATTCTTAGATCTTTGCTGTCTACGTGTATGCTTTCTAAAATTTTGATTATTTCTTGGTGCTTTACTTTGTCAAATGCCTTGGTGTAAACTATGAAACATAGGCATAGATCTGTTTTCACCGGACCATATATTGTTCTTCGTTTTTTTCTATTGTTGTTTGTCTGTCAATTTTTCCGAGTGCTAACACATACTTCTTTGTTCTATTATTCCCTATTATCGCCTCGGAAGTTCCCCATATAATAATATTTATGTACATTTATTATTATTTGTACCCAGTATATTACCACTGGGAACTACTATTCGTGCTGTTTCGTCCAATAAATGTTTGTCTACAACACAAGTATTCAGCCCTACTGGGAGATACTTGCATTAATAGGAAAGTACAAATATACAATTTATTCCGGTCTGTGATCGTTACCCTATGCTATAGTCATTGAGAGCGCCTTTCGTGGAAGACACTACTGCAATAGCCAATTTTTAAGTTGGCTGCGTGGCAGTGTACCAAGCGTTCGGCTTCTCGTGGCAAGGCGCGGTGCCACTGAGTACGGGTTCGATCCCACTTCGGACCATATATTGTTCTTCGTTTTTTTCTATTGTTGTTTGTCTGTCAATTTTTCCGAGTGCTAACACATACTTCTTTGTTCTATTATTCCCTATTATCGCCTCGGAAGTTCCCCATATAATAATATTTATGTATTATTATTTGTACCCAGTATATTACCACTGGGAACTACTATTCGTGCTGTTTCGTCCAATAAATGTTTGTCTACAACACAAGTATTCAGCCCTACTGGGAGATACTTGCATTAATAGGAAAGTACAAATATACAATTTATTTCCGGTCTGTGATCGTTACCCTATGCTATAGTCATTGAGAGCGCCTTTCGTGGAAGACACTACTGCAATAGCCAATTTTTAAGTTGGCTGCGTGGCAGTGTACCAAGCGTTCGGCTTCTCGTGGCAAGGCGCGGTGCCACTGAGTACGGGTTCGATCCCACTTCGGACCATATATTGTTCTTCGTTTTTTTCTATTGTTGTTTGTCTGTCAATTTTTCCGAGTGCTAACACATACTTCTTTGTTCTATTATTCCCTATTATCGCCTCGGAAGTTCCCCATATAATAATATTTATGTATTATTATTTGTACCCACTTTCACCTCTGTGGCTCTTTCTACTAAAGATCTTAGATATAAATGGCATTGCTTGTTCCTTTACCTCTTAACAAAACCACACTGTTCTACGCTAATTTCTGGACTGATTTTGTTTCGCACTCTTCGCATGACGATTCTTAGTAATATCTTAGTCACATGACTCATAAGGCTTATTGTGCGATGATCATCACATTCAATCGCACCCGGTTTCTTTGGTAGGACTATGAATATTGATTTGAGCATGTCGTCTGGTATATATCCGCTGTTGTAGATATCATTCAATATTTTTGTTATTATTTCTCTTCCATAATCACCCATGGCTTCAATCTCTTCTTTAGTTATATTATCTGGTCCAGGAGCTTTGCCTGCTTTCATATTGCGCAAGGCATCTTCCACTTTTTCTTTGAGTATTTCTGGTCCTTCTCCATTACCCTTAATATTTACTTCCGTTCGTTCATCATTATAAAGATCTTTAATGTATTCTGTCCATCGTTCCCTTATGTTTTCTTGATCAATCAACAGTTCTCCTTCCTGTGATCTTAGACATCCATTTTTTTAAATTGCGTTTTTCTTCCTGTTAATTCCTCAATTATAAAGGTTAGTATTGCGGCTTATTACACAGCAGGGTAACAGTTCAATTTAATTGAATGATTAATTAGCAGAACATAAATTGTTGCGTTCAGGACAGTCCCAAAGACTAGTACAGCAAACAACTAAGATGATTGCAGCTACTTGTTCATTAAAAAACTTCAGTTTGTTCAATAATTCTCTTACTGCTACTGATTGAAACTCCAACGCTTCGGTATACAGTAGCATCAAGTGTATTGCCCCAGCTAAATGACTTTACCATGTATCGTTATTATCACTATCTGTCCCTACATTTGTGGTCGATACTAACAGCAGCTCTCTCTTTGCTCTCTCGTTGTTGTCCCAACTCTTACTTGTATAGGACATTAATTGGGTATACATTCCTGACAGTTTGAGGTCTGTTGTATTCTAACAGAAGGAACTAAGTTCATTATGTCAAGGGATTCACGGGAATCGTTAGCTTTTACTTTCAGGTTGCTGCTACAATAGCTTTTTTGACGTCCGCATCTCCGTTGGCGACGCTGGGGTCTGTCCAACCTAGTGGATAATGATATATATTTATATATATATTTTTTCGTTCGCCAGCTTTGACCTCTGACGAAGTCCCTAGAGACTAGGAACTGAATTTTGTGTGTTAATTCATTTTTCCGTGGCAGCTGTGTGCACAGGGGTCCCTCGCCGGTCAGGCAGATGACTCCGACATCGGAGGTACTCATATTTTTTCCGTCGATGAGTAATTGACGTTTCAAGCCAAGCCTCACTGCTGAGACCAGGGGGTGGTTGCCGCAGAGAGAAATCATAGATAAAAATCCCGGTGTAGCCGGGATTTGAACCCACAACTTCTCTGTCTCGAGGCCGGCGTCTTGCCTCGAGACCAACCAGTCCCCCATAATGCTATGTTAGGTCTTCTGTGTGATCATAATTATCAACTGCAGGATAAGAGATACGGCAATTTTCACCTCGTTATTAACTATTCTTTCTAGTAACACATTTTCACTCCTGACAGTGGTACTGACTCACTGGCTAGATATTTTAATTCCGAGTTTTGGGTTTTTTTTTAAACCTCGTAGGATAGATTTATTAAACATATGTTTATGTTTTTACTTGTTCTTTGAGATTTTCTGTTTGTTTATTTACATTGTGTTCTAGCAGAAGACTATTTTGTAGCGTCGGAAAGCTGTGTGTCTTCATTTATCACAGTAAAGTTGTAACTGCAGCATCTGCTCGTTTTCTCTTTACCTTGCTCAATCGCAGCCACGCATCTTTATGCTTACTTCCCAGTTGTGTAGGAAATTGTGAGCTGCAAGTAGAAGTCAAATGAGGTTTTGATCAACGCTGATCATGTTGTGTCGACTACAGACCATTCATGTTCTCGTCTTTCCAATCTAATGGAAACCTTAGAGAGTATATGAGGTACAGAAGAAAAATGAAAGAAAGAGAATAATATATACTTCACATAACCTTCTTACCTGGTTCTCAACGATATTGAATCTGGCGTCGTTCGCTACCCCGTAGGTGTGGTTGTACTGTTGCAGTTTTCACCGCCGTAGCATATGTGAATATATGCGTGTTTGAACATTTCTCTTATCTCTTCTTGAGCATGTGTATGTGCTAAGTGCAGATCAGTGTGCATCCGTGTGTGTAGTTGTATCCGATTTTCTCACTTTCTTGCTGTTTATATGTTTTGTGCGAGCTTGTGTATGTACGCACGTATACATGAATTTAAAAATAAAATTTAAAAAAAAAAAAAGGACTAAAAAAAAGCAACAGCAGTTGTGTTTAGCAGCAGACGTTTGTGTTACTCGTTAACAACTTGTGTCACTTTTTTTCTCCAGAGCGGTGGTGGAGAAATACTTGCTGGAGAAATCTCGCATCGTGTCACAGGCCAGGGATGAGAGGTCAGTGTCTGACTGTGTGCCATTTCATACTCCTTCCGCCTAGTCTGCTCTTCTTTTCGACCACACCGTTTATTTTCTCATGTTTTTTTTTTTAAGTCACAAATTTTCTTACCAAATTGCACGAACCAACTCTGAAGGGCTCTCCCATGACCTGTAAGTTTTGACACTATTCAAAACACACGCACGCGCACACACACACGCACGCGCGCACACGCACACAGGGAAGGTGAGATCATTACATGGTTTTTATTATAAAATGAGGTTTGATTCCTTAAACAAAAATATTACCAGTAACTCATCTGTACGATATTAGTTAACATTCATGCACAATCTCTTCTTTGGAAGGATGAGAGTGTAATGGCTCAGGACGTAACAACCACTACCCTAATGCATGGCTCTGTGTCTGGCGTATGCGAGAAGTTCGATATAACCAGTCTTCTTTACATCCTTCCTGCTGGAAGGAATGTTTCTTTTGTCTTTGTCTTCTTGGTCCTTTCGCCTTCGTCTCTTCTTCTCTTCGTCTTATTCTTTCATAATCATCTTTCTCTTCTGTTCATCCTCCTCTTCTTCACTCTCACCTCAACTTTCAATTTGTGTTTCATTACTGACACACTCCGTAGATGCTGAGCTGCTGAAATAGATACTTAGTCCTCACATCTATCAAAGGTGATACCGAGGAAATAAATCTGTACAGCTCCCCTTCAACTACCGCTATTTCCTGCAGTAATCACCATCAGGTCGCATGTCCTTTGTAGAACTTTGCATTCACCACAGCCCGCCTGAAAGGATCCATGTCTCTAACCAGATCTCCCACAGAACGTTGCATTCAACCACAGCCCGCCTGAAAGGATCCATGTCTCTAACCAGATCTCCCACAGAACGTTGCATTCAACCACAGCCCGCCTGAAATAATCCATGTCTGTAGCAGATCTACTTTTTCCGTTGTCATGTTCAAAGTCTCCTTGACGTCTTCAAATCACCTTCTTCTTGGTTTACCCCTATATCGTCGTCCTTAAACCACGCCTCCCGTTATTTTTCTTTCCAGTCCGACGTGTCTTCTGACGTAGACATAGTATTTTTAGCTGCTGTAGTAATACATTATTTTAAGTTCTCAATTGTGCCACGGAGACTATGCCGGAAATAATAACAACAAAGAGGATAGTCGATAACAGTTGAAGCGTTTTCGAGGTTATTGGGGTTTATGAAATTGAGGTGATGTAGACCTCATAACACAGCCTGACTTCCTTTGGCTCTGTGCTAAATGCAGGAAGTATGTTTTTTTTTTTTTAACAGCAGTTTTAATTAGAGATTGCGCAACGCTTAAAGCCTGCAGTAGGCTTTTCTGCAATATTATGGCACATGGTGTCTATTTTTATTTATTTTCGTGTTCACTAAACATCTGCTAAGGGTTAATTTGAGAAGACTATTTGAGCACAGCTGAGAAAACGAACCATGGTGTATTTAAAATGGTTACTTTACACATGAAAGTAATCATAAAGAAACTGTTTTCTGGCTTTTTCTTTCTTTCTTTCTTTCTTTCTTTCTTTCTTTCTTTCTTTCTTTCTTTCACCGAGCGGCGGGACATATTAAAAAGGGTACATACACATACACCCATACTATTATACGGACTCTTAAAAACAGACGAAACAACTAATGGAAAACGCAGGCGGGATAATGAAATATTTTTGTTTGTTGTAGCAATTCGATTATCTTTGAATGAAAACATTTTATACAAAGATCTTCATCTTCTTCAACCATGAATCATTCAGAAAGGAATTCCATATTCCTCTATGAATTACACTGTAACTACTGTCTGCCTCAGTGTTTCTGTTCCGTCTTATATTTATTTTCTCAGGTACAATCCAGAATTGATTTATACCGCCACGATTTTAGTCACCCTCCACCACGTCTGTAACAGACACAACAGATGATATCATGAATAATTTTATTCCTCTCTTTTTTCATCATCCTGTTTTTCATGGTATCAGTTAACGGAAAATATATTTTAAAAGTTAATGGTTTTCCACACCTTAAGGCGTAAAAGGGTGGGGGTGGGGGGTGTCCATATATGTCAGTGACTGACTGCACATTTGTTGGATGATATGGTCGATATCACGCTAATTTAACATATTTTCCGAGAAAAATCTGGCACTTATTTAAAGCTCAGTGTACTTAGGAGCCGTTGATCGGAATTGAACCCCCACATCTAGTTCTTAGTAGTCCAGTTTACTAACCAATGAACTTCCGCAGCCCTCCCTCCCTCCCTCCCTCCCTCCCTCCTCCCTCCCTCCCTCCCTCCCTCCCTCCCTTCCATTCCATTCCATTCCCTTCCCTCCTTCCATTCCTTCCTTCCTTCCCTTCCCTTCCCTTCCATTCCCTCCTTCCTTCCTTCCTGCCTGCCTCCCTCCCTCCCACCCTTCCTCCCTACCCCCTACCCCTCCCTCTTTTCTCCCTCCCACATCGTAATGCATTTGCTTAGTAAATATGTAAGAAATATGAAGCTCTCAAAAATAGCAAACAATTACTTCACAACAAGCGTAAACGTTGTCAAATCAAACATGTTACAGCAAATATTGCATGTTTATGACCGTCAAATGTTCAATCTGAGAGGCTTTGATTGTGTGAAAGATACATATTTATCTTAATAAATATACCAACTTGAGTACATATTTTGTATTTACGTAATTTAGATAAAAATGTACATATAAATTTTGATTATAACTTGCGTTTATAAATATAAGATGGTATGTGGGCGAGGCATGAAAGAAAAGAATATGTTCTTCATCGCAGTTCCTGCCTATTAGATAGCTCATAGAAGCCAACTGCTTCTGTAGATATGTTGTACTCTTACCACGTACTTCAGAGCAGCAGCTATATCCTGTCAGATATCATCGTTCTCACACAAACATGTGGTTCCCCGCCAGCATGTCAGACGTACGTGAGTATATGAGTCTTTTGATGGTTAAAGCAGAAATGTGAAGAAATGGAAAAACAACAAAAGAAATACATAATGTATGCACAATCAATTAAATGGATTAACAGGAAGAATGGCTCAGGCAAATGCAGCTTTCCAAAAAAAAATTAGGAAGATACTATACAACCCATTTTTGACAAAAAAAAAAAAAAAAAAAAAAAAGTAAAGTGCCCCCGTCACGCCAAGTGGCGTATAGGGAATATGGTGTTAGTGACCATAAATTTTACAGATCTTCGGCACATGATTTTTGGGGTAATGTGGTCGGTATTACGCCCGTGCCGCTTCAATTTCCCATAAACAAAATCCGGTACCCATTAAAGGCTGGGCGAACCAGGAAGCCGTCGGTTGGGATCGAACCCTACCTCTTGTCCTTTGTAGTCCAGTTCATTAACCACTGAGCTATGCGGCTCTCTTATTTTTGACAATAGAAACAAGAAAAGAGTTCTTAAATGTTATGTAGAGCCAGTCTTAACATATGGATGCGAATCATGGACAATAGGACAACAGACAAAAAAATCACCGGAGTCTGTAGAAATGTGGTTTTACAGAAGAATGTTGAGAGTACCATGGACAGCTAAGAAGAGTAATGAAGATGTACTGAGAGAGGTCAAAGCAAAAAGAGAGCTAATTTCCAATATTAGGAAGAAACAATCATCATTTTTTGGCCATGTAATGAGAAGAGAACAACTGGAATATATTGTAACAACTGGAAAAATTGAGGGACGAAGAGATAGAGGGAAGCAAAGGGAAAAAATAACAGACAGCTTAAGAGAATGGCCATGCAGAAATCAACAACAGAAATGATAAATAGCTGCCGAGATCGAAAGTTGTGGAGAGACATGATCACCTACGCCAGCAGGCCCGGTACTTGATGATGATGATGAACAGGAAGAAAAAAAGTCACAGTTTCAGGATATGTGAAATCAAAGGAAGGATATATACTATTGGGAATTAAGACAATAATGGAAAGATAGACAGAATATATCAGTTAACTCTATGATGATGAAAGACCAGAACTAAATAGCTTCAACAAAGACACAGGACCACCAATAATGGAAAGTGAAGTGGAAGGGCAATTCAACACATAAAAAGAGGCAAAGCTCCAGGTCCCGACAATAAAACAATCGAAGAGATCAATGCATTAGGAGAGCTGGGAGTACAAGTCATAATAAAGCTACACAATGACTTATATAACACGTTTATAAATTTAATAACATTTATAGAGGTTAAAGAGATCTATACATGTATTTTATAGACAACACAAAATCATTTGGCAAAGTAACGCATGTGAAAATAATCAATATACTGGAGAAATTAAACATTGATGGCAAGAATCTGAGAATCATAAGAAACATGTACTGGCAACAAATAGCAGCCATAAGAATTAGCAACCAAACAGTACAATTCCAATATGTAAAACAAGGAGTCAAACAAGGCTGTGTTCTGACGCTGGATTTGTTTTCACTTTACAGCAGAAATATTATGAGATCAGCAGTAGACAAAAAAGGAATTGAACTCATCGGTCACAGCATAAACAATTTGCGATATGCGGATGACACATCCTTAAAGCAGAGACATAATGAACTACAACAAATGATAGACATAATATTAAAAGAAAGAAACAAAAAAAGATCTAAGTCTGAATAGTAAGAAAACAGAAGTAATGATCATATCGAAGAAACAATGATCACCTTCATGCAGCTTATAAAGAATCAGAACAAATAAAAAACGACAAAACGTCAAATACTTGGGCAGAATAATATCATCTGATGTAAGATGCACCACAGAAAAAAAGGCAAAATAGCTCAGGCCAAAATAACATGTCAGAAAATGAAAAAGATCTTATGGAGCATATCTATGTCAATAGAAGTGGGAAAGATACTATATAGTGCTATATAGTGCCAATTCTGACCTAAAGAAGCGAATCATGGACAGCAGACAGCAAATGAAAAGACGATTAGAGGCCACAGAGATGGGATTGTCTCAGAAAAGATGTTGAAAGTTCCCTGGGCAGCTAAAAAGATCAATGGGAACATTCTCAAAGAGGCCAATACTAACAGGTAGCTCATAAATAACATCAAAAAGAAAGAATCAATATTTTTGAGACGCATCATGTGAAGATGAAGATTGGAATACGTGGTTACAACTGGCAAAATACAGGGAAGAGAGATCGTGGGCGACAAAGAGAGAAGATACTAGATAGCTTGGTGTCATGGCATGGAAAACAGTCAACAACATAATTGATACGATGCACTTTATGAAGATTGTGGAAGGACATGATTTCCTACGCCAACCGGTAGGACACATGATAATGATTATATGAACCTTGTCGCAAAACTGGCTTTTGTTCGAGGAACTAATAGTCAGCGTTAACAGGTGTGCTGCTGGTTGCCACTCTCCCTGGCTAATAAGGGAACTTCCTTAATCACTTACCATGTAATCATGAAATTACGTGGCACTCTAATTTTATGATGAATTTAGTTCGAACCATAATAGACCATGTAAAACCAACCAGTAACATTGATCCGTCGTATTTGTTCTTATTTTACTATTTAAAACTGATGATAACGTAGTACAAGTTGATAGGATATTAAAGGACATTAGGTAATATGACATTAAAATGAACTATATCCGTCTTGTTCCCTTAAAGGGCCGTTAAGAGAGAGCGCTGTTTCCTAATTGACTGCGTGCTGCACCTAGTGTCTAACACACCCAATCATTTTTGTTGCTGGCTTTCTCTGCCCTGTTGGATTCTAACTCACGTGGCCAGACTGGATAGTCTGTTCCCAAGGCCAGTGCGAGGAAGTGGAGTAGAATCTTGATTAGTTCCAGGTGCTAGCAGTCAGCTATGAGTCGTCGATGGCTTTTAGTCTGTGCACCGTCATGCGTCTTGGTTGCCATGTACTCACATTTATTGTCTATTTATTGATCTATCAGACTTTCGAATGTCGAACAAGTTTCTTTTCTATAGAAGAGCCTGTATATATACATTAGTTTGCGCGTGTTTTAATAATCTGCTAATGGACATGATATATTTCTTTTCGGAACTAGACACCAATATTGCACTATTTAGGCGCTAACATTGTGCGAGTGACGATACTTACCTCTTACCACACCGCCTCCACAAAGTGATGTAAAACGTTCTCATAATGGTTGCTTTTTCCGGTCCTATTATTAAGCAAAATTCAGAGATCGTTGGCAGAATATCGATCTTTGCGGCTAAACCTTAATATATAGGTAGTCATTGTCTATTTGAAGTCCATTATGACTATGTATGTGTAAGAGCGCACGCCACCGTAAGAAATAACTTAATTCGTTGAGTGATAGACCCCATTATTTGTGTCTATTCTTGATTGAAGTAAAACAAAAGTGTCTTTGATTATTATAATTCCTGTGTGTTGTCGTGACCTAATGTTGGATCAATGAAATGTAACACGGTGACCTATCACGTATGCCATTATCGATGACTGGACGAGGATTGGGTATGCATGAGGCTAGCTACCTCGTTTCCGTGTACGTTGACGTAGGCGATTATGTCTTTCCACAATCTCCCGTCTGCGGTATGTGTATCAATTCTGCTAGTGCTCGACCGCCGCGTACTGTGCCAGGCTTACCAGTATTTTCCCACATTGTTCACGGTCTTTCTTTCATTGTTTTTGTCGCGCTCCGTCATCATGTGTTAATAGCTTTTTATTAATGTCTTATTTTCCCTCTTGGTTGTTGGCCTAATCAAGAATTTCTTAGTTGGTCATTTCGTCTGTCACGGAGGTCTTGATATTCTTTTCATGTTGGCAGTCTTTCGTGTTCTTTTTGTTTGTTTACATGTTTTTTGTTTGTTTTTGTGTTGTCCATGTCCCAGTTCCACAGGGCAGCGCAGACTCTATAAAACACTATCTATCTATTGTCCTTTCGAGCCGAAGACGACACATAGGGCAGAACCACAATCTCAAAAACAGAAACCTTGCGTGCTAAAGTGGCACATATTGCAGAGATCACTGCCCTAAAATATATGGCGCTGTTTCCATAACGATACTTTTTACAATGACAGCTTGTCAAGCCATCGATCAACCTCCTTAGTCGCCTCTTATGACATGCCTGTTAGGTCACAGTGTCACTAATAAAAGACTGGCACACTATATTTCTCATATTGCCAAAAATTTGTTGTACACATGGACTAATTTTCTTTTTAATATACATACCATTATCATCACCAGTCAGTGCCGTATTAAGTTAACTAGCATTATCATCATAGCATACATCACACTAGCATCGAATGCTTGCAACAAACTGACAAACATTTGGAAATTCAAAGTGCTTAGTAAACGAACAAAACTTAGATTGTTCAACTCATGTGTGATACCAGTGCTAACATATGGATGTCTTCTTCTTTCCTTCCTCATTTGCCTTTCAGCGTCATCTTCTTCTTCTTTCCTTCTTCATCTGCCTTCCAGCGTCGAGGGGAGATATAATTTGCGGTCTTTTGCTCTTCTGTTCGCTTCTGCTGCTGGTATGTTTCCTAGTGTTTCTAATATTCCATCGACCCATCTTTTTCGTGGTCGACCCTTGGGTCTGGTGTTCTCACAACGTTTGTTGAAGGCTCGTTGTGTAGTGTTTTGATCTTTCTGCCTTGTCACGTGGCCAAACCATTTTATCTGTTGTTTCGTTATATATTCTATGGTGGGGGCTATTCCTAGCTTTTTTCTCAGTTCTTCATTTCTGATCTTATCTCTCAAACTGTTTTCTGTCATTCATCTGACACATTTCATCTCAGTAGAGGTTATTTTTCTTATTGTTTTTGCATCTAGAGTCCAGAACTGGCATTGGTAGCGCAACATTGGGATGAAGATTGTATTGTACTGTGTCCGTTTGCCACTAGAGTTATTTCCTTGTTGGACAATAATAGTGATAGCTGTCCAATGATTTGACAAGCTTTGATGCATCTTAAGTCTATCTCTGCTGTTTGTGAATTGTCGTTTGTTACTAAACTTCCTAGGTATTTGAATTCCTCTACTTGTTTTAGTTGTCTGCCGTCTATAGTTATGTTAATGTTCTATTTATTTTTGGCGACATTCATGACTTCTGTTTTGTTGATGTTGATTTTCTTGTTGTATTTTGTGCCTGTGTGTCGAGTCTATTTAAGTGTTCTTGTAGGTCTTCTATTTTTCCATGTGTTAGTGCCTGATCGTCTGGAAATAAAAACTCGTTGATCTCCTCTGTCTCTGATGGGTTGGCTAACTTGCATATATGGTCCATATATGTGATAAATAGTAGGGGGGAGGGGATAGTACGCATCCCTGTGGGTATGGTATGGATGTGAAAGCTGGAAATCCACCTAGACCTTAGATAGGAAATTAAATGTCTGTGAAAACAAATGACTTCGTGAGATATCAATCATAAGCTGAAAAGAATACATTTCAAATGAACTGGTAAGAGATGAATCTAAACAAGTATACAGGTCAAGCTGTTTAAAATGAGGATAAGCAATGGAGATACACAAATCTAGTGCTGAGAATGAAAGAAAAAGACTTCCCCATCAGGCATTCACGTGGAAACCTTTTGGTCCAAAAAAAGAGAAAAAAAAACAAAAAAAAACAACTTAGACCATGAGAATCGTAACATCACAGAACAGTTGCTGGGGAAGGCTCTGCCTGGGGACTAAGAAACAATCAAGAACTAGCAGCAAATCGTCAATTATAAAGCCAGTAATGGGTTGTGATGTATATTGTAAGGTATGGTGACAGCTTTACATCTCTCACGTCAATCATGGAGAACTGTGATTTCTGCCTTATGTGCCATCTTTGGCCTGAGGGGAAGATGAATGAATTCTGCTGTACCAACATATTCACAATACAAGCATGTTTCCTCAGTTGATATAAAGAAAGTATTACGTTTCCTTTGTATTTATGGAGCCAAGCAGCTTAAAGCTGGCTGTCATGAAACTAAATAACCTCCTATTCTTGGATATTTCTAATTGTTCAGACAATGACTAACAACGACCATGTGACAAATTCATAATAATTATGGCCTGTCAGTTAGAGCCTGGTTCTGTGTCACTGTATCATGGGAACATTTCTTGCAACTTCTTGCATTGTCTAACTCCATATTCTTTCTCATATAAACTTCCTGTTAAGGGAAACGACTTAATTGCAGTTTGGGCACAGCAAACTTTTAACAGATAACAAATAAGCTGGGATTCACTGCACCTCTTATGTGTCTTATCAGTTGTTACTTATCATTCATGCTATATTTGATTTACAGTTCCTGAAATTTTTACTGTTTACTATCGCATATTCTTTTTTACTATTTTATTTCCAATATTCATTAATTTGTCTTTCTTATATTCTTCTAAGGTTTTCTCATTCTCTAGATGAATTGCGTGCTCTTTCTTATTATTCCTAGTTCACATTTCACCAAATTCAATTTTATTCTTTCACTTATCTTCTACTTGATATGAACATTAATGATTTCCAATTATGTCATTTTAGATGACAATTCTTATTTGTTTTATTTTATTTATTTATTAATTAAAAATTTTTTTTTTAAAATACTTGTGTAATTCATTTTAACTTATCTTTATTTTTATGATTCCACTAATACAAATTAGCTAATGTTTTTATCTTCTGTCTACCATCTTTCAGATTATATATCTTCTAACTTATCACTTTTGTCACTTCACATTTCTCACTCATTTTTTCACACTGTATGTCAGCACCAAAAATTTAATGTAATGAATAATCTGGGGAGTACGCAAATTTCCCTAATTTATTTTCCACTTTTCAAATCACATAAAAGAAGTATATTTTGTATCCATGCTCTTACTGATATATCTCACTGTCTGTTAACATAAGCATGTGTCATTATGTCTGTAGTGTTTTTTGTTTTCTTGTCAGGAACTACCATGTGTTCTACTACCTATTGGCTGGAGCTGATGAACGAGAGAAGGAATTATTACATCTGCTCTCAGCTGACCAGTATAATTATCTGTCTAAGGTAAGCTGTGGACTTTTGCTATCAATAATGTTAACTTAAGTCACAAGAATTCATCATCACCATGTGCCATACCGTTTGGTGTAGGTAATCATGTCCCTACACAATCTTCTATCTACAGTGCGTCGTATCAGTTCTGTTGTTGATTGTTTTCCATGCCATGACACCAAGCTATCCAGTGTTTTCTCTCTTTGTCGTCCGCAATCTCTCTTTCCTTTTATTTTGCCAGTTGTAACCAAGTAATCCAACTTACCTCTTCTCATGATTTGCCCGAAAAATGTTGATTGCTTCTCTCTGATGTTTTTTAAGAGCTCCCTTTTTGTGTTGGCCTCTTTGAGAACTTCTTCATTGGTCTTTTTAGCTGTCCAGGGACTTTGATTATTCTTCTGATAAATCCCATCTCTCTGTGGCCTCTAATCGTCTTTTCATTTGTTTGTCTACTGTCCATGATTCGCTTCCATAGGTCAGAATTGGTTCTATATAGCACCGATGAAATCTCTTTCTCATTTTATTGGCATAGATTTGTTGCATAAGATATTTTTCATTTTCTGAAATGCCATTTTGGCCTGAGCTATCCTGCTTTTTATTTCTGTCAATGATCTGTCATATAGCAAAGCTTTTCGTATTTCATATGGTCTCTGTGTTTTTGTCTGATATTATTCACTCACTCACTCACTCACTCACTCACTCACTCACTCACTCACTCACTCACTCACTCACTCACTCACTCACTCACTCACTCACTCACTCACTCACTCACTCACTCACTCCATAACAATTTTTCACTTTCTCATTTCCTGACTTCTTTTCATCTTTCTCATGCTCTCATTTTACAATCAACACCTTTCTCACTCTTTTTCCATCACATTCACTCTTTCTTTCTCACTCACCCTTGTTTTTTTATCCGCACACTCTCATTTTGTTTCTAACTAGTTCCTTCTGACTCTTACTATTTCTTACTCAGTCTCTCACTATCTTCTCTCCCAATAATCTCTCTAACAAGGAATTATTATAGATAAAGAAAACAGTAAACAGCATGCTAAAAGTGTTGCCTATCTTTTATATTCTATCTGTGGCATCATTGACTTGTTTTCAGAGTGCATGTTACAGTGTTGATGGGGTGGATGAGCAGCATGAGTTTGCTAGGCTCAAGCAGTCTATGGAGATGGTGGGCTTCTCTCAGGAAACACAGAGAAAGTAAAATTCCACTTATCTGTTTATGCGTTATTTCTTTATTATTATATATAAATTATTTGAGCTCATTGCTATTCTATATTGTTAGATACATTTTAGTTATTTCAGTAAGCTCATTATTGGATAATCTGTTGTATCACTTGATTACAGTTCTTGTGGCACAGCAAATCAGTTCAGGGAAAGGGGTATGTTTACAACACTTGGAAAAACAAAATTCACAAATAACCAACAGAAAAAAATTCATAAATAATCAACAGAAATAAACAAAGAACAATAGACAGCCCGAAGCAGGATCGAACCTGTACTTGTGGTACAATTGAAGTAGAAGCATGCATGTTTGATATAGCCAGCAATAGAAGTAAGCACAAAGGTTTGACACTAACAAGGGTTACAGAAAACAAAAAAACGATTATAAATAGCAAAAGATATAAAAGGCAACATTGAGCAGAAAAATAGATGCCAGAACAGAGGCTCCTACAACCCATGGGCCAGAACCAGCCCTCCAAGCTATTTTGTCTGGCCATTTTGCTTGATTTGAAAATGACTATCCACTCCATTCTCTGAGCTCCAAAAAAAATTAATTACTAAAAAGTAACATATAAATGCACACAAATTCAGAACCCGCTTAAAAATAATTGTGATTTGATTGATGAATTTGCCAAAACGAAAAATTTTTTATCATAGCTTTGATCTATTACTATTACTATGTATTACAAGCTAAGACTGCAAAGTTCATTGTCTTTGATGATGGACACTACGCTCCTGGGCAGTCCTTTTAATATCCCTGGTTAGTTGACATCACAGGAGTGATGTAGCTTTTGTTGTTAGTGTCGCAATGGCTAAAAGATCATAGTTTTGTTAGTGGAAGGCGTGGTATTGTAATAAGCTTGTGTTTAAATTTGGGAGGGAGACTTTTATTCGATGACAATCTTGCATCAGATCAAAAGGATTGTGTATCTTTAACTTTAGAACCGGTTTTGTTAGGGGTTAGAAATTGCGGTGGTGAATGGATGTTATGTAATTTTTAATTAAATAACTATGTGTTTAAAATTAACAACTGGTTGTCACCAATTAGTTGCACAATGGCACTGTCTAGCAAAGGGAGGAAAGTAGATACATAATTTTTGCACTTTTCAGGAAAGGTATACATTCCACTCACTTTTCTGTTGTCCACCCTCCATCACTAATAAGATTTTTACATTAGGATCGCCTTTGAATGCAAATTAGGTAATTTAAATAATGGCTTCATTAGGTGATGGTATTTGGCCTTCGACGTCTTATAGTCAGATTTGTCCCTCAGAAAATAAACAGTTCCCCACCCGTGCACTAGAACAAGTGACACTCTACTTATATATACAGGAGGTACAACAAATAAATCAAGATGAGAATATAAATTGTCAGGTATCTTTCATCACCATGATAGATATTTTAAACAGCAGCTAACATGTTGATAATGAGATTTGTCAGGAGTGTTTAGCTATTAACTGTTATGTTATAAATGGAATGATGAGACAGAAAATAGAGGATCTTTCAAGCTGAAAATAATTTTCTCTATACTGGGAAGTCTTCTGATGACTTCATATTGTTGACCATCCTTATCAACATTTTAATTAAAAAATAATAAACAGATTATGCAAATACAACCAATGAGTCACACAGAAGAATATAAACCATAATAACAGAGAAATAAGGATGCTAGACTTGTATAGATGAACAATTATTTTAATGGGGATTGAAACAAATAGCTTTTTATATCTTAGAATCATGTAACACTAGTTGGGAAAAATAATGAAGTCGTAGACAGAAAAGTAAACAAAATCAGAATAATATTTAGTACAACAGTAGAAGTAGAGAAATTTAAAAGAATGAGCATTTGCTTTAGCTTTTTCTATAGAATCACAAAAATAAAGTAGTAAACATGTTCTATAAAACCTTTCTAAAGGTTAAAAAAAAGAAAGTAAAAACCATGTTTCTCAATGATTGATGCTTCCTTCATGAAATAAATCTTTGTGACTTGTGATATGTAACATTTTGTAAATATTTGTGACTTATGATGTCACATTTTGTAAATATGTGTGACTTACGATATTCACATTTTGTAAATATTTGTGATTTATGATATGTCACATTTTGTCACCATTTACATAATTAAGTAGCCATTAGTGGGGTGTAGTATACACTCCAAGGTATGGTGACAACTTTACAAAAAAGGAACACAACAAAATACTGATGTTTCGGCCTGCGGCCTTCTTCAAAAGACAGGTACAACGACAACAAACAGTGAGGCACAGATATCTATAGCTACATGTATACCACACCCCACTACTGGCACCTTGCTAACAGCTTTACCGCAGCACTGCAATTAGTTAGTTGCCTGTTCCCTCTATTATTAAGTGATGGTCGCATGTTTTAAAAATTGTGTTTGCTAGTTAGATAATATTAGTGTTTAAGAGGATAGTGACACAAAGAAAAACAATTAAGTTTGCTTACCAACCTCTGTTAAATGCCATTTTTTCCCCACTTGAATTTATTTTAGAATCTTCAGTGTTTTATCAGCGGTGCTTCATTTGGGCAATGTAGAGTTTAGAAAGGTAAGCATAATTTTTTATCTCTTACCTGTGTTAGGTACTGTATCTTAAATATCTTATGGTATTTCCTGCAGCTCAGAATCTGTTTTGAATGTGTAGACTATATTCCTCCTTCAAAGTTTTGTGAAAGGATCCTTTGGGTGGAGGTTAGCATGGCATGGACAAAGCACAACTCCTTAATAATTCCAACAAAGTCGAGAAGCTGCTCTTCTAAACATGCCTGGCAGTTCTACAGAGGATCAACAGCAGCCTGCTATTAATCATCTATAAAGATGAAGGGGACCATATACTATATATATGTATATAAAGAGAACTCTACACTTATTGATATAAAGAGAGGAGTAAGATAAGGATGCATCCTATCACCAAGCCTGTTCAATCTATACACTGAGCAAATATTTAAAAACATCACAGGGATGCCTAGCCTAAACTTTAATGGAAAGATATGCTGATGATACTGTATTATTAGCATAAAAACCTAAAGATCTATAGCAATTAATTAATGAAATAAACATGACAAGCAAATAAAAATGGATTAGATATGAATATCAAAAAGACTAAAACTTTGATCATAAGCAAAGAAAATACTCAAAACCTATAAATAAATATCAAAGTTGAAGGAATAGACCTGGAGATAGTTCAGAGCTACAACTACATTGACCATACTATAAACAGTGATGGAAAATGTAAAACTGAAATAAATAAAAGAATAGGTATGGCAAAAAGTAATTTTAATGAAATGAGAAGTATACCAGCATCAAAACAAATAACACCAGGGCTAAAACAAAGAAAAGCAAAATGTTATATCTTCTCAAGATTCCTGTATGGTGCAGAAACATGGACATTAGACAAGAAAACAAAACAGAAAATTGAAGCCAGAACAAAAAATAAAATGTGGATTTATAGAAGAATAGGAAGAATTGGATGGAAAGAAAAGAAAACAAACGATGAAATCTTAAAACAACTAAAAAATGACAAGAGAACTGCTAAACATAATTAAAACAAAACAAATACGATTTTTGGGGCATGCTAGAAGACACAGCAGCCTACTAAAAGTAATCTTTGAGGGGAAAATAGCAGGTAGCAGAAGCAGACTAAGTCTTACATGGACGAGTAACATTAAAGATGGACAAGTCAGCCTATGACAATCTGCACTATCAAAGTAAGAGAAAGAGCGGAATGGCACTCCATGTAGCCAACCTTTGCTTCAGAGATGGCACTCAATGATGATGACGATAATATTTTTTAATCCTTAAGGGGATTCTTAGTAAAAAAAAAAAGAAGAATATGAAGTAATTTGATACAATTGGTTTTATATATATATATACCCTCGTGCCAGCAGTTATTACAAAAGAAAAAAGAAAATGTGAGTGAGCAGACCTGACATGTTTTTGTTTAATAAAATGACATCATCTCTTGCCATTTCACTAATATTTATGATTATTATTTTGTGTATGTTTTAACGTCAAAATGCTAGTTAAGTTAAAACAAATTGTTGTGACATTTTTTCCATCAGAAAGGTGACAAACACCATGATGAGTCTGTGATGGTCAAGAATGGAGAATCAATTCAAATAATTTCAAAGCTGCTCAAGGTTTGTGCATTATTGAAGACACCTGTTAAGATACATTTCATTGTGAATGTTGAAGTAAAGTAGTGATTGCACAACTAATAAGTTTGTTTCTGTACACGTGATGCTGCACTTACCAACATATATACAAATGTATAACAGATTTGCAAAGTTGGAATAACAGGAAATAACACAAACTTAAAAAATACTGTGCGCTTTGAAGTTTAAATAACTCACAGTTCTTAAATATGGTATATGTGTGGTCTTGTTTTATCATTTATTGACAAATATACATTTACAGCTGGAGATGTGATTTTGTGAAGTTAATCAAAATTTGTTTATTTAGAATGCAGAGGCTTTGCTTCACTCTGAGGTCTTAACAAGTTTTCATATTGTTTTTAAAGTACCAGTATATAGCAAAATTATGAGTAATGAAAAAGTGGGAATATTTTGTAAAAGAAAGTCTTCAACAAGAGAATGTAGAAACAATTTATAAAGTGACCAAAAGAAATGTTAAAGCCACTTTCAAATTTAAGTAGAAAAGAGAACATACCCATGTTTCACTGAAAGTAGTATCTCGTCCATGCACAATGAAGTCACTTTTTTAGGATCACGTGTAGAATACAACAGAGCCAGACACCTTTTGTCATATATATATATATATATATATATATATATATATATATATATATATATATATATGTACACAGCACAGAGATGGATAAACAGATGAATGTGCATGTGGCATCTGCCTCATGGCAGCTGTATATTTGTCACAGATCCGCCAAACATACTTTAATGAGAGAAGTAGTTACTGACACAATGCAGTCTCCTTCCACAACAAGTTTATGCTGTTGAGTGCATTGACTGCTACCTTAATTATTTTGTTTGAATAGACTTAAAGCTTAAATGTTATAGACATATAGGGCAGAGAATTGTTTTCTTATATGTATTCTTATCGTACAAATATAATAAATCAATGTTGATTATTCTAGTACATTCATATTTTTGTGATGCAACAATTTAGAACAATACAAAAATTAAGTTTTCACAAGTAATGATGTGTGGTACTTACAGATGATGTTTTATTTAGTTAGATAAAGCTTAAATGTCACTTTTAAGGCAGAATCAAACCAACTTGGGTAAAATAGTAAAGGTAGTGATTATATTTTTAAATGGAAGTAAAAGAACATTTATGAAGATTGTTATTATTATTATTTTTTTCTTTCCTTCCTTCCTTGTTTGACTTTCAGTGCCGAGGGGAGATATAATTTGCGGTCTTTTGCTTTTCTGTTTCCCTATGCTGCTATTATATTTCCTAGTGTTTCTAATCCATCTTTTTTGTGGTCTACCCTTGGGTCTGGTGTTCTTGCAACATTTATTGAAGGCTCGTTGTGTTGTGTTTTGATCTTTCTGCCTTGTCACGTTGCCAAACCATTTTATTTATATGTCTCTTTATATATTCTCTGACAGAGGTTATTTCTAGTTTGTTTCTCAGTTCTTCTTTCTGATCTTATCTCTCAGGTTATTTCCTGTCATTCATCTAACACATTTCATCTCAGTAAAGATTATTTTTCTTGTTGTTCTTGCATCTGGGTTCAGGACTGGCATTGATAGCAAAACGTTGGAATGAAAATTGTATTTTAGAGTGCCAATTTTGCCTCTAGAGTTATTTCCTTCTTGGACAAAATTGGTGATAGCTGTCCAAGGATTTGACAAGCTTTGTTGCATCTTGAGTTTATTTCTGCTGTTTGTGAATTGTCATTTTTCACTAGGCTTCCTAGGTATTTTAATTTCTCTACTTGTTTTAATTGTCTATTGTTCTGTTTCTCTTTTGCGATATTCATGACTTCTGTTTTGTTAATGTTGATTTTCATGTTATATTTTGTGCCTGTGCTGTTCAGTCTATTTAAGTGTTCTTGTAGTTCTTCTATTTTTCCATGTATTAGTGTTTGATCATCTGCATATAGAAGCTCTGATAAGTTGACTAACTGCATATATAGTCCATATATATCAACCATTTCTCTTGATGTTGAAATAAACATCCGAATTGGTAAGGCAGCTATGACTTTTGGCAAACTCACAGAAAGGGCCTGGAACAACATGAAATTAACACTAAAGACCAAACTCTTAATATATCAGACCTATGTGCTTAGCACATGGATTTGATACGTGGACAACATACTCAAATCATGAAAAAATACTATATATCTTCCACAAGCGATGTGTCCACAGAATAATGTACATCAAATGACAGGACAAACTAACCAATTTAACAGTCCTGCAACATGCTAAGACCCTTACAATCATGTCAATACTTAGAAGCCGAAGTTTAAGATAGCTTGGATACATCCAGCGAATGGAAGAAAACTTCAACATTCCTAAGCAGATACTATATGGTCTGTAAATCATCTCTGAATGACTTCTCCATCTGTGAAAATGACTCGGAACACCTGGCAAGAGATTGCACATCATGGAGTCCCTGTATAAAAAAAAAATGGCACAACATCGTTTGGGGCTGTACTGTGGCAAAACACGGAGGAGAAAAGACTTATGAAAAAAATGAAAAACCCTGTGGATCATGGGCTTGACTTGTTAATTCTGTGGTCGAATGCATTTGGCAAACATTGGTAGAATCAGTCACGAGAGAAGCTGTGTGGACAAAAACATAACCTCCAAAAAAATACATAATAGCCTCCACTAACCATCTGACAGGACGGAAAGGGCATATAATAGGGACAGAGTGATGTAATGACACATGGGCGTCTATGTCGGTCAGGATTTCACTGATGAAAAAAATGAAACTAGTAATACAATCAATATATTATTTGAGCTAATTTATTTAGTAAGTATACATTCATTACAATATTTATAAATGGTAATAGTAAAATAAAGCAGCTCTTTGTAGCTTCCATGAAATCTTTTCACTTCTCTGTCATATAGGTCAAAGAGAGGTATGTTCTAGAGGCTCTCACTCAGAAGAAAACCACTGCTGGAGATGAAACTTTTGTGATAAATTACAAAATGGATGATGTGAGTCATATAACATTGTTCAGTCTTCAAGACGAAATTATTACTCATTGTTGTTTAAATGTAAAAAACATAATTAGATTAATTTGTAGTTGATAGCAAATATTGAGGTTACATGCAAATATTTCTGACATATCACCATTAAAAGGCTTTAACTCTTTCTGTACGTATTGATGCATCGTGCGTCATGCCAATTTAAGTCATGTACGTTTGACGTTTAGCTGCAGAGTGCGTCACTCTCAATTTGATTAGTGTAAACCGTCATCAAACCATATTCTTTTTACTTGTCTTGTATCATATTGGTATTGGTGAAATCTAATTCCCTGTTCAATTATCTAAAAATTCATATATAATATGTTATATCTTAGATAAATATAAATATGTAGATTGATATTTAAAACCATGACAAATATTGTCCCTGAAATCTCTTTCATTGCATTGATAAAAACCTTCCATACTGAAAGAGTTAAGTAGCCTGTCCAGATGAGACCATAACAGATTTTGCCTGTTGGTTGGTGTCTAGCTGTGTTGCCTGCCTCAGTATGTGTAGTCTGTATGAAGGTCCTTGAAATCTTGGCTCCATTGTTTTTTTAGGTGTAAATGTCAACATCCCCATTACTCTTTATAGGAACCATAGTTCTCTTTAAACTTGTCTACATCAACATGTTGCAGGACATTTAATTTACAAGTTCAAAGAGAACTTAAAGACATTTAATTTTCCTTTGTGAAAACTCATACTTGATGTTGTAATAAGTATTTAAGTTTGGAAGTTGAAGTTTTCTAGAGTAGCCTACTTTTTAGAGGTATAAGTAAGAGTTCAGAGTAAAAAAGAATGGTAAAAGGGAAAGGTAGACCCATAGCAATTGTCTTTGGGTAACAAAGTGTTGGTGACTATTATATTAAGCCTCAGATCCATGAAGTTAGTTGGCCAGTTCCCTTCTGAGCTGCCTTTCTTTCATAGAGAATATGTTTGATACCATTTTAAAAAGGCTGGGTGAACCCTGAGAGTCTTTGAGGTTGGAATATTTTATTTTGGCCTCAACTGGCATTTGAACCCTGAGTCTTCAAGTGAGTGCACTAACCACAATGCCACCAGGTGCTCTAAAAGAAGAAATAGTAAAAAATTATTGACATCACATTTATTTTCATTTTAGTTGGCACTGTCAGTGGCTGTATTCAAGAAGCCATAATATTATCAAAAGTGGAATGACAGTAGTGATTGTGATTAGTTATTCTACTGATATTTTATAACAGGTAGGCTAACAGAAGCTAGGATCACCTTGTTCCCTGTAGTGGTGGCTGTTACTCATATAGAAGACCCAGTATTGCAGTACCTCTGTGTTGAACTAGTAGTTTCCCAGCATAGCCAGGGATAGATGAACAACTTATCCAGAAAGAGCCGCGAATGTCAAGAAAGCCATTACGACTTGTCATATCTATGAGTTAAATGGCAATGTGCCTGCATCAACTCGTGGCATTACATCAACAACAACTGATATTTTAAAGCTGTCATAACATTCATCATTTGGCAATTTATAAAGATAACATTTATATCAAAATATTAGAGAAAAAGTATGAAGGAACTAAGAAATCCTTAAAATTCTTGAAAAATCCTTGTGCACACAGAAAGCCTCTTCCTATTATAGCAAGAGTGGCTTTCATATCTGTAGACTGGGGGACTGGTTGGTCTCAAGACAAAACACCGGTCATTAAACAGAGAGATTGTGAGTTCAAATTTTGACTGCGCCAGTTGGGATTTTTATTTGTGATTTCTCTCTGCAGGAACCACCCCTGCTCTCAGTAGCGAAGACCAGTTTGAAACGTCAATTACTCATGGACTGAACAAATATGAGTATCTCCTAAGTCGGAGTTATCTGCCTGTGCAGCGAGGGACCCCTGTGTGCACAACTGCAGGGAAATACGGATCAACATGCAAAATTCAAATTCAGTTCCTAGTCTCTAGGGACTTTGCCAGAGATGAAAGCTGACACAGTAGAAACTGAATCACCATCAACACATTAAAAAAAGTGAAAAAACAAAACAATGTAGTGATAAGGGACATTTTCAGGTAGTAAGATGCTAGAGTGCCATTATCTGTACCATTTGTATTGAAGCACAAATTAAAGTCATATTTTGCAAAGGAAGAAATGGCAATAATAGAAATTGGATTGTTTAAATTGACATCTAAACCATCACAGTCATTTTGATGCTAGCACCAAATTATGAAACCTTAAGGATGACAGTATTTTGAAAATTCTATCTGAGTATCCTTTTGAGAAAAATCTAGAATAGAGCAATAGGCCAAGAAGAAATCTAGTGCTGGCATGGCTAAAGCTCTTATTGACAATGTTATTCTAGCTGTCAAAATTATTGCTTCATTGCATTCTCTTCAAGAAATTAATTCAAACTTGGCCAAATATGTAACAAATCCCGATGGCTGGGCATAGCAAGAACTATGCTTTTGAATTTGTTGAATACATCAGTGTTATTGTTAAAAGAGAAGCAATGGATGAATAGAGGAAGTCAGCTTTTCATAATACGTTCATGAAAGTAAGGATAATATTATCCAAAGATGTTAACACTGTATGTTAAATAAGGGCTACAAAATGAAATCTAAAAAACTGTCTTTAATGGTAATTTTTTAAGGTAACTGTTAATGACAGCAACGTCATGGTGGAGGCAATAAAGCATTTTTACAGCTTCAGCAATCTTGACATTCAAGGATGGTGATGTTTTTAAAACAAAATAATGGGGTTGCAGCAGTTCTAAAATGAGAAATAAAGTGCTGTTAGAGCAGCATTATGTTCACAGAGAAAACTTTAGGGTGGATGATACGTGCACAAAAAAACCAGTCTTTAGCTTGGATTGGCATCATCGCAGTCGGGGCATTCCCATATCCATTCTGCTGGCCATTCCAATAACCATTGATGTGTTCATTAACTGATTGTTTCTGTCCTGCTTTGATTGAACATGTTGCGTTCTTTGCTACTGATGATGCTTTTCCTGCTTTCGCCCCTTGTGGCGCCATGTTCCACCATTCCATTGTCATATGGGATTAATCTCAGCTTCTTAGTCGCCATCCTGTAAGAGGTGCTCTTTTAAAGCCTTCTCAATGTTATGCATGTCTAAGAAGGTTTTCTGTGCCATGCAGACCTCACTAGGCTATCAGCTTTCTTATTACCATGAAAAATACCAGTATATGTATGTTATAAATTTGATAAAATGCTCAACACAAAGGTACCTTTTATTGAAAACGTGTGCTGGATAATGAAGGTTTCAATATTACTCAGTAGCTTTGAAATTAAAATATTTTTGCTCAAAACATCAAATGTTTATCTCAGTGATTGAGGAAGAGCATTGCCGGCAACCAAACCCTCCATTATTGTTTTCAAAGGTCACTGTGCATTTTGAAATGGCCAAAATATGTGAGTTTTCTATGTTGAATTTAATTCACTAACCAGTGGTCGTTTGGAAAAAAAAAATTAATTTTGAAATATGTATAAGCTTAACAATGACAATTAGCCCATTCTAATATCAGATACAAAGAGTAATGAAGCAATAATAATTTCAGGCAATAGCAACCCGTGATGCCATGGCCAAATGCCTCTATGGTGCTCTCTTTGACTGGATTGTACTGAAAGTTAACCAGGCCCTGTTAGCCAAGAAGCATGATTCAGAGCATGAAGGGGACTCCATTGGAGTGCTTGACATCTTTGGGTTTGAAGACTTTGGCAACAATAGTTTTGAGCAGTTCTGCATCAACTATGCTAATGAGCATCTCCAGTACTACTTTAATCAACATATATTTAGATTTGAGCAGGTACTGTTTGATAGCCTTATATTTATTTCCATGTTTTCAGTATATTTGTGTAAATATAATTTAATTATGGATAAATTGAAGTGATCTGTTTAATAGTATAGCTTTCATATTCCTAAATAATTTTCTTTCAGTATGATTAGTTTCATGTTGACAGATATTAATGCCAATGTGTGAAGTATAATTTTTCTGAGGGGACATCAGTAGATGCTTAGAGCACTGGCTTGATGGTGAGTGAGTACGAGTTCTATCTCACCCTCCTGCCTTACAGCTGACTCAGTTCAAGGAATCATGAGTGCCTGAAGATCATAAAATGTTATTAAGAATGTTCATAAAAAACAACGCCTTCTTCACTTCCAGATGGTGTGTCCACAGTCCAAGAAAGTTTAATACTTCACTTCTGTACATCATTATTTGTTACATTGTATATTTTACACTTTACATGAATGCATCATATTTGTAATTAACACCTAGAATATATGTAGTTACATGTTATTAAAAAAATCACTTGAATGTGCATTACAGTTTGTGCCATCATATTATCAAATTGTTAAAATGTTTATAATTTGTATCATTTAATGCAAGGTATCTAACAGCATCATGCTGAAAGTGGTCAGCGACTCATAGCTGATTGCTTGTATCAGGCAGGATCAGTAAATCAAAATTGGTTAAGGGAAAGGAACCTACTACCTGAAAATGCCTTGCTGAAGTTGGATGTGTTGGGCCAAAAAGTGCAGAATATTGCAGCTTTCTGTAAATGACAATGTAATTGATCTACACCTGTTTAATATCTTTTCAGAGGAAATGTTGAAGAGGAGTAGTTGTTGGGCTGACTCAGGAGAAGAAGAATCTCATTCAGTACCAGATTTAAAGGCTGAATTAATTGTTTTGTCTTATTTTTTACAATATTGGTATAGGTAAAAATACAGTTTGGTTAATTTTTCAAAAATATATTTTGACAAATTGCATATTGTTACGAAGATAATTAAATTATGTTCATTTTTAACAGGAAGAGTATCAGCGGGAGGGAATTCAGTGGAAGAATATAGAATTTATAGACAACACAGGAAGCCTGGAGCTGTTCTCTAAGCGATCTGGTGGATTGTTTTGTTTGCTGGATGAAGAGTGCAGGTAGAAATTAGTTCCAGTATTTAACTGTAAAAAGCAGTTAAAATGCAGAAATTAGGAAGAATGTGGACACTCAGAATAAAAAAAAATAATACTGGTAGGACCTTGTAGGAAATGTTGTCCTAGAGGACATATACAATGTGACCAATATACTATTTTAGTCACAAGTATTGATTAATAACAAGAGTAAACAGAAAACTGTGACAACAGTGTAACTAAAAGTCTTAGAAATGAGTGTATAAATAAAAGTAGCTATTGGAAACTTGACTGAAAAACCTGGTTTATACCTATGCTAGATTTTATATTTTTATCAGCATGTATTTCATCATCTGTCAAAACAGAGTTGAGCATTTAATTACAGATAAGGTTAACATAGTATATCCCTGCTGTGAAACAAATACTGAACCACCTCCATATTTGTTCTGTACTATTAGTAGTTATTTTGATAAACTAGTGAGATAACCTAACAAAAGTGATGTACAACTGAGAATAACATCTTTTTCTTCTTTCCTTACTCATTTGCCTTTCAGCGTTGAGGGGAGATATAATTTGCGGTCCTTTGCTCTTCTGTTCACCTCTGCTGCCGTTATGTTTCCTAGTGCTTCTAATATTCTGTTGATCCATCTTTTTCATGGTCGACCCTTAGGTCTGGTATTCTCGCAACGTTTATTGAGGGCTCATTGTGTTGTGTTTTGATAACTCTGCCTTGTCACGTGGCCAAACCAGTTTCATCTGTTGTTTCTTTATATATTCTATGGTGGGGGTTATTCCTAGCTTTTTTCTCAGTTCTTCATTTCTGAACTTGTCTCTCATCCTGTTTCCTGTCATTCGTCTAACACATTTCATCTCAGTAGAGATTATTTTTCTTGTTGTTCTTGCATCTAGGGTCCAGGTCTGGCGTTGGTAGCACAACGTTGGGATGAAGATTGTATTGAGAATAACATGATCTGTTTATTTACAATTTATTTATTAACAAGAGGTTTTTACATTTTAAAGGTGTGCTAATACAATATTTTTTTATTTCAATGAAAATATTTACAAACTTTGAGAATTTATTCTGAGTCTATTAAATACTGTACATTATTATACTTAATTTTAAAATTCTAATTATATAGTTTTTCTTCATAAATCAGTTTTCCAGGTGCAACCAATGAGACTTTGTTAAGTAAATTCACACATCATCAGAAAAGTAACCTTCATTATCAAGTTTCACAGCTCAAAGAAGGAGCATTCAGTGTTCTGCACTATGCTGGAAGAGTCAAATACTTTGTCAAGGTAATCCTCTGCAGTATACCTTCCATATGGTACAGGAAACTCGTATTCAGTACATTTTTTAATGAGTTTTTCCTTTTAATACAACAGTACTTCCAATTAATTTGAGTAAAGGCCATTTGCTTTGCTTTTTTTCTCCTTCAAATTTATCTACATATAACATTTTTCGAAAAATATACATTGGCTACTTTAGCAAACGGTGAAAATCTATGTTTTCTACAGTCACCGAGAACAACAGACCCTTCACATTTTAATGCATTTAACCGGAGATATAACATGATTAGTTACTATATCTACACATTAGGTGAAAGGTCAGGAGAACAACATTGTAATCAATACAATTTGCTCGTGATTGCACATGGGTATAGCTCTATATAATTTTCACTCTCATTTTTGGATGACAAACGTGGTCTAATATAGCCTAGAAGACTTAGTCTAAGATTGAACGGATTTGTCTCTCCAAAAAGTAGGCTAGATCTCCTGGACAAAGATATACAAACAAACCCCACTGACTGTTTATCAAGGGGGGAAAGAATTTATTTGATGTACTTTACCATAATCACGCCCTTATATGCATGGCATATGTGCTGCAGTTCTCTTGGTATTGAAGTTATTGGATTCGCTATTGAGTAATACCGTAGTAGGTGTGCATTTTTTCTATATGTTTTATTATTAATTTGAGTTATTAGCGAGTCATCATCATTGCACTCCGAACAATTATTGTACTTAAAATTATTAACTTAGTAATGCAGAGTTAAAAACAATTACTTGTTAAATTCAACATCCATATAATTAGAGCTGCCCAATACAATTTTACATTTACTGTTAAAAAAGCAAGGCGCTAGCCATATTAATTATTAATTGTTAGTCAAATCGCTTGTTTCTGTCAATAGCTGTGCATTTTAATTAATAATTAATTTAGTTGATTTTTTAAAAATTAAAAGTGATTGTTTACACAGATGGATCAGCACAGAATGCAGTAAAGAATGGGGGAGCAGCAGCATATATAGCTCCAAAGTAACACTAGGGATACGAATAAAATAGCAGCAGGGAAATGTTGTCACAACTATAATGCATAAATCCAAGCAATAAAATTGGCAATAGAAAAGCTGCTGAACAGTAATATTAGCCAGCAGCCTGTAGTGTTTTTGACAGATGCAAGATCAGCACTCTAGGCACTACTATCCAGAAAATTGCCACATCTGCAGACTTTATTGACTGAACTCTGCAAGCACCAAACGAGAGAGCAGATCAGCTGGCAAAGAAAGGCACAACAGGTACACAACCAGATGCATCAGTTACATACCATCAGAAGAAACAGATAATCAAATCAATCAGAAGACCACAATCCCCAAATCAAGATGCCTTTCATAATATGAATAGATGGGAACAAGCTATCATTATACACCTCAGAATAGGGCACAATTGACTCCACAGTCACATGTATACAAAATTCAAGATTGGCACCTCAACTAAATGTACATGTGGACAGGGGCCCCAGACTGCTGAACACATACTTCAAGACTGTACTGAATATAGTAGATTGAGGAAAATTCACCTGCCCATGGATACAACACTACAGACAAAACTATATGGGTCACTGCAAGAATTACAAAAGACAGTAAGATTTATACAGGAAATGACATTGCAGATATAGACAATACTTCAGGCAAATGAAAGAAAAGGGGATTTTTAAATTTAACACTAATTTAAACATAAGATAACCCAAGCTACAAAATTTGAAAGAAATTTGTGTCCATTTGGAACTTCTTGCGGAACTATGAATTACTATTATTTTTATCAATTTTTAAAATAATATTAATTAAATTTGTTATTATATATTAGCACCTAAAATTGCTGTGTATGTTTTTTCCCCCATTTGTACAAGTTTTTTTTGGTCTGGTGTACAAATTCACCTAAAAAATTATTGAAGGTATGCTACAGAAATAGCAGATTGAAATCTTGTAATAAATAAAGGCAATTATCTGTTTCGTTTAGTTAAAAAAAAACAAACTGTATTTTAAGTCACATCTGATCAGTAATTTTCAGTTAGTAAGTAATGATGATGGTAGGAAACTCTTTATATGGAACTTTGGTGTAAGAGGAAGTTGATCATCACCAGAATTTCCTCCATGAAACTAGTGTTTTGGTGATTCATAGTGTTTGTACCCAAGGGTTAAATGCATTTAATATAAACATTCTCTGACACTGGTTTCATTCTTGATTTATTGAATGCTCTCATGAGAATGGATCTGATAATGAGACCATTTTAATAAAAAATCATACATATATCATGTATATTCATTTGTTGGCTCTTTATTTGCAGGATTTTCGAGAGAAAAACTTGGACTTGGTACGGCCAGAGATTGTTGCTACACTAAAGAAAAGCAGCCTCACATTTGTGAGAGAATTAATGGGTGGGTGTAGATAATTAAAAGCAAATAGCTGAAGCCAGCTCAACAACAACAACACTCCGTAGAGAAAACATTTAAATACTATGATTTTTATATAATTGTTCATAGATAATAACTCATCTTGCTTAGTTTTTGATAATTTCATACTTATTTCCAGTGCTTGTTTCTTCTTGTTGCATTTTTATATTATTTTTCTTTATTATTTATTTGATTATCAGTATTTAAAGACCTTTCAGATGTTTCTTAGGTCTTTATTCTTGTAGTTTTTCCCTGTACCTCAATGCATATTACTGGGATAGTTATGCCATTTTTCTGTTATGACACTTGTTTAGATATTGATCTATAAATGCAAACAAACTTGATACTTAAAGTTATGTAAAATAAACATTAAATGTTATGGAGCAGCAAAACTAATAGAAAGACAAGACAAACTACAACGTTTGTATTTGTATGTTTATATTTGTATGCCTAAAAGATATGTATCTAGATGACACAGACGTACGACTAATATGTAATTTATACTACAAGTAAACAGCAATACGAAAATATAACAAAGAGAACTCTACATCTGTTGATATAAAAGGAGGGGTAAGAAGGGATGCATCCTATCACCAAGCAATACACTGAGCAAATCTTTAAAAACAGCACAGAGATGCCAGGTCTAAACATTATTGGAAAGATAATCAATAACCTAAGATATGTTGATGATACTGTATTAGTAGCAGAAAATACTAAAAATCTACAACAATTACTTAACAAAATAAACATGACAAGCAAAAAAAATATTTTAATTAGATATGAATATCAAAAAGACCAAAACTAGAACAAATCAGAGCTACAACTACCGTGGACATACTATAACCAGTGATAAAAAATATTTAACTGATATAAGCAAAAGTAAAGGAATAGCAAAAAGTAATTTTAATACCATGAAAAATAAACTAGCATCATAACAAATAACACCAGGGCTAAAACTCAGAATCATCATGTGCCATACCAATTGACGTAGGCGATCATGTCCTTCCACAATCTTCTATCTACATTGCATCGTATTAGTTGTGTTGTTGACTATTTTCCATGCCATGACACCAAGCTATCCAGTATTTTCTCTCTTTGTCGTCCGCGATCTCTTTTTCCTTTTATTTTGCCAGTTGTAACCAAGTATTCCAACTTTCCTCTTCTCATGATGTGCCCAAAAAAATGTTGATTGTTTCTTTCTGATGTTTTTTAGGAGTTCCCATTTTTGCCTCTTTGAGAATTTTCTCATTGCTCATTTTAGCTGTCCAGGGAACTTTCAACATTCTTCTGAGAAATCCCATCACTGTGGCCTCTAATCGTCTTTTTGTTTGTCTACTGTCCATGATTCGCTTCCATAGGTCAGAATTGGTTCTATATTGCACAGATGAACTCTCTCACTTCTATTGACAGATTTGTTGCATAAGATATTTTTCATTTTCTGAAATGCTATTTTTTGGGCTGAGCTATGCTGCTTTTTTTTTCTGTGGTGCATCTTCCATCTGATTTTATTATTGTGCCCAAGTGTTAGACACATTGCTTTTGTTTCAGATTTTACAACCCTTAGATGACAGACGGATCACTAAAGTATTGCAACAAGTGGAGAAATATAGAAGGCTCCTTAGCCATCCCATGCACCAAAGAATATCTGGTTCTGGAATTGTACGACTAAAGAGGACCAACTTCGCTGCAATTGCCAATGAACTAACTACTGGAGACCCAGTAATTTCCCAAACAATATCGAAACCCTTGGGCCCATCTGATATGTCTCCTCATGGAAAACATAAAAGTACCAGAACTTCAGGAAAATATAACAGGAATCATGAAAAAAGGCACCCAATCAGACACAGAAAGAAAACTCGTAGCAGAAGAACACATATACGATACCTACCCACATGACTCTTGGTCCCACATATACACAGATGGCTCTGCTACAAATGCCACCTGAAATGGAGGGGGAGGTGTGTTCTTGACGCTGAATAATCAGGACGTGACCACCAAGTCAATAGCTACTGGAAAATTCTCAAACAACTTTAAAGCAGAAACTGAGGCCATCAGAGATGCTGCAACACTGGCTACTCAACACAAAAATAAAACATGCACAGCAAATTGGTGATTCTGACTGATGCACTGTCAGTATTATCAGCTCTAAAAAGCCCCAAGAACAATGAACTAGATGACTTGAGAACTACCCTAGACCAACTATGCAAGAACTTCCAGAGAGTAGTCATTCAGTGGATATCTTCACACTGTAATATACACGGGAACGAACGCGCAGACAAATTAGCTAAAGAGGGAGGGAGATTACCACAAGAGAACCATCCGTTCAGTTATGATGAAGCCAAATCCACCCTCAAGGGTCAGTTCCATGAAAAATGGAAACGAGAACACCCAAAGCATATCGAGAGTGATGGATACCACCAACTATCAAGGAGGGATCAAGTCATCATACTTCGCCTATGCACTGGCCACAATAGAATGAGAAATCACATGTTCACCAAATTCAAAATAGGTACAACCAGCCTATGCCACTGTACACTGGACAATATGACTACAAAACATGTTCTACAGGATTGCCCCCAGTACACAGACCTGAGAAGAGCAATGTGGTCCACACCCACATCCCTGGAAGAAAAACTATATGGGACAATCGATTCGCTTAAACAGACAGCTGACTTCATGAGAGTGTCTGGAATCCTACTCTGATTGAGTCTTGATCGCAGAGAGAGAGTTTCAGATATGTCTTGTTAGTTTTATGCCGCATGATTGTGATGATTGTTTCTTTGATATGACCATTACTTCTGTTTTCCTACTATTCAGACTGAGACCTTTTTTGTTGCTTTCTTTTACTATTATGTCTATCATTTCTTGTAATTCGTTCTGTCTCTACTATTAAGACTGTATCATCCACATGCTTTACTTTGTCAAATGCTTTTGTGCAGTCTATGAAGCACATATATAGATCTTTCTTTACCTCTATAGATCTTTCTATCAATGTTCTTAAGATGAATATTGCATTATTGGTGCCCTTTCCTTCCAAAAATCCTCACTTATTTCTGGTTTTATTTTGTACCTTCCACGTCTCATGATGATTCTTAGTAATATTTTCATCATATGATTCATGAGACTAAAAGTGTGATGGTCTTCACAATCAATCAGTTGCACCTGACTTCTTCGGTAAACATTTTTAAGAGAGCTACTAAACACAATTCATGACAAATGGGATTTTTTTGGAGCATGTTAAAAGACACAGCAGGCTATTAAAAGAAATATTAGAAGGGAAAATACAAGGTAAAAGAGGTAGAAGCAAACCAAAACTAACTTGGACGAGTATCATCAGAAGATGGACAAGTCAGCCTGTGACAACCTTCAAAGCAAGCAAGAGATAGAGGGGAATGGCCTCCATGGTAGCCAACTTTCATTGTGGAGACGATACTCAGTGATGATGTGTATATTTGATACCTGTTCTTATTTCTACTTAAAATTATCTTTGCTAACCATATATAATCAGCTCCCTCAATGAGATAGAGCTGCTTGCACAGAACAGAGACAAATGGCGAGATTTGATATATCTATCTTTAAAAGAATTGAAAACTGCTAGAACAAAAATTCAGATAAGAGAAGGAGTATCTTGGTCTACGCCCTATGGGCCGGCTGCGGCTCGAAAGGTCAATAGATAGATAGATAGAACCATATATGTTGTAATTTAGTCTAGTCAACGGATCATCCTCACTGCACATTGGACACGTCTATAAGTGCTCAGATCTTCCTAGTATGTCCCTCAATGTATGGAATCTAATTACTCCAGTTCTGTGTTGATTTGTTTTTCTTCTGTGTCTTCCCGCGTAGCGCTCCTTTCTGGCTTCTCTTGTTTTGACCTGATGTTCACGCAGTCTGGACGTAGCTGTAGATTCATGACCATTGACTGACCATTAGCTCGTCTTACCTCCCTCAGTGCATTCAGAATGTCAGTCTGGTCCATTACATGTCCACCATCTCTCTGTATATGTCATAATAATTTATAAATGCCCAGTCAGTCTGTCTTGATAGTTTCATATATGTTATTTTTTTCCACTCTATAGATAGGATCACAGAGTTTTTTTTTAAACAGTTTTGATAATGATATTTATGTTGATTTTTTCTTCTTAAAATTTGGTCTGAATTCTCATGTTTTCTTATTCTGTTAATTGTCAAAGAAAAACTGTGCTGTAGTGAAATGTTAGAATAGAAAATGCAAGATTTCCTAACACATTTCGTTATTAGACCAGGGGTGTGATGTATCAGGCAGAAATGACTTTCTTTATTTCCTGGGTTCTGCTGGAAGTGTTAGAGCTTGCTCATCCTAGAGGTGCAGCAATAATATAATGCTTTAAATATAAAAAGACCTCACCGCTCTGGGAACTGTGGGAGATCCTCACCTTGTTAGCCAGTCTGTGTTAACATAAATTATTACCGGTGAGATCAACTGGGAAGTGAAATCTTATTCAGCAGATGGGTTACCTAACCTGTGCTCCCCATTTGTAATCCAGAAATGCTTTTCTTAAAGATACAACAAGGCCTATTAAATACAATTGTGATCTCTTGCAGCAAGTTAAGGAAAAAAACTAGACCATAAAAGCCGTATCAAGGAAATGTTTACTCAAGATATATACAGTGACGTACCAACTCAGTGTGTGAATGAAACAATAGAAGTTAAATTGCACTTTTAATTTTATTTTGTAATTATTCCTTGATGCAGTGTTTAGCTCAAACACTCCGTTGTATGAATTGTCACAGTTTCTTCCTAATTACCCCTTTTTTAAAATAGAAAATATTGTGACAGTTAAGTTTTTCTGCAACCATGTGTTAGCATTTCATATTGTCCTTGTTTTCCCAATCACTTTGGCATGCCGTTCCTCATCTTATCTTTCTCTTTCTTGGTTTCTATTGTCCTCAATCCTTTTTGTTACAATGTTTTTCAAGCAGCAACATTTTTGTGTGTTTCTATATTTGTTACAAGTGTAGTGTGATATGTTGTTTTGTATTTTCTTGACTTGAAAATTTTTTTCTTGTTTCTCTTTTACCATTTTGCACATATTTATTTATCCAAACGTCATTCTTTAATTCATGGTCCATGCTGACAGACTTGTTCTAGAAGTGACATTTATGAATGTAACCTACTTTCAGTTGTAGAATAAGCTTTGGCTTAAAGTCAAGTATGTATCTTTGGTCAGCATTTAGCAAACAACAGAAATAAAGAATCAAATAATGTGTGTCTGTGGGGCAATCAGGCTCAAGCAGGCAGGCATGCATCATTTAGTAATGATTTCTAAGACTTGATCTACACCAAGCTCAATCTTAAAGGGGTTACACTGTCTTTATTTGCCAATTTCTGTGAAGGAACAAATAATTCTTAATGTATACATCTGAAAGTTATAAGAGTGTTATTATTTATCCAATATATTTTTACTTGACAGGTATTGACCCTGTTGCAGTTTTGCGTTGGTCCATAGTACGAGCATTTTTTAGATGCTTCTTCGCTTTTATCAAAGCTGGAAAGATGTACAGAAAAAGTGGGGGTAAGTTGGGAATTTGACATTTTTTTAAAAATGTGCTTTCAAAGAACTGCTTGTGTCTACTCTTACTCAGATACATTAAATTATGTTTTTTTTTTCCTTCCTTCCTTCCTTCCTTCCTTCCTTCCTTTAATTCATTTTATTTTGTTTCATTCTTGTAAATAACAGTATCCCTGTAGCACTATCCATCCATTCATCCAAATCCCTTCCTTCCTTCCTTCCTTCCTTCCTTCCTTCCTTCCTTCCTTCCTTCCTTCCTTCCTTCCTTCCTTCCTTCCTTCCTTCCTTCCTTCCTTCCTTCCTTCCTTCCTTCCTTCCTTCCTTCCTTCCTTCCTTCCTTCCTTCCTTCCTTCCTTCCTTCCTTCCTTCCTTCCTTCCTTCCTTCCTTCCTTCCTTCCTTCCTTCCTTCCTCCCTCCCTCCCTCCCTCCCTCCCTCCCTCCCTCCCTCCCTCCCTCCCTCCCTCCCTCCCTCCCTCCCTCCCTCCCTCCCTCAATCATGAAAAATAATCATCATGAGACATGTAAGGAACAAAATAAAACCAGAAATAAGTGAGGAACAATGTGGATTTGTGGAAGGAAAGGGTACCAATAATGCAATATACAACTTAAGAATATTGATAAAAAGAGCTATAGTGGTAATAAAAGATCTGAGTATGTTTTGTGCTTTATAAACTACACAAAAGCATTTGACAAAGTAAAACATGTGAAAATAATCAATATGCTGGTGAAATTAAACATTGATGGCAAGGATCTGCGAACCACAAAAAACATGTACTGGCAACAAACAGCAGTTTAACGAGTTAGCAACCAAACAGGACAATTCAAATATATAAAACAAGGAGTCAGACAAGACTGTGTTCTGTCGCCAGAATTATTTCACTTTACTGCAAATATATTATGAGATCAATATTAGATTAAAAAAAGGAATTGAAGTCAATGGTCGCAACATTAATAATATGCAATATATGGATGACACAGTCTTAATAGCAGAGACAGAGAATGAACTACAAGAAATGATAGACATAATAGTAAAAGAAAGCAACAAAAAAGGTCTCTGTCTGAATAGTAAGAAAACAGAAGTAATGGTCATATCAAAGAAACAATCATCACCATCATGCAGCATAAAAATAAACAGTAGACAAACAAATGAAAAGACAATTAGAGGCCACAGAGATGGGATTTCTCAGAAGAATGTTGAAAGTTTCCTGGACAGCTAAAAAGACCAATGAGGAAATTCTCAAAGAGGCCAACACAAAAAGGGAGCTCCTAAGAAACAATCAACATTTTTTGGGCACATCATGAGAAGAGGAAAGTTGGAATACTTGGTTACAACTGGCAAAATAAAAGGAAAGAGAGATCGCGGACGAGAAAATACTGGATAGCTTGGTGACATGGCATGGAAAATAGTCAACAACAGAACTGATACGATGCACTGTAGATAGAAGATTGTGGAAGGACATGATCGCCTACACCAACCGGTATTGCACATGATGATGATGATGATAATAATTTACTCCTTTCAACCTAACACATCTGAATTCAGGAAGGCATTTTTTTTACAACTGGATCGCCTTCCTTCTTCATTCTTTACTTGATTGGTTAAGAAGAAGTTTAGGAGCCAGTAGGGGCTGTAGAGGGCATGTCCTGTTTTCAGCAATTTTAACAGTAATTTCTTACATAGGCTACACATTAATGAGCCTTGCTGTCACTTTTGAGAACAGTGATTTTGCTTGTAAAAGCATTTTTTTTTTTCATTTATACCTGAAAAGACAATTAGAGGCCACAGTGATGGAATTTCTCAAAAGAACATTGAGAATTTCGTAAATAGCTAAAAAGACCAATGAGGAAATTTTCAAAGAAATGAACACAAAAAGAGAGCTCCTAAAAAAAATATCAGAAAGAAACAATTATCATGAACATTATGAGACAAGAAAGGTTGGAACACTTGGTCACAACTGATAGGTGGGAACACTTGGTCACAACTGATAGGTGGGAACACTTGGTCACAACTGATAGGTGGGAACACTTGGTCACAACTGATAGGTGGGAACACTTGGTCACAACTGATAGGTGGGAACACTTGGTCACAACTGATAGATTACAGAGAAAGAGAGATTGTAGATGACAAAGAGAGAGGATACTAGATAGCTTTGTGTTTTAGCACAGTAAACAGTCAACAACAGAATTGATATGATGCATTGTTGATAGAGAGTTGAGGAAGAACATGATCGCTTATGCTACTCGCTATGATAATGATACCTAGAGCTCTTATTCATTATACAAGGTGTATTCAAATGAAACCTGTCCCAGTGGTTTTATTATAACCATATGTAAGGTGCACATGTAAGGTGTGGTAGAATTAAATAAAACTATATTTATAAAGCAAGTACTCACAAGGGCAGCTTAAGAGAGTGGCTTGGCAGAAGGTCAACAACAGAAATGATAAATTTGCCGAAATCGAAAGTTGTGGAGAGACATGATCACCTACGCCAGCAGGTCCGGTACTTGATGATGATGACTCACAAGGGTTCTTTAGAAAAAAATCATCATAGTCATTTAGTCATGCATCCCACTACTTGGGTAGACTGGGTGCTGTCAGAGAAAATGACTTTGATTACATATGAAACCAGTTTGTCACCGAGGCTATGATGTCTGCATAAGAGTCAATTTGTTGTCCTTTTAGAGATTTTGTAATGGGTCTTAACAAATGAAAAGTCACATGGTAACAGATCTGGGCTGTAGGCTGAGTGTTGCAGAATTTTACACTGTGTACTACACAGTTACAACAATGTGGACAAGCATGTCATGCAACAGAATCACACCACATGAAAGTATGCAGAGTCTCTTATTCTTGATGGCTGTATGTAGGTTGTCTAGTGTGTCTTTTGTAGCTGATGGCATTGATGTTCACACCAGACTCTTTAAAGTGTGTCAAAAGAGAATCTTCATGGTAAAAAAAAAATGTGTTAGGAACTGAATCATAACTTGCTGATCGACCTTTGATGAATTCTGTTACACACTGACCATTTTTCCAACAGTTTGCAGCTAAACCAATGAAAACTACACAGCGAATGAACACATTCACAATTGCACATTGGTATGTGCTTAATACATCAGATGTGACATCATCATTCCTACATATATCCACTTGGCACAGCTCCTGTGGGTTTCATTGGATTACACATAGTGTATCAGTTTCAAACATTCTTCAGGCGCTGCCTCAAGTGTTAACAGTTTATTACTTTTTTTCTTTCTTGACTACAAATTAGGAAAGGAAAATAACAAGCGACAGAAAAAGACCTCTGACACCAATGTTCAAAATGTCATCAGTGATGGCCTACAGAAGTAAGTGTTCATTGGCTTTCTCTGCATGCTTTCTAGACAGTCCTAAACATCTATAAGCTTTATGTTGTTTCCTATTGTCCTGTGCAGTAACTGCCTCAATGAGCTTCCTTATCAAATATTGACATTTTTATGGTCTAATTAATTTTTTTAAAAATGAAATAAACTAGTAGCAAAATTTAAACCAACATTATTAATTGCTGAAAAGTGACTATTAAAGTTTTCGTTCGTGATCGTAATATCGAAATAGCACAATGATGTAAGGTACTATTCGCACAAACTATATAAATCACATATAAAATCCATTTGAAATAGCACAAGAACGCTTGAATTTCTGTTTCTACGGGCATTGAAATTCACTTATAACTTAAATTTGACTCCCATCGAAAATTGTGTCGTGTTGCCAGCACAGTCACACACCGGAAGTTAATCAAATAATAACATAGAGGTAGAAAACTCCAACATCAATGAGCTACTCTTCGCAGATGACCAATGCCTAATATATGAGGATGAAAACCTGCTACAACAGCATTTAACATCTCTAGATAAAAGCTGCACAAACTACAGTATGAAAATTAACACAGCAAAAACAGAGGCTATAAGAATAAGCAAATTGAGACACCCATTAAACATCAAGATCAAAGACAAAGAAATAAAACAAGTAGAGGAATTCAAGTATTTAGGCGCAATGTTCACAGAAGATGGAAAACTAGACAGAGAAATTGACATGAGAATACAAAAAGCAAATGCTGTCACATACCAGCTTTCACCATTGTTAAGACATCCAAACATTTCTATGCCAGCTAAACAACAAATGATAAATAGCATCTTCATACCAACTTTGTGCTATGAAAGTCAAACATGGACCCTTTCTAAATCCCATTTAAGAAAGATCAATACATGTGAGATGCGATGCTTGAGAAAAGTAACAAACAACACAAGAAGAGATAGAGTGCCAAATGAAACCATAAGAAAAATGGTAGGAACAAAACCCTGCCAAGAATATATAGAACAACAACAACTTAAATGGTTCGGCCACCTGGTCAGAATGAATCCTCACCAATCACCATCAAGGGCGTTCTTCTCGAGAATGCATGGGAAAAGACCAAGAGGAAGACCCAGAAGAAGATGGATAGATGCAGTGATAGAGACATGTAACAACAAAGGAAAATCACTAATTCAGACAATTCGAGCAGCACAAGAACGACAAATGATATAAATCACGACACCTTTTAGGTATCAGTGAAAGAGAAAAGAAGAAGAAAGAAGACTATTAAAGTTTGAAGCTGAGCACATTTAATAAATTGTTTATATAATTGGCCATAGTTTCACTAAGTTTATTGAGTGTTAGTATCTATATATCTCTCTCATGTTTACAGTTATCTCCTTTTGATTGTTTCCACCTTTATTGAAGGTTGCTTACAAAAATGAGGTTTGTTACATTACACCCATTGCACATTAGACAGAGCCTTAAGTAGAGCATACTGGATGTTGAAGTAAATAGTACATGGAATGTTTTTTTTAACTTAATGTTTGCTAAAGATTCAATGATAAGAATGTAGAAAAATGAAAACATTGTTATTTCAGCATTAATTATTTTTTTGTAGTATAGAACTTTGACTGATATATATTTCATGATTTGTTGTACATAGGATAAACACATTATAGTTTGACTGTCAGATTGTTTATTTTATAATTAAAAAAAAATCACACTATATGGAACTTTGCACTCACATTTGAGGTACATGGTGATAATACTGGCAAATATGTGGACATTCTTATGCCAAATTTTATATTTAGTTCCCTAAAGGTGCTTGTCTTCACACTTTTTGTATTCTTCTTTCAAAACCCATGGTCTACCACCAGATTTTACTTTGTGGCATCCACTGCCGCTGTATTACGCCGGATCCAGTGAGTGCTTGAATTGTCTGCTGATGAATACTTTACTGACAGCATCACAGTTTTGTGACTGATCTACTTGTATAGAAAGATAATGTTGTTATGGTGCAAAATAACAATAATTGACACTGAGTAACATTGGCTAAACTTTACTAATAATTCTGCGTCAGCTACGCATGACATATTCATTTTGCATTAATTGTTAAAGAACATCAGTCCATGTGATCGCATCTGACGATATTACAAACCTAACTTATATGGACATAACACGTGTATTGTTGCTGCTGCTGATAGGTACTAAATATAGTCATTCAATACATCATGTTGAAAACAATTTGAATACCTTTGTAAACAAGATATTTCTTTTTCAGTTCATTCAACCAGCTAATTTAAAAAAAAAATAATTGTCAATTTGTACAAATGAATGTACTGATGGGTCTTTTGTGCTACATATATCTCCATTATTAAGGATTTTAAAATGGTCTTTTGTGACACTAAAACATTATGTGTCATTTATTTAGTTTCCTATTGACTAGAAGTAATTTTGTCTCATTCATTTCTAGTCTGCTGTTGAAAAGAAGTAATATTGTCTCATTCATTTCTAGTCATCTGTTGACAAGGAGTAGTCATGTCTCATTCATTTCTAGTCATCTGTTGACAAGGAGTAGTCATGTCTCATTCATTTCTAGTCATCTGTTGACAAGGAGTAGTCATGTCTCATTCATTTCTAGTCATCTGTTGAAAAGAAGTAATTGTGTCTCATTCATTTCTAGTCATCTGTTGACAAGGAGTAGTCATGTCTCATTCATTTCTAGTCATCTGTTGACAAGAAGTAATTGTGTCTCATTTATTCCTAGTCATCTGTTGACAAGAAGTAATTGTGTCTCATTCATTTCTAGTCATCTGTTGACAAGGAGTAGTCATGTCTCATTCATTTCTGTCTTCTGTTACACTAAGATTATTGTGTTTCATTTATTTCTAGTCTTCTATTGCACTAAAGTGTAAATAGACTTACATGTATACAAAACTACATCGTTCAAGCCTGCTGTAAAGCTGGTTGGAGTAAGGGAAAAAAAAAAAATACAATTTTATGTTAATTTTTTCCTTGCATTAAAGTATGCCTGTAACTTGTTACTTCTTTCATTTACTTCACTTTAGATTCATTTGTTTAACTAATGTCATCTTTGTTATCCCGTTTGTCTGCTGTAAAATAGCTATGCTTTGTTCTTAACAAATACCCCCTTTTCCATCTTTCTGATCTATGTCTTTGATTCTTGTAATAGTTTATGTTAATGAATATTTGTTCCACTGCCTATCATGCCGCTCTCTCTCTCTATCTCTCTCTCTCTCTCTATATATATATTTTTTTTTTTCCCACACAGATTGCATCAATTATTTATAATTCATTTACATCATTTTCCACATTCAATTATGTTTCCCCTGACTAATCACACACACACAGTTTACTACAAATCTGAAAGATGCATACAAAATCTTACAATTACTGATCAGCATTCCATTTTAAAGATGCCTGCTTGCGTGACATGAAGCAATTCAACATCAACGGTGAAAATCTAGAAACGTGCCACAAAAAAGAAAAAAGTAAAAAAGAGCCCTGTCACGCCAAGTGGCTTATAGGGAATATGATGTCAGTGACCATAAATTTTACAGACCTTCAGCACATGATTTTTGGGGTAATGTAAACATGTGCCACAGATAGACAGAAATTGTGTGCAAAAGAGACGCTGGTAAAGAGTAGCACAAAAAAAATGAAGTCATAAAGTGACAACAAACATGGCAAGAAAAGAAAACATGCAAAAGTGAAGACATGGCAAAAACTCCAATGTCATCTTCAACTTCCAATGTTCTGTTTGTGGACGAGATTGTCATTCTAGAAAATACCAGTCATAAGAAACACTGTGTTCTCCCTTGAGTGACCTACTACTACACATCAACTTATCTCCCAAAGATGGAAAACCTGTTATTATTAATTGTCAAAATGAACATTAGCGTATTGTTACTTTTTCATCTTTGAATTGAATATAAATGTTCTTACAAATATACTGGTTTTTTAAAAACTTAATCAGTACTCAATTTATATTAGATTCTTCTGTAATTATAGCAGTTTTAACAGGTTACTTTTAGTATTGTTAAACACTTTGCATCAGTTGTCTGATACTTTCTTGTAAATGTCAGTTTATTGTATGCTTTATGCTGTGATGGTCCTAAGTTAGCATATTTGCTTGTAGAGTTAGTTGTATTTCTAAAGATAAGGTTTCAGTGTCAAAACTTGTGCTTTTATGATGACAGTTTATTTCTATGCTTTAAATATTTGTTTCATGTTGGTGTACACAGTAAACTAGTGTTTTATATTCATTATAGGAGAGATGTAGCAGTATAAAATGTTGACAAAAATTTATCATTTTATGCAAATACAGGGTATGCGAGAAGTCTCTGTGCTTATCTATTTCATGAAAGAATGTAAATGATATCTGTATGGTTATTCCGTTATCTTAATTATTAGAATCCAAAATGGCAATTTAACAATAACTGCAAAACAAATTTGACAGTAAATTTATATAAAGAAATGTCTCCCTCTTACTTGAAAGTACAGAAATGCCCTATATGTATGGAAACTTTTGTGACATTCTGTAATAGAGTCTTTTTTTCCTTCAAAAGATGTGAGCTTAGTTGTAATTCATCGCCTTATCATTGTGTCTTCTTTCGCATGATATTTGTAAACATTGATGCTTCATGGAAGTTGTATTGTTTCTCCAGTTCTCTGTAAAAATTGTGAAAATCTAATATTAAAATTTGTTGCATCTTCACATTGTAATATTGTGTTTATATAATAAAGTATGATAATTTGATTAGAAATTTATCATGACTGTAGATGTTTATTTCAAAAGATTATGAGACTTTTCATTTTTCAGTTGTTGGTATCTGAAAAGTCAGCCAGTCAGATCATGATGGAATTTATTTATTTAAATAAAACCTTTTTTATGTAAATCATAATCTTATTTATCCAGCTGTGACTTTGTGAGTGTCCACCACTCCTGCGCTCGCACTCATCCAAGGCAGCAGACAGACTACCTGCTTCAGCAGCAGAAGGAAGAGATACATGAGGAGCTGCTTCTTTACAGCACCCTAGAGAGCAGCTTGACTGAGCGTGAAGTCCAGGTCATCCGCAAGGCCCACAAACTTCTCATGTAAAGTAGTCCTATTTATAATCACCCTGAACAATCAGCTCAATCAATAGTGTACAAATAAACCTAATTTGCTGATCTGATTTAATGCTGAATATCAGTTTTAGATAAGTCCATCTCATTTTTGTAGGGTGAACATTTTATAAAACCATCTAAGTTCCATATTATGAAATATTTTTTTATGTCACTATTAATGACAAGACGATTGGAGGCCACAGAGATGGGATTTCTCAGAAGAATGTTGAAAGTTCCCTGGACAGCTGAAAAGACCAATGAGGACATTCTCAAAGAGGCCAACACAAAAAGAGAACTCCTAAAGAACATCAAACAGAAACAACTGACATTTTTTAGGCACATTATGAGAAGATAAAAGTTGGAATACTTGGTTACAACTGACAAAATAAAAGAAAAGAGATATCGCGGATGACAAAGAGAAAAAATACTGGATAGCTTGGTTTCATGGCATGGTTTACAGTCAACAACAGAATTGATAAGATGCACTGTGGATTTCCTCAAACGAGGAAATTAGAGAAATCATCTATCAACCACTAATATCTTCAGTAATCAAGAAAAGACGATGGTCATATGTTGGATATGTGATGTGGAGAAATAATAACCGAATAACAAAGTAAGTTCGCATGTGGGAAAAAGCAGGTAAGAGAAAAAGAGGCCAACCCAGAGAAACACTGAGAAGAACATTGATCAGAGAGGCAAGAACAGCAGGAATTGGCTCCCTTAATGATAGAGTTGCTTGCACAGAACAGAGACAAATGGCAAAATTTGATAAAAGATCTTCACAAGGATTGAAAACTGCTGGAATAAAAATTTAGATAAGAGAAAGAGTATCTGGGTCTATGCCCTATGGGTCGGCTATGGCTCGAAAGGTCAATAAATAGACTGTGGATATAAGATTGTGGAAGGTCATAATTAACTACACCAACCGGTATGACACTCGATGACGATGATTAATTAGTGTGGAGACATTTGCCCTGTATGATTGGATCATCAGCTTGTATATATAGTAAGCACCTTATCAAGCATTAAAGAAGACATTGAGATATCAGGCTCTGAGATTCCAATACCAGATTTGACTTGTGACTGATATGTTAACAAAACATTGCTTTACATACTACATTAAAGAAAAAATACTGTTATGGCAAATTGTTAATTAAACATGTAGAATAATGTAGATAATAATGAGCTGAAATCTTTCTAGAGATTTGACTAAATATTCAAAAGTAATACTAAAAGAAACAAAAGGAGACCAGAGTGATGTTAGTCACATTATGGACAAATTGTTTAAATATAAATATAAGCAATATAAGCACACACAAAATTAGTTGGAGTTAGTGGTGCACTCATTGCTCTAAAATATTAGATGGATATTGTTTGGGGGGGGGGGGGGGGGTGTTAATGAAAATACTTGATTCAAGTTGCTTAGAATTCAACAATTTCTTTCCAATAAAAATGTTTTTTTTTTCTCTCAATATTATGTTTTCACATAGTTTGTCAATAAACATACTAATTTATACTTATAATCTCCAATAGTAGCCAATGTTAAAGAGCTTTTTTTTTTAATACATTAATTGCTTATCTCTGTGCTCAGTGACTTGTTTAAACATTTGCATGCAAGTTATAGTATCAGTTTAATGAACATTGCTTGAGACA